>JAMGYT010000023.1:600000-905000 GCA_024713595.1 Morchella rufobrunnea | reverse complement strand
AGCTTAGACTGAGCTGTCAAATGGTATGCCATGCATATTCGCTTATTTGCACGAGAAAAGAAAAGGGAGGAAAAATAAAATAAAAATTAAAAAAACAAAATAAAAAACCTGGAACTCGCATCGAATCGACTGGGAGATGTTGCATCGTGAGAGACTAAATCAGGTATCCCCCCCCCCCCCCGTTCTTTCAGGACTGTGTTCTATATCTAAGCTCTCCTAAGCATGACCAAGGCCCTCCTGCAACGGGCAGGGGATGATTCAAACGAAAGCGTCAACAATTAAACGGCCTTTTTTTTTTTTTTTTTTTTTTTTTTTTTGTTTATTTCATCTCGATTCACGAAACCCCACATCGGAGTATTGGTGTCTGTGGTGCCTGTCTGGCAAAGTCTCAGTGAAATGAGCTCTATGTTTCTCCCTCACACACACTCGCACAACGGGGAAGGGGTTAAAGGAAACCACGGACGCAAGACGATAGGATGCAGGCGGTGCTTGTCCCGCTGCCGTGGTTTCTCGCTCTCGACCATGATACGCCACGAGATGGTGGTGTACAACGGAATCTCGGCATTCTAGTGGTATGTACTGGTACCCACACAGAGGTGGTTTTTTATTATTATTAACAGGGAAACCAAAAACCATTTTTTTTCTTGCTGTTGGTATGTATGCCTAGGTTATGGTTGTAGTTATGTAGTTATGGTTATCTCTGTTGGTGATGTAAACTACAAGGAGTAGAAGAGGGGGAACCAATCGGCGTGGGAGTAGCAGGAACGCTCTTCTAGGATTGCGTCCCTTATTTACCAATTTTCCTTGGGCAGAGGAGGAAAAACTACCCTTATGTAGGTACTCTATGCATGTGGGGGAGAGTGATATGACGGTATGTTTTCCTTGGAAGGTACCTTGTTCTAACTGTATGTACGCTGTATAATGTAGGTGCCTGTAGCAACATACATGCGAAAAATTATCGCGAGTAAAGTGAGTAAGAAGGGGGAGATAGGTACGTTATTCACTTTACGTTACCAAGCCTTATCTCTGCCCTTCTCCAAGATCTGCGCACTATTGCTTGAGTAGTTCCGGTTTAGGGTTGTGAAAGTATGTACCTACGTAGGTACTCTACCCAATCCAACCTCGACGTAGTCTCAAAAGTAAAGTCAACAAGTAGAAGAAGAAAAAAAGTGAGCTGAGACAGACATATCCTTCCGGACGCGGAAAAAAAATGTCTTTTCCTTCATCTCCGAGATATGGCGGTAGGTATGAACGGTACGATACGATGATGGGCTGTTCTTTCACTCTTTTCAGATGTGTAGGCAGACAGACGGCTACTCTATTGAAGGTAAAGTACCGCAGTATGTCAACGGTTGCATGAGGTTAGGTTGTTGCTACTCTTACTCCGAAGAGGTACCATACCGTCTACGCTACTACCCTCTAGTGGCAGTGTTCGTCCCTCCTTGAACCTACACTCATTCTGTTTTCTACTAACTAACCGAGTGAGCTGAAAGAAGTGGGGATGATTGGATGGAGGAAACGACATCTGGTGAGTAATCTTTTTTTTTTTTTTTTTTTTTTTTCGAGGCTGAATTGCGTGTAGGTGTGTGCTCAGAGGTAGACGAGATTGGATGTGCACGGTAGAGACTGTGGCACGCATAATGTCATGTATGGACACCTCTGAGGTGAGGCATCTCGCCAAACATCTCGACGGCGTGGGCGTTACATATGCTATGCACGAGCCCTCAAAGAACTCTTTCTCACTCCCAGAGGGGGGTGGTTGGAAACCTCACTTTATGTATGCAGGCATGAGTTGAGCCTGATCGGGGAAGTAGGTAGAGTAATACCTTTACCTTAGATAGAGAAAGGGTACCAAAAGACTGACACTTTCAGTAATTACAGGTAGGAGTTATGTAGGCGCTTTATTTAGGAGTAGCCGCTGTTGCTGCTGCTGCTGCTGCTGCTACTAATTTACTACATGTACCCTTACCCACACCGCCTGTTCTATCTGATTAGATGCTCCGTCTGCAGGCCATTCTGTAAAAGTATTCTATCCGTCCGTCCTACATACCTCTTCTCATTCCTTCCCCTTCCCCCCTTCCCCTGTGGGATTGCCTGCTATCAGGCTGTCTCGCTTGTTGTCACGGCTTGCTTGCCTATTGCTGCTGCAAGAATACAATTCGTTCGTTGCTCGTGGTTATGCTGTATCAGAACATCAAGTTACAGATGAATGGAAGTTGTAACTCGATGTGCCATGTAACCCCTCCATCCATCCATCCATCCCTTCCCACCACCCACCCACTCCCAAAAGAAAACAAAATAATAATAATAATGATAAAAAAGGCAACCAAACAAATCAATAGAGAAAAATAATAATAATACCGGGCTGTAGCCTCTTCTTTTTCTGCAGAATTCCGGTGTGATATGTTGAGTACACACCTACACGCACACCCAGTACCCAGTACCCAGTACCCAGTACCCAGTACCCAGTACCTTTTGAAGTCACAATTCAACTGCATCGTCATCTGCCGTCATAGGTCCATCATTCCACCAAGTCTCAAAGAGGCTACCTAAGTAAATCTCGATCCGCGGGTCCCAATTAGAGTACAGTTCCCTTGTCAGTCTTTAAACCCTGCTGCCTTTGCGTCAAAGGGCAACCAGAAAGAAAGAAAGAAAAAAAAAAAAAAAAAAAAAAAAGAAATCCCACAAGCCTAGTGCGTGTTGAGGTTGTCGCGAACGAGTGGAGAAAAGTTCCAGTAGATAGTACTTGGGTGGTGAATAAGTGCTTTAGCTGGGTAGAAGGCATTAGATAGGGCAGTGAGTGAATGTGCTTTAAGCTGCAGGGGAGCCACACTTTCGCACCCTCCCGCTTTCGTCTGTCCTGGCTTCACCACATGGCTCGCTCTGGTAAATAATACGTACGCGGTCCGCTCTTGGAGAAAGGCACGAGAAAGCAGTTCGAGTTCAGCAAAGGGGTGCGTTCTTAAGAAAGATAACAAGGGAAAAAAAGAAAAGTAAAGGAAACTCATAATAATCACGGACGGCTAGGTATAAGTTATATCCAAGGGGCACTGGAGGAAGGATATACTCACTACAACGAGGAGAGACAAGGAGTGGAAGGGAAGCAAAGTGAGGGAAGACAGCAGACCATCTAAGACGGAAATACTACAACCTACCAATCTACATCATACATCATATACCATACAGCATACTTTACGGCCACCAAGTTACAGGTTACAACTTTCGGCATTCGAGTCCTCTATCTTTACTCTCTCTATACTCTATTGCAATCCTCAATCAGTTAAATCACTACTAGCTCTGCCTACATATTGAAGAAACAACGTCATTCCAAGCGCCAGGATAGATAAATCTATCCGTGTTTCTAAAGGAACACGCATATCACCATCCACATATCACTCATCACACATAGACGGTATCGAAATTGTTCCCTGAGGAAAAGAGAGGAACCGAGAGAGAGGGATAGACATCTAGCCCTGAAAAAAAAAAAAAAAAAAAAAAAAGGAAAAAAAAAAGCAAACCAAAGACAAAACGAGGCTCAGCTTTTAGAAAGTTAGAAAGAAACTTGAGCTCAGGGCCTGTTTCTCGGAAGCGGCATAGGTTTTTAATCTCGAAGCGAGTCAGTCAAATATCAACCCAGGCCAGCCCCACTGGCACACTGGCCCACTCACCTACAGGAGGACAGGCACCCCCGCGCTATTTACTTCTACCATCCCCTCCCACCCCCCCCCCCCCAAGGCGACGGATACGATCGCAACGCTTCTCTCCACGATCACATCGAAGTCCGGATCTCAATACTCTCGGTGGTTCGGTAGCATTGAGCTTCAAAAAAGTTTCCAATATTCGCCCTTAACGGAATTGCAGGCATTCCCGAAGCGAGCGAAAGATTCCCCGGATTTATTCGAAATTAAATACAACCTTCTGAGCTTGATCGACATCTTTACCGTGGAACACGAAATTTAAGAGTGGTTGAGAGAAGAAGAAAGGAGGGGCGAAAAATATAAAATAAAATAAAGGCAGCCATTCGCAGTAACTAAGAGGCAAGTAAGGGAGGGGCAGATTTTTAGATCAGGTATTTTGCAGCCTCTCTTCTTTTTTACCTCTTTTAAAGTCCTGGAATCTTGGTGCGAAATATGGAATCAAGATTTAATGGGGGGGCTTTCCCCTTCCCCTCCCTTATCTGCACACCATCCCACTCCACGAGATGTACCGGCTCTTTTGAAATGCTTAAGACTAACTTGTCAGGCCGTTGTTTCCGGTGCCTAGTTCATATCAATAGCTATCATCATCTTGCACAGGTCACATTCGATTCAGCCTCAGAACTTCCGTAGACTCTTATTTCTTGAATGAGCTGCAGCACCCCTCAACTCCCATCAACCCTTATCATCCCTCACACACAAATTACAAGTTACCTCCCGCACAAAACTCCTCAACCGAAAACTCTCGTGATGGTTGAATACCGTGCCCCTCATTACCAGTTCCCTCAAAGAACAGCGTTCTACCCTTCGCCTTCAACAAAGACTCTCACCATCAATCCCAACCTTGCGCCGACTCCAAATCCGTACGATCCTCAGTCTGCCTCTTCACAAGGCTCATACACCCACACTCGTCGCCGAACCTCCTCTTCTGGCGCCTTGCCTGTTGACAGTTACCCCGCCAACTACAACCCTGCAATCAACAGCAACAACTATCAAGCTGTCGTTTACCTCAACCGTCGCTCAGGCTCAAACTCGACAACCTCAAGCAGCAGCTCGAATAACGGAAGAATGGATCCTACGGTTTCGGTCACTCTGCGACGTTCGGGGAGCAACCATACCGCCAGCTCAATTGCGACAACATCCCCAAACGCCTACGTGACTTACCTCCGGCGGCAAAAAGCTACTGTTTGGTGCGACAAATCGCAATACGAAGATCCGCGCATAGTGGCTGCTCAGAGGGCTGCAAAGCTTCGCGCAGCTATCGAAGTTGTTGGATCGTCGACAGGGACTTTTCTAAGCGCGGGTTACAGTCATCACGGTCTTGGGTCTGGAAGCGGGTCTGCTGCATCTTCTCT
Organism: Morchella rufobrunnea; assembly: GCA_024713595.1. Classification (NCBI taxonomy): domain Eukaryota; kingdom Fungi; phylum Ascomycota; class Pezizomycetes; order Pezizales; family Morchellaceae; genus Morchella; species Morchella rufobrunnea. Next base: position 899,950 of record JAMGYT010000023.1, on the reverse strand, counting down.
AAACGCTGGCCGGGGTGGGAAGTTGGGACGAAGCACCAATCATGTCACATCAACTGTCAAGAAAGCTTGGGGTGGAGGTTCTGGGCCCGGTATTGTGAATGGCAGTTTACCGAGCGGCATTCCTTCTCGGTTGTCGGCCACGGAGGTCCTCGGTGACGAAGATGAGGATGATACATTCATCATTAGCCCCGGTCTCAATAGGCGATCTGGATCCGGTAAATCGTCGCTAAATTCGAATCACCGCAAAACAAATCGCAGCTCTTCAATACGCTCAGACACAAACAGATCATCCTCACTCTACGGGAATAACGTTGGGCAGCGACATAGAAACTCAAGTGGGAGCATACCGAGTTATTCTCCTACGTCATCGATATCAGAGTCTCAGGAGGGAAGCAAGCCGAAGAATCTCGGTTCACACAGTCCCCCTGGTCGATCTGAATTTCGGAATACCTATGACCACAGCTACCATGCTGCTGGGATCCCAAGAAGAGACAACACAGTCAGACGGAGAGGTAGTATAAACGAGGAAGATGTGGTGAGAACAATGACAATGAGCGGTGTGCGATTGTTTGTAGCCAATCCAGATGTGTAAGCTGGAAGGGCGGGTGACGAGTGATGACAGGGTGAAAAAATTTCTTATTTTTTTTTTCCATATACATACATAGATGGGGTCTGGGAAACTCTGAGACGGGCGGTCCGTCTTTCTTTCGCTTTTGCTTTTCTTTAATCATTCTCCTAGTCTTTTTCCTTTTGGCGACATTCGTTTGGGTTGGTTATCTTTCTTCGTTTTGGGGCGAAAAAAAAAAGTTTTGTTTTTTAAACTCGGGAATTTCTTTTAATACTCGCTACTTTCGTTGGGTTTCCTTCTATTTTTGCTCATTTTATTTATTTGCCGGATTTGGGGGGTTTTATCCCTTCTTGTTTCGATTCCAATCGTTTGTGGAGCTGGGCGCTCGAGGTAGCAGAGGATGAATTTGCACGGGGGAAGAGAACGCAGGAGGTTGAGCCCTTTGTTGAATACTACCAACATAAGTAAACCTGGTTGACGGGATTACCAGGATTGTTCATACCCAAGCCTTGAGCATCTATCTACATACTCTCTTTTGTAATTTCCTTCGTTTCCTTTCACTGTATTTATGTCTTTCGTTGGCTGCATTTTACCTTTGTCTATTCTCATTTTTTCATGGGGTTGGGGGGGGGGGGGTCACGGTGGGACCGGGGGTTCTTCAAATATTGGGGTTTTTTGGTGTTCATTGGCTTTTTTATTTTGTTAACTTTCCCTCTTTGCTTAGGGGGGAGGGGGGCTTTTTGTTTCTGTCTGGTGTTTTGCTTCTTATAACTTTTAACATTCGTTTTATAACATTTTATTTGTCCTTTTCCTTTCTTTGGCAAGAGCAGGTGTGATTTATGATGCTTGGAGAAATCATGTACTTTCGCTGATATCCTTTTCTTTTTACAATTCCCTCTTTCTCACTTTTTTTTTTTTTTTTGTCTGGGACTTTCTTTCTCGGCTCTTGGAGATTCCTGTTAGCTAGCTTTAGCATACTATCGTTCATACATTTGTTTACTACCTACCGCTCGTCCATCAGAGAGAGTGGAGGGGGGTAGTAGATACATAATAACAACTGTTATATATGTACATTATATTCATCTTACATAGACGAGAAAGAGCGACGTCTAGTAACATCCAGTGCATGTGCATTTCTAGTCAAATATGACTTGATGGCGTATAAGCCTAACCAGATCTAAATTAGAGGTTAAGACAGTCTCATATTCCTTAAACACTCACACTCACGACATAGTTGATATGGTTGGAGGTAGGATCATGCCCAAAGTTTAATACAAATACCCACGCGACCTGTTTACCCTGCTCGTCCCCGTGTAAATAAAAACATGTATAACTATCATTTCCCCCTAGCCCTTCTCACGATCATCGGGTAATCTAGGAACCACAACACGCGAATGCATTCGGATTATTATTTGGATAGTAACTGCGGCGGTGGATAGACGTATGCAGTAATCAACGCCCGATACTCCCCTCCCCGCGGCTAGAAAGCTCAAACGATCCAAACGCATGCTATTTGCTTACTCCGTCGAACGAAGAGATAATTATTAGAAAAAAAAGCTAACAAATTATCGTCTTCTTAAAGTTACACGACTCTTATAAGTGAATGTGATATAAATATATCTACCCATATATGTATATTTTCCGGCCTTGTGATCGGTGCTTATGATATATGCAGCCACCTGCACATTGCTCCCCTTAGTGCGGAAGCTAGACATGACATGTGCTCAACCCCGCGTTTTGCGGGGACGGAGGGATGGGAGGGGGGTGAGGATGGTCTCAAAACCATCGAATCAACATTAACACAGCTCACATGAACATAAACGTTGCTGCTGCTGGCGGCAGATGGCGTCCGATGTTTTGCGTCGTGAGCATGAGACACGCAGCGCTAACCCCCCTCTCCCCCACATTCTGCAGCCTCACAAACGTCGTGATCATTGGTAAATAGCCAATGATCTAGGCTACTCAGCTGTTTCTGCATGGGGCTACCGTGGTTGCTATCTGCAGAGTGAAACATCGTTGATGGCTGGTTGGGCTGAACGGAAGCGGCATGATGGTTTCCTTTAACCTTTTGCTGATATGACTGGAAACGGTCCTACATATCGAATTATTGCCAAGGCTTATATTTTCTGGACCTTTAAGCACAGAGGTATCGATACTCCCCCCACCTGTCGGAATATCTTGGTCTAGGTATTGTTTGAAATCAATCATGAAATATCACTCGGTTACATGAATCACTGCAGGCAAAATTATCGGAACGAGCAATGACACTTGGACACCAGGACCCGAACCATGGCAATCAGTCACATTAATTGATATTGTATATGTTCTAGTCTTTTTATCGGTGTCCTGGAGTAGCTACACCCCTACCTCTGAATCTGCCCAGTTAGTTAGCAGGTTTCGTCTCATTATATACGGAAGGGTCTTATTTACCAGGCCCAGTTAGTTGACTTGAGAATATGGAGACATTCTTGTTTTAGGTATTTTGGGTCCATCTAACTCACTACATTCAGTGCAGCACCCCCCCCCCCCCCTGCAAATGGTCTACGAGCTTTAACGTTTTCAGAGCAGTTTCCCCTTGCCAAAGAGGTCAACTCATACCACCCCATATATCAATCTTAACTTTGCTCTAGAAGATGAATAGATAATAGGGGAAAGAAATCAAACTATCTAGGGTACACATACAGTTAAAGGAACGAGCCTACCAAAGTATGTTGCTAGAGCCGTGATCGTTCGGAAGGGCCTAATGCTTCAGAGAGAAAAGAGATTATATTTGTGTTGATGTAGTAATTGGTGGCCATGGACCGGGGTTTAAGGGTAAAAACAAGTGGACTGCCCTTAATAATCTCTTGTTGTGTAGAAAGGGATGGCAGAGGAAGTTTTACAAAACGCTTACTTGACCCTGATCCGCCCAAAACACATGAAAGCCAACTGCCAGAGATAAAAAAAAAGTGGACTTAAAGATTGGAAGATATTTCTCTCTGACACGAAAGTGGAAGTCTTTGGGGGTTAGTGTCCATATTGAAAAGAAATTGTTTATGGGGTGCAAGGGCTTCAGGAAACAAGCTCCCACAATCTAGCCCCCCCCCCTAAACCCCTGGATCGAACACACGAGCTTCTACTATTTCTTTCAGCGGCATATACCAACATGCAAACTGTTGCCATTGCAGCTGCATCATTGTATATAAACACAACGCCAAAATACATCTAACCCTGTACATAGGTACACAGGAACTTGGGAACAACAGGTAGGAGAAAGTCAAGTGCCTTGTTAGTCTCGTTTCTAATTTGTATACATTCTCTGTACTGTAGTTGCATACATAGCTGACCTCTCTCGCTTTGCAGACTGCCTAATATTTAATGATCAGTATTATCAAGTAATTACCATGAGAGGATTAGCGAATCAAGTTTATACTCTGCGGTTTCATCACCTCGAAAAATTTAGCCGCTGGGTCAGATCTCTTTCTCCATTGTACGACGGTTGATGCTGGATTATGGAGACACACTTTTTAATATTATAGGTGGGGGGTACTGTTTCTAGGTAAATACCTCAGGATATTGTATAGTAGAACTAATTTCACTGCGCTAGTATTATGTGAGTCTAGTCTATCGCATGTGTCCTGAAAGTTTATTTATGTCTTCAATGGGCCTTAAGAAATAAGTTTTAAGGGGCTTGTGCATGGAAATCGTGCTGAGGCGCTCATAATTGTCATAATTGTGTGGGAGAGGCGGTTAATTGCGCTTAAGCTTATTTTCTTTCCTCTTATCATAGCTCGGGGTTGGCCTTTTTCAGGCCTGGACTGCGTCAATTCAATCGATACAGATACTCGGGCATTAGGTGAGTGGCCGGGTGTTGTTGTGACCGGACTCTTGCTAGAAATTTCGACTTTTTAATTAACGACAGAGTAAATGGATTCAAGAAAATACTACCACTATGACCATGGTTTATCTGTGCTGGAAAACAATATAGCTCGAAACTTATCTTCGAGCATGTTTAGAAGTAGAATGAGTCCTCATGAACATAATAAAATTCGTTTCGAATTGACAATGGATTCATTCACTCTGAGATCCAGGGTATTTTGCAAATCACATTCTATCACTCGGCTGAGTCATCTGCGAAATCCTTAGCCCGAAGGACTGTACGCGTGCTGAATTTGAATGAGATTCTTTTTGTTTTTGTTCTGTTTTTATTCATAAATGTCATTGGTTGATTCCGTCCCATTTTGAGATCAATCTTTCTATTATTATTTCTTCTTTCCTCGTCTCTCCTCGAAAAAGCTCTGTGATGGTTTCTGTTGTACAGTACTGGAATACCACTTTACAAGCTGATTGGTCAACAGGCGGGAACCCTGATAGAGGTATTGCTTTCCCCGCACGGGGGATTTATACTTGCCCATGAGCAGGATCCGTTTTTCGTATCTTTCGACCTCCCACTACCCTGGTACGTTTCCAAGCCATGACGCCCCCAACGGCGCTCTTAGGCCAGCCTCTCCCAATCGACATTCTCTTTTGTATTTCTGACTACCTCCACACTGACGCACGCACTCTCTCCGCCCTTTCCCGTGTAAACCACTTGGCGTATATCAAGCTCAATCCAGTCATGAGGAGATTGAAGGTATTCTACATGATTAGCATTCATGTAGACCCTCAGACCCTCATCTACCTGTCCCACACATGCAAGATGGTCCAAGCTCTTGTTACCCCGCTCATTCGAGAGCATAAGGTGCTCCGCTTGGCTGTACTTAAAGCCAGAAATTCTCATTACCGGGGGCTATCGCCGCAGGAGGAATTGCGTCGGATTTGGTGTGCGATTGATTGTGCGAAAGATTTGACCACTTCGTTGAGGAGGAGGTGGAAGCGAATTAGGGGACACGATTCAGCCGGCAATACTCCAGAGATTAGATATAGGTGGAATGGTGCTGGATTCTGTTTCTACAATCTCGGAATCGAGTACGCGCTGGATTGTTAATGACTTTCTTTCCCGATTGAGGTTTTGCACGGACTCTTGATATTGTGTTTTATATATATATCAGGTACGAGAATTGATCATTTCAAAACTGCGGCCCAGGTTGACAAGTCCCTTTACATCCGTAGCCCCTAGAAAATCGTGGAGATTGTACTCTCCAGCGGACAACATGGGATATCCAGGCAAGCGCTTATACAAATATATAGCTTTCCCTTGAGCCCCCCAATACTTAATTTCCCGTAAACCTTCAACAAAGATTTTCCCACACGCGGCCGCTCATATTGTGAGGAGGAATAAGAACTTGTAGGCCCTCTGACGGCTTCGATGACGAAATACCAGTGATAGTTGGTGTTGGGAGACGTGGTGGTTTGCCTTTAAGAGATTCGGTGAGATTGGATGCTCTAATATTCATATTTAGGCTCTGCATAAATTAGAATAAACTCATGGATAGTTGAGGCTCTGGATATTTATACGGAAAGAAACGTGGTTTTGATTTCTATTAAACTAGGGGGGTCGGCATTTGTTACTAAATTTCCTATTATATAAAATGATGTGGATGAAAGGTTCGCATATACTCGACTCTGGTCAACCCAGCATGCGTGAGAGCCAGCTTGTGAGCAGATATTTGTATTCTCAAGAAGGGACACTTCCCGTCGACTGCGGTCACTCTCCGGGAGTGTTCGGGATTCGCGTTTAGGTTTCTCGGTGCGCGAATGTAATGTTAAGTTCGAATTCAAAGGCTGGAGTATATCTGAATTATTTTATAAAGTTGGAGGGGATCGGGTGTCTGGTGTAAGGAATCGTACCGTTCACCATAATTTCTATATAAAAGTACATGTATCTGTTGAATAAAGAAACAAAGCCTTCCTCTCTTTGCAAAGCTGCATTTCAGCGAATAACAATGTTCTTGAAGCCGTCTCCTCCTACTAATGTTTGTGGGGAGTAGGAACCAAGACCCATTCTCATGCACACTGTCTGCTCTCACCCTATTCCCTTTCTCTTTCTCTTCCCATCCATTCTGCTTCCTTCTGTCATGGGGAATTATGTTTCTTCGGTGGGTTCGAATAGTATTATTGGAAGATCTAGAGTTGCTTTCAGCATTTCCGCCAACAAATCCTGCCTCATGCGCGATCACTCGTGCCAATTAAAGTTCATAACTCCCAAAGATTAAATTTCTATAGTTAATAAGGAGATCTAAAAATGGTAGATGGAAAGTAGCTCCGGGGAAGGGTCAACGTTGAGTATTTGGGGGTAATAGTTCAACGGCCCCCTGTCAATAACGACTGGGTCTTCCCATGAAGTTTGTAAAGGCTTACCACGGTGGTTAGAATCAGAAAATGCAGTTGCTCGGGGCAAAGATAATTTTTGTATGAGAGGACGGCGCCACACCATACAGATTGTGGTAGTAAGCAAGTAATCTGAGCCTGAGCGGTGGGATCTACTTTTCTTTCTTGGCGGGCTCAACGCGTCGCTTCCTTCGTGATTCAATTCAGACCTTGCAAGGTAACGCTCGCCGCGTTCAAACACGTTTCCCACTATTCAGTGATTTACAAACCCCCACAGATCACCGTCTCGAGCCATTATCATCGCGCTCATCAATTCCGGTTTAGAGAGCGACGGACTAGACAAATAGCTCTTCCTAGGGGATAACGTTTATGAAGCACACGACACGAAGGGACTCGCTAAGTAATCACACTAGGCATGAGCGCGTCTTTAACTACAACCCCTCCTCCTCCTTCAACTTCAGAATTGCAAGCCACTTCATCGTCAGCAATTACACAAAATGCTTCTCCAGCAAGCTCGTCGGAAGAGGGGTCGAAAAAGAGAGCTCGGTCGGAAGTAGCAGCAGATGAGTCGACAGCTCCGCCGGCGGTGGAGGGCGCCGGAGATGGGAAGGGCCCCGCCAAGAAGAAAACAAAGTTGACGGAAGCAGAGATTGAAGAGAGAAGAAAAGCGAAAGAAGCCAAGGAGAAGGAAAAAGAGGCCAAGGAAAAGGAAAGGGCTGCGAAAGAGGAAGAAAAGGTTGCCAAGGTAAGTCCTCCCAGCAGCTTCAAGTTGGAGGAGGTATTGAACCAGAGGATCGTAACAGAAAGCCGAGCGAGATGAAAAGAAACGGATTCGAGATGGGGAAAAAAAGAAGAAAGACGAAGAAAAAAAGAAGAAAGATGACGAGAAGAAAAAGAGGGATGAGGAGAAAGCTAAAAAGGATAGGGTACGTTGAATTTTGATCGGCAAATACCTTCGCAAACACACTACTTATTTTCCTGTACAGGCTCAAACCCGACTCCAAAACTTCTTCGTGAAGCCTCCTGGCCCTCCATGTAGCCCAGTCAAGGCTGCTGTAGCACCTCCGGGAGCTGGCCCGAAAACTCTATCACCAGAGCTGGAGATAAGGCAGAAGCAGAGCGATTATGAGAGAAGCTTCCAACCATTTTTTGTAAAGCCTAATGTCGTAGTCGCGCCGCCGCACTGCTTCCAGCGCGACTATGCCTACAAAATTGCGATGAAGGCTTCGATTGACGAAGTCTTGGCTCTCCCGAAAGAGCCTAACTTCACAGAAGATCAGATGGAGATAGTGCCTGCAGTTGGAACAGTAACAAAAGAACAAATAGTAGAGTTACTTCACATTCCGCCGCACAAGCGTGGTCCCCGAGGAAACATACTGGGTTATACCACCAAAGACCTTCTGGCCAGAATAAATTCTCCAGACGATTCATCCTTGCCCCCAATAATGGGCTTAAAAATGCGGAAAATTCCTAAAGGACAAGATAGCACAGCAATCTACTATAAGATGCTTAATTATTTACCTAATAAGTTCTTGAAATTTGCGGAAGACGTACGACCACCCTACTCTGGAACGTTTACTAGGAATCCTACTACCGCTGGTCTCCGCAAAGGACGTGATCCATTCCAAAAGGCTTTACCTAACGTTAATTATGATTACGATTCAGAGGCGGAATGGGAGGAGGGTGCACAAGATGAGGATGGTGAAGAATTATTAAGTGACGATGGGGAAGAAGACGAGGAAGTAGAGAGCTTGGACGATGAGATGGATGGATTTTTAGACGACGAGGAAGATGAAGCTGCTAAAAACCGGCGAGGTGCTCTGGCTGCTCTGCTGCCCTTATCGTCAGGTCTCTGCTGGGAGGATCAGGATGGCCGGAACACACGGGCCGAGTTCGAAGAAATGAAGATGGAAGTACTTCTTGGTAAGTTTATCATAGCTGTAGTCATGTATTCTTACTGACTCATCATAGAGGGTATATCTGGTCCTATTGATCCGTTCTCAACAGCGTATTGGAACCCTCCCCCGAAGAACGCCAAGACTTTGACGAGTTTCCTAGCTTCTGCATCATCGGCGCCAAAATCGTCCCCGTTAAAACTTAGCGCATCTAAAACATCTGTATCAACCACTATGGAACCACCTCCTATCCCCTTTGCTGCCTCAAACCGACCTCAAGTGACAACTGTGGTTGTAGGTGCGGAGGCGGCGACGCCGAGGAAGGGCAAAAATGTTCCCCCAATCCCTGCTGAAGACCTTGATGATTTCAAACGCGCGGTTGAGGGCAGTGATATGACTAAGGCCGGATTAATTGAAGTCCTAAAGAAACAATTTCCAAAAATTGGAAAAGAAACCATCAAACAAACACTTGTTAAGGTCGCAGCTAGAGTTGGTGATAGGGAAAGGGATAAGCGGTGGGTATTGATTTAACGTGTATATTTTCTTCCGTATATTATGGGTATGCCATAGATACATTATCCGAAGGCATTTAGACGCCTATTCTCATAAAACTGTACCAACATCTTGTTTTCCTTCACCGCATTCTGGTTTGGGGTAGTTTAGACTTTCTTTGCCTCTTGCATTAAAACATCCCTGACACAGGGCTTAGTTTCCGTTAAGTAGCTGAAAACCCACTTTCTTGCAGAGTTATTTTTAAGGGTTGCTCAACTTTTACAATAAGATCAAGATATGAGGGAGATATCCGAGGCTCTTCTAAAACGAGTGATATTCTGTGATTTAAAATTTGTGGGCGGCTTAGTCTGTTGGGTGATTACACTTCTTGCGAGTTTGAAGTTAGGTTTTGCTTGGGGATTTAGAAATAATTCGTTTCCCGCATTGTTCGCCCGCCACTCAACTCCCACTGCTGCGAATGGGAGTGAGAGAAAACGGAGCGGCAACCGCGAGGGATTATTCGGGGATGATACACATAGTATCTAGTCTACGGATCAGAAGACCCCCCGAAAAATGTGGTAATCCAGTTTGATCAGGATATTGGCCCTGTGAGACCATTTGGTGGTAATCACCAATTATCACTCGACAGGGCAGTCGTTCGGGGGGAATCCTGCCCGGGCACTTTTTTTTGTTTTTGTTTATTGTATATCCTGCCCGGTCACGAAGACGAGTAGAAGAGAAAAAATACATGTATGTACATGTATATATTGTAAGGGAGGTGGAGAATAGTTGGATGACCGAGGCTATAAAGAATTATTGCATCACGAGTCTAAGGGGGCCTCAAGGCGAGGACTTTCATAGCAGTTGAACAGAGGTCCTAGCCCTAGAGTTAGGGTTTCTTGTGGGCTTAGGAAGTCGTTTCTCGGCTCGGCACACAAAATGCGGGAAATCCATCAGCGGGCCATTCTCTCTCTCCATCACACACCTCACTCCATCACACACCTCACACCATCACTACTCCTCCCCCAACGACCTTAAGCCGGCTTTCATTAAGAGAGTGAACATCTTTAAGTCCGGGAAGCCGTATCTTTGGGCCATACCCTGGTATGTCCATTAACGCTTTTCTTAATCTGTCCGCACTATAACCTGCGCCCCCCCCCAAAAAAAAATCAAATACTACATGTACCTTGTATATGAAACCATCCAATCAATATTTTACCCATCTTTCCCAATCTCACCAGTTTAGTCAACTCCCCGTCATCCAATCATCTCCATCATCCGACCACCTTTCCATATAATAACCGTTTCACCTCTCCATCATCTAAAAAACTCCATAGTATTAGAATAACTATACATACATACACCTATCTATCACCTAGTCTATCCTTCTGTGAATATATCACAATATCCGCTAACTATCCATACAGCATCTTAAATCCTGCATCATGACTGACCATCCTAGCGGGGATCAGGATTGGGCAGCCAAATTGAATGAGCTGGAGAAGGGACTTCCCCAGGATAGAGAGGATGGTTGGATGACCAAGTTTGACGATTTGCAAAAAAAACAAGTCGAAGCTTTGATCTTGCAGAACGAGAATCAGAAATTGCAATTGGAAATTCTTTCATATCAGCTCAAAGTTGAAAACGAGAGAAACAGCCATAGATCGAAAAGGCCGGAAGGGCCCAAAGAAGATATCCAAGATACTTCTCAGGTTCAATCAGAATTATCCCCACCGAATAAAACTCCTTTGAACTCAATTCAAGGTTTTGCACTCCCGGAATTAGGTTCCGATATAAACCAGAGCATTCAACGGTTTCCAGACTATAATCCTGAGGCTTCCCAGGGGACAGATATTTTTTCCGAACAAGACCAAAACTTCATAGGCGTTCAGCGGCCAGAACAGATAAATGCTGCCATGGAACTGCCAGATATCTCTAATATGGACGCAACAGATGGTCGGCTCATGATGGCACTTTGTTATAACATGCAACCTCCACCCTTACAGACAGCCATAGTTCCTGATCCATTCACTCCAGATAACCGACGAACTGAGGATCGAGAGATTTGTAACTACGGTACGTCTCGGGGCGACCAGTCATCTTCCAACCCTGCTAAGACACGCCGCCGCCCCTCTTATCACCACAATTCCATCATCAGAACTCCAGTATCCCCAATGGAATCGCCAAGGATTAAACGTGTTCGCGTACATGGGGATAGAATTGGCCTCCCTGAGTGTATTACCAATAGTTTCAACTACACAAAAGAGAGCACTACCCAATGTGAAACCATGGGTGAAGCTTTGCAAACATATGCTGCAAATATTGAGAAACTTGCATCAGCACTTACCAGGAAGGATCTAGAGGAGTGCATAATGGAACTAGCTCTTCACGAACAAGATGATTCCATGGCACTTAAAGACAAGCCTACTTCTGGCATTGCATCAAAAGGCCTTGTCAGGAGTACACTGCTAAAAAAATGCCGTCAAGATGGTAGAAAGGTGGTGTTCAACAAAGACGTTTATCCCATGAGCATGGGCTTGGAAGGCATCAACCAACTCGGAGCATTCAAAAAACTACCACTGGAACGTATGTTAGCCTAGATTTGGTGATTATCATATTATTCCTTAGATCAATTAGGGCTGATATATATTTATTTCTTACTTCGTAGTTTTAATTCAAATAATCACATTCCTTCCGTTAGGAACTGCACTTAGATTTATCCTTTCTGTTTGCAAGTCATTCCGCGCATTGATGTCTGCGCCTGCTCTCTGGAATTATATGATTATTGATCCCAGGAACCAAGGATTGAGTACCGACGGATTTATTCGTCTAGTCCGTACCCTACCAGAGACTTCTATCCGTTATTTTGGTATTGATACAGCATATCAGGATGCAGGAGCTATCAACGAAATTGTTGACCTACTGATAAAAGGGAAACAATTTGGCATTACCTCACTCCATATTTCTGGAAAAAAACTCGCCTTTTCGGTGATTTCGAATGTAGTGAGGCGCCTATGGGCCGATAAAATTACGGTATTTTCACTTACGGATATCACGCAATCGAAGGTTGATTCAGATCTGGTCGTCAAGCAAATTTTATCACTCATGCCTAACCTAAGGAAATTGAGGATGGAGAACGGAACCTGGGATGCTAGATCTCTAAGATCTCTGTCGTGTTTGCATGGACAACTTAGAAATGGTGAAATGAATAGACTTATCGGAGACAACAGGTTAACTCACTTAAGTTTTTCTGGGCCAAAAACCATGGTTTCTTGGAACGACCTTACGAAATTTGGCAGATGGTTCCCGGAACTCGAGGAGCTATTCATTCAAAGCCTTTATGGCGATGAAGCTGAATGGATTAAGAATTACGCCAACGGACCCGCAAAGGATTGGGTTGAGGGGGCCGTGGTAGCATTTGATGGAGCCAAATATAAATACAGAACACCAAACTGTGACGATATTAAGTGGGTCCCTATTTCAAGGCTGAAGTATTTTGGGTGCGGCGGCGTCTGCGAACAGAGCAAAAAGTATCAAGTTAAAGTTTTTGAAGAGATTCATGCTGCGTATCTTTGGAGATTGCTCAGAGGAAGCTGCAAAACATTGGAGCGACTGGAGCTCAGTCGTGGAGCGGAATCTCCTAAAGACCGCAAAGGTAAATTCTTTATTATTTGGTCGCGCACCAATAGTGGATTTTTAACAGTGACTAACAATTTGTACCATTTATTAGGCAGTGCCAGAGTTCTTGCACCTCTCCCACGGCTTATACCAGCGTCTTTACGAGAAATTTGGAGTGTGGATTTCCCCAAGCTGACACACATCTTCCTCGGCTTTTGGGAGCTTGATTGGGAGCAGTTTACCGCCATTAAACCTGTTAACAGAGGCGAATTCGACAGTTCAGAGCCAGCCCTGGGCCTTACAAACGTCAAGAAAATCATCTTCTGGGGATGCATTGGCATGCCAGCCGGTCAAACTCCCGAGGGGGGGAAAGCCTGGGTGCATCAAATAAAGAAAAATTGGGGTAACGCGGAAGTAATTGATGGTGACTATGAGGCAGTGAAAGATAACAAGGGGATGGGTACCTGGTAACGAGTACAAAATTCAAGGTCATGTGGCGCTGTAAATGGTACCACCGTGTCTGTACAGGGTAGCAGTCGCAGCTTTACTCATATTTTATGTACCATTAATCAGCCAAAATTTCCTTGAGTTTACTTTTAATTCTACTGACTTGTAGATATTCCTCTCCAGTTACTAGAATTTTGCTAGAAAAAATGGCCCTCAAAGTGAAGGATGATGATATCAAAAATACGCGCATTCGATCAAATACTCTCATTATATCATTCTATGGCTTTCCTCTAGAACCTCGATATACATACTAGGGAGAGTAAAGATAAGACTTTGACATGTCCCACAGTTTGAGAGTGACTATTGGGACAGTCAAACCATAGTTAAAGATTTATTTAAGGGAGTCATTATTGTTGATGGGTCCTCCAGTCATCTTAGAGGCCACCCGAGAGGTTTAAATAATAGCGTCACCCCGAAAATCGCCAACAGCAGTTTCTCGAGGCAACTAAATGTACTAAGGGGAAGTCCACTATGATTCCTGAGAGTTTATAACTAAAGATGAGGCAAAAACGAGTGCCCTTTGTCCCTTACTTCAACCAGAATTCGCGAAGATTTTCTGGAATCAAAGTAGATAAATACCATCTTCACGTCTTCGTTGCTCGTATGTTCTCTGAAGCATCTGACTGAACAACATGTATATGACGCTATTAGATAGACGATTGTACACCGTTGCACTAGCGCATTCGCTTAGATGTGTTGGAATTGCTGAGACAAGTGACTCCCCCAGGAAAAATTATGCAAGGGGCGATATTTAATGAGCGTACATCATAGCACAAATACTATAGGATGGACTGTTTCCTATTCCAGAGAAATTACGGTAATTTTGTGACGATTAAAGGCTAATAGCATGAAGTTTTTTGCTGCAAGCATTGTTGGGCGTGGAGAAAGCTCGCAGCATGATGTTATCTACCTGTATTGGTACAATTGGTCTCTAACTTTACCGAACATTTGAAATCAGCTAACTAGAGGGCTCAAACATACTACATGTACATATGCCCTTTTTGTAGACGATCGACTTAATTTCCCCCCTCTTATGCGTGATATGCAGACAGCCGTAACGTGTGATAAGTAAGGGTCAGCCATTTAACTCACTTCCTGATACTCGGGGGTCACCACAAGCATGCACATGCTTTAGAATACAGAGTCCAGGTCCCCGAGATTCCGCAATGCTCGTTGAATTACTCGCACGTGTAGTAGATTCGGAGTTTGTGCTGCCCGGACTAACGGAAACCTTCCATCAAATCTGGTAATTTCCTGGAGCTGTGGTTTATGCTGTTATACTTCATTTTACTTGCTTCTTCTTTAGGCCTTTTAGATTTTAAATCCAACCCAAGTTGATATTAAGAATACGCCAATTAAGTTATAGCCCAGTTAAATGGGTGATACGCCTTCGATTGGTACATTTGTTGATCAGATATGAAATGGAATTCAACTGATTAAGTAGAAAAAACCATTCCTTATCCGCTGCTGACTTCATTCTGGCCCATTCACATTCTCTTATAGGCATTTGGGGGGGGGGGGGTCAGCCGTTCGGAAACCCTTGCCTACAGAGGAATTGGCACTTGTCTTGTAGCTATCCAGGAACGAAGGTTAACTTCCTTTAAGATTACAGATGTGACGTGTATGTATGTACATTCTCTCCTAGCTAATCTGCTAGCTGAACAGATGATCGGTGAGAAAGTACATGTAGTTAGATAAAATTTACCTAGTATTTGTCACGTGTCCTACCCGTGACGAAGAGTCTCAAGCTCGTCTATGTCCTCTATATCCTATGTTGTTATTATTATATTTGTGCCTCATATTTGGCCCCTCCCTCCATCATTAGTTCCATAATCGACAAAAATTACGAGCTTGGTCGCCGACAACCTCACAGTCCTTTCTCCCCAAGTTCCTGTTTAGAAAATACCACACTCTTTTGCTGTGATCAGTCGCTCCTTTGAATTTTTTTGATCCTTCCCCCCCCCCCCCCCATAGATACTACATCGGTAAACTGTACTTTCCATAATCTACTTTTCATCCGAGTCATCAACGGGCTCATTAACTGGACAGGCTTATATACCCAAACAAGTGAGTACCAACTACATATATTCACTATCAGCTAACACAGAGCATTAACGGGACATAGAGCCGGGTCAGTTGATATATAGATGAATGAACTACCAACACCCACTTTTACTGATACAGCATATACCTCGATCTTTTAAGATAACCCAGCACCTACTAAAGTACCCTTGAATCGCGATACTAAGCTTTTGAATTACTACGTCAATAAGCATCTCGGAACCAATAGATTTCGACCATCTAATTGAAACTATTGAACCATGGTAGCCCATCACGCTAGCGGCGATTCTGTATATGTATTCCGGGAAAGCCAGCCAACCGGTATACCATTTTCCCCAGAGGCTCAGGGTGCTGCCGTTTCAGCATATACCACATTGATACCGGTACCAAATCAAACCCTTACGACTTCTAACCAAAGTGCTGTAGGAAGGATGGGAGAAAATGGATGGATTGAGGGGGAAGGACGCCCGTTATCACCTATCGTTATTGCCGGACTAGTGACAGGCGGCGCAATAGCAATTCTTGCAGCCATCTCTATGGGGATTGTTTGGTGTTGTCGGCGACGCCGTGTTGGCCGTAATCGTCAAAATTCCGTCGATGGTCAGGATAGCCCTAAGTTTGGAGGTTCCATGAAACGCCCATACAGTATTGAACCCAGCGGTGATACTAGCAAAGAAATGCCATTATCGCAGCAACCACCAGTATTACCGGCACTGTCATTACAGCCCTCAAGCCTTAAGTCGTCTCACAGTAACTGCAGAAATGATAGCTGTAAAGGAAGGAAGAACAAACACATCACTTGGAAAGATCAGGTTTTTTGTGATCAGTCATTCATGAATCTACCCCCACACCCAGCATCATACGTTCAACCTTCACGGACAAGGAGTGTCCTCCGTATAGGAGCAGCAGCGCAAATACAAGACCCATCCGATGACGGTGTTCTAGAGCTTCCAAACCTACCAGGGTACAGAACATCACTTCGATCTTTTTCATCTCCTACTCTAGGCGCTGATCGTGCATCTTTAAACTCTTCGTACTCATCCATACCGCCTTCCCCTATGTTTATATCGGCATTGTCTCCACTGCCACCGTATCTCCTCTCGGCGTCCCAAAAGCAGCATAATTTTCTCCCAAGATCACCAGTTCCGCCTTCACGTCTGAATTCAATAATATCGACAAACGAGGTTAATGAATACCACGGTACAGTAACTTGCACAAGCGTATACTCGTTCCTCCCAGGTGTTGGTAGCCGCCGCTCTTTCTCCGATTCCTACACTATCAAGCAAGTTAAACATACATCGCAACCTCCCCCCAGACCTTTAATACGATATTCGGGTACCTTGCAAAGCTTTCAGGGGCCACGATGTTGCCCCACTGGACCAGTTCCCTCATTGCCACAGCGAAACTGTAATTCCAGGTGCCGCTTCAGCAGGGTCGCCGAGGATAATGATGGTGCATCTATTTCTAGCGTAAGCTCTACAAGCTCGTCAATTCTTGAGTATAGTAATCATAGTACACCGCAAAAGGTTGGTGGCGGTAGGGGTTTGAGGATTGACAGTTCATTGGGTCATTCCTCTGATGACCCCCCACCACCTTCGGGGCTGACGTCCCCGTCACATCGGAAGAAGGTCAAAGGTGAAGATTCAGATGTAAAGACCCTATCAGTAGATGTTCCGAACCCTTCTGCTCAGCCAAAGCCTCCGGGTCGAAAAATTGGGATTTTACTATCACCACTTATCACTCGATCTACGTCCCTCTCTATATCGACTTCTTCCTCTTCAGGAAATATATCTCAATCAACTTATCAAGATGTCTTTCTCGACACCCCAGACCTGGACACCAAATCACCAACAATCCAAGAGATGTCGACCCGCCATTTCTCCTGTTCACTACCAACTCGGCCAAGATTCGTGATCTCGGATACCTTCCAGCCTGCATACCCGCAAGTGATACCGCCCACACCGACACGCAGCGCATTTTCACAAAGCGAATATGATTTCTCACTTCAACCCAATGTTGGACTTTTAATTTCCGAATGCAATGATGTTGTAGTGGATTTGCCCTCCTCAGACTTACGGAAAATGCACGAAAGCACCTACTCGCCCACGCTTTCCATGGTAAATTTCTATACCATGGAAAGTCGTGCTGAGAACAACTTCTCACCTGTCAGCTTTTTTGCGGGCAAGGGAAGGCCAGGGAGATCCTCCTCCTCCATCATGTCGTCTGTGGTCGGAAGATACCAAAACCAAGACGACGGTGGTGACGAAGACCCTCCGTCCCAATCGGCAATGACGTCCCCAAACCCGCTATCGATATTCGAGGCTGATGAGGACGATCGGGAGTTGAGTATGGTCACAGTGGATAATAGCATGTGGAGACGCTACAGCAATCGTTTCTCATCCATCACAGATGGATATCTGACGATAGATGAAGATGTGAGGGATCGAGAATGGGGCCAGGACAAGGATAGGAGAAGGTTCAAAAGTTCAACAAGCATCGACTGAGGGAGGTGCTAAGACGAATCTTTGAGTAATTTTTAATGTATTTTCTTGGTCTCGTCTCGTTTCGTTTCTATTCTTTTCTTGACTTTTCATTTTCCTGTATAAGGAAGATTTTGGTTCGTGTATAGTAATTGTAATCTTATTTTTATTATTTATTATATTTTTTTTATTTTATGAGAAGGGTTTGTCCGTACTCTGGTAACCCAATACAACCTACCAGTGAACTACAGATACAGGTGCAAAATACCCCAACAATATTTTCTTAGGTGTAGGATTGTTTTGCTAACCTATAGCTACCCACAAGAGCTTTTGGGAGGGCTGACACCATAGTGTACAATAAACAGAGTAGTGACTTGTTTTGTTCTCGTATTGGCTAATTAATTCCGTAAAATTTTCTGCTTGGAGGGCGGTCCGGGGGGGGAGCTGGTACCTTCGTTGTGCAGTTAGTTATGCATTAGAATTATTATGATTCCCACACAAAACAAATATCGGCTATGACAAACTCAGAACCCCAGTAACGCATATCTAGCTCTGAGTTTCCAATGCCGGTTTGCGTAACAAATCAGACTTACCAGCCGTAAACCTGGCATAGTTGGCGATGCAATGGTAGTATGATATTTAAGTCATTTTACAATCATGTCTACTAGCAATGCCGGCGGGAAATAGTCACGTGGGGAAATGCCTAGGAAGTGGCATCAAGATTGGCAGCATATTTATGAGCTATCACTCGATTTTTAAGAAAATGCCACTATGTAATTTTTTTTTTTTTAATTATGTAAATACCAGTAAGATCGGACGCTGTGAATACACTGCAGCTTAGGTGAATCAAATTTGCAAAACCAGAGAATATGCTCGTCCAAATTTCATTAATGAGGCTCCCATACGAGTTTCAGGGGACAGATGAAGGCTGCATATAATCAAACATCCGTGGTTTATTCGCTTTGGATCACCCCATCATTTGAATCATCAAGCCTCGGAGAAATTCAGGGGGGGTTAATATCATTGAATAATTATCCCTAAGTGCAGGGAAAGTTGATGAGTAGCTACTTACATGTAGGTTCATCATAACAACTCACCAGCAAGAGTATTTGGTGTAATCATATAATACCACTCGGCGTTAGGAGTATGGCGCTAAGAGTGAGTAGCACTTGACTGTGTGGCTTATGCTGTTTTAATCGCTCCCCATTCTACTCACTTGCCATTGACACTGTAGCACACTCTTTACGCCCAGATCTGGCAATATTTCCCAAAGGTACGGATTTGAAACCGCTCTGAATAAACCTGCAGGTGACGCTGCGGTCCATAACCCTGGTCAGCTGGCCTCATCACCATTACTGAATCGAGCCGCTAATAATGGAGATAATGAATCTTCTAATGTGAGATAAACAATTATGATCGGGGCGCCTTATCCGCCGCTTCCGAGAACGGTGTACTCTCTCATATCAATCTCAAATTCTTGCAGTTACAGGTACATGAATGAACCAGGGGCAGTAAAGGGTCGTCTGAGGGCGCAATCACAGCCTATCACTCGGCTGAAAGCACTCTATGTATCCCCGCTTGTATTTAGTAATTCAAAGCGCAGAATCAAATTCTCCAGCTCCTAAAATGACCTACATTTTTTCAAAATGAACGGCAAAAGGATTATAGAGGAACGATGGGTCGAAGTGATATAAATAAGCTGACATTCACTCGTGGCCAGAGGAAGTACTTTAAATGGAGTATCTTACATTCAACATCATTTCACCTGCACCATAGGATCTGATAAGATTTCATAAATCTAACCCTATATTAACCAACCATAATAGTCAGCCAAATTTCGTCTTGGCACGGCCAAATATAATCTATATAACAAGCCCACCCTTCCCACACCCCAGATGTCGACCAAAAAGAAAAACAGGACAGCCAAGTCACCTCTCCCTCCTACTCACCTCGGCAATATTTCCTTAGAGGGGAGTAAGAGGGTCTTGGAACTGTCCTGCCCTCTCAAGAATTTTTTCTTGAGAGGCGTAGCTAAAGCCCTCGCCCGCCCAATACGGAGCCGGGGGGGGGGGGTCTTTTTTGCGTTAGGCCTCAGTGGTCGCAAGGAAACCGAACAACTGTCTCTATTGATCATTGGGCTGTGTCGAGGGGCCGGTTAAAAGCTTTTATTCTTTATCAAAGCTCCCTGTCCCTTGTAATATATAACGGTTTGTGGAGATGATCCACGGACACAATTGTTGGGGTTAGGCCCTAGTTTGGTAGCACCGCTGCTAATTTTCTTTGTGTATTTACAATCACCTGCATCACCGACCATATCTTTACTGGTCTAAATGATATCATCTTCCTCGTCATGCTCAGGAAGGTCTATGGTTGGTTGAGGACTACTGTTAACTACCTACATCACCGACCTCAGATATCCGTTCTCCTATAAAACAAACCCAGTCCGTACCGCCGCTACCAGAGTCTCCATCGATACCATCAACTCCTATTGGTAACCTCAGAGCTATAGACTCATTATAGGGTAAAAGTTTTAAGCATATATTCAAGGGGGCTCTGGATCTTGCCATTTTTCACGCGAAAGATACCATCGCTTCGGAACCCACAACACCGTACTCATCATGAATTCAAGCCAAGATTCTATTCAGACCTCTAACGTCTGTAGATAACCAATGAATAACCCTCATACCCACAATTATCCCTGCCTTAATAATAGTACATAAGTTATTAAAAAAAGGCCAGCTAGAGTATCCCCAACACCAGCCTAAATACCTAAACCAGTTATATTTCCAAAGAATCTAAACTATTCCGCAAACTCCTTGTCAACCTCCTCGAAGTATTCGAAGAAGGCCGCAAAGATCTTGACACCTAGACCGGGATCCTTGCTTCCGCATGTGGCTCTAATACTATGCATTGACAGTTGTGCAAGACCGGCGTCAATTGACCTGATACCGGTGACACTGCTCAACATTGGCCCAACAGTACCACCACTCCTCGTGTCGTTCCTGATCTGGAAGACCTGCAGCTTATTGCCGCTCTTTTCGGCGACCCTGGTCAGAAAAGCGGTAGACACAGCACTAATGGTTGATTAGCTTTGATAAATGATAGTAACGGCATAACTTACTCCGTAGTCAAATGCCCGTTGCTGTCAGCACCAATCGTCAAACCAACGTTCAGCTGAGGCATGTGGTCGGTAAGGTATGCATTGAGAAACTAGCACAAGAACCATAGATTAGCTAATTATTCAAGCTGTCCATCGGGGTTGACCGGAAGAAAACTTACGTTAGGATTGACAGCATGCGTTACATCTGCTGAGATCATGAAACTGTTGGCGTATGTCTGAGAAACAAGGTTCGCGCCAGCCTTTCCAGATTCAGAGAACGAATCGATTACGCGCTCAATGACGCTGCTCATCAAGTTACTAGCAGCACCCTGCCTCAACTTGCTACCAATCTCCTCATCGTCGAAGAGACCAACAAGGTTGATTGTGGAACCTGTAAGGTCTTCCTTGGAGGATGTGGCGTAGATAAGAGCCTTAAGGGCAGAGTATGAGCAGAGCTTGTCATCAATTCTAGGGGCAAAGAGAAGCTCCTTCGAAAGACCACCGAGTTGGCCGGGCTGAGTGTCAAAAAGCTCAAGCTCCCAGTTTATGATGGATGAGCACGGAACTCCTAGCTCCTTCGCAATGGCCTTCACAAGGCGAGGGGGTTGGGTCCTTGCGAAAGAGCCTTCGGGAAACCCCGAGTCCTTATCTTCGGGGCTTTCAAGTCCAATAATCGGCACCATCTGTGTCTCCTTGTTGAACGGACCGCCAATCCCGAAGTGCGGTGCTAATGTTGGGATCCTGGCAATAGGGTAATCCAATTTGACAAGCTTGGACTCAATCTTGCCCTGGGAATTCTTCACGATAACTCTGCCACCAACACCCAAGTCTCTGTCCCACCATGTGGAGTTGAGGGCCCCTGCATAGGGAGCGACACCGAGTTGAACATAGCCGTGAGAATCTGGCTTCTTGGATACGGGCTTCAATTTAGCCGTGAGCGCGTCGATGTGTCCCACAACGATTGCGGCACCATTTCCAGGCGCGTAACCGGTGGGGATGGTGAAGGCCATCAAGGCCGAGCCATTTCGCGTGGTGTAGTACTTTCCGCCACGCTTAAGCTTAGAGCTCCATGAGTCGCGCTCGGAGAGCTTGGTGTATCCGGCGGATTCGAGTTGGCTGGCGAAGAAACCGACAGCGTGGAAAACTGTAGGGTTCTGGTTGATAAAGTCCAAAAAAGGCTGTGCGTACTTTTCGGGTATGATCTCTGAAGATTTGCTTGGCCCTGTCCGCGAAGCATTTACAGGCCTGGGGACGGGAACTGACGCGGGTGTTGTGATGGTAGGTGAACCAACGGTGAGTTGAACGACAGGCTACGGAGTTGAGAGTTAAGTTAGTGGTAGCTGAGTAGAATATTCACCGGGGAACTCACTGAATAACCGCAAGCTTCCCAGTGCTGCTCACGAAGAGCTTGGGCGTGGGCGTTAGAGTTCCCGAGGTTACGCATTGTGTTTAATAGCTAAATATGTGGGATTTGTATGAGTGTAGTAGTGGTAATAGTAATAGTAATAGTAGTAGTACTTTAAACGGTGACAAGAAGGAGGGAGTGAGGGGACGAGATGGAAAGGAAGGAGGACAGAAGATAAGACGAAGATAGGAAGATATATGTAGTCAATCCGGATAGTTAGATGGTTAGCTACGTAAATAGGTGCTGCTTACTGCACTTCTATCATCCAGGGCGGCTCATTCCGAAAGGCCCAGAATTGTGCCTGCGTTGCGGCCATCTCAGCATCACGGGGTCTTCCACAAGGGTTGGACAATATCCGATCGGGGTATCGGAGCCAATCATCACGAGTTGAGGTGCATGCATAGATAACTGTCTACAGCTAGGTAAATCAGGGGAAACCCTCTCACCATGGTGTTGTAAGACATTCCTGCTTGTCTACCAACCCCCCCCCCCCCAAAAAAAAAAAAAAAAGCTATCGTCATTGATGTCACTGAGTAAACCAAATATTGGTGAAAAGCGAGCTGGACTGAACACTGCGAGATCGCTTAGAACAACACATGGATTGGGGGAACTGCAGTCGGAGGCTCCATCTCGGTATTAGAGACTTTGCGCAAAGTCCCTAATATTAACGCGCCTTGAAGCTTACCAATATAAAACTATGGAGGCCCAAGGCATGAGTCATGAGCATTGAGGATGAACTGGCACCATGGAGCTCGCGCCGCGAGTGATAGTTGATCATTCCAGTACTTGCTATTGAGATCTCTTACTATGGGGCTTCAGCTCTATCCGATTTTAAAATCTATTGCAAGACCCTTTCTTCCATAGTGTCATGTACTGTACCTACATAAAGAGTGGTTCAAACAATTATCAGAGACCTGTGATTACCTAACCCAAAGGTTCATCATCTACGCCATCACCTAGCCTAACTACATGTACCCCATAAACCACCAAATGTACCCCGGGGATCTTTAAAGTGATGCAACGGGCTCAATACTCTGGTGTCGCGGCCACCATCAAAGCTAGACCCAGCTAATTGTCCATTTTTGTTTTCACCTACTATTATATAGCCCTGCCTGATGCAATTTGATCTATATAAATTATTTCCAACTTTTGGGCATGGTGGCCAGTACATGTAGCTGCAAAATTGTGGTTCTTTGTTGCCGTTGCATCACTTTAAGGATCCCCGGGGTACATGTACCGTTGGTCTTTTTTTCTTTTCCTTTTTTTTCTTTCTTTTATTCATTATGTGCATGCAACCTCACGGTTATGGCACTGAAGAGACTGGTCTCTTCTGATGGATGCAGAGAAAATTGCAGCGTGAGCCACTCAAATGAACGCTAGATACTATGGCTTACGCCGTGAAGCGAGTGGTCTCTTCCAGTGGAATAGAGAATATTTATTAAGTGTTAAATCCAACAGTTGACACTTTAAAAATGACGGTTGCGGGAGACAAAATTGACATTTCCCCTCAGTAACCTAATTAACCACACTAGGAAGGTATGATAGAGGAAGCTCAGTAGATAAACAACTCTTCACACCTACTGTGAAATATGTAGGCAGTATATAAACTGCACGTAGTATAGTAAACATCCCTAGGCGTATCCTACATCCCCACCTTGGTAAATTGGTCAGTTTCGGCAACCACTTTTTAATGTGGCGAAGTGTGAATTGTTGGTTTTGACACTTGGTAAATACTCTCGGTAGATAATCTATTTAGGGTCCTTAATAGCGTCGGACCCACCCTCCAAGTCCCACCAAGTGTTATATCGGTAGACCACACAGATCTTCAGTGTAACAACATATATAGTTCGAATCTGTAAGGAATCTTTCGTCGGGGCTGGAGAGAAAGTGAATAGAAGTAGTATGAATGTCAGCGCGGGACTCATACTCACTTACTTCAATGGATCAACTAATAGTGTAGCGTAGGAAGGACATCCTTCCGTAACAGGGAAATACACATATACGAGTGATAAGTCATGATTGGAGTCGCGCATAAATCAATGGAAATGTAACTATGTACGTGTAGTTGTAGAGATAATAGCATCACATTCGAATACTCTATCAAAGCTAGGGAGGTGAAGGAGGTAGGGATGATATTTCTAAGTGAGTACGAGGTGTTGAGACAAGTAAGTTGATTAGTGAAATAGTCCGCGGGGGGGGGGGGGGGCATGATCAAAGGAATTGATATATGTATAGTCTTTTACCGTCGCTGACGAATACTGCCAGTTGACGAGCAAGAATTTTGGGCCAATAGAATTTAAAAACCTGTAAATCTCGTAGCCTGGCTGCCACAATTGCAACCCTTGTTCGTCAAGTGGCAGTATTCGTCAAGAGACGGTAAAAGACTGTATATACATCTCACACATCACACATCTCGCTTTCTCGAACAAAAGTCATTACCAGCTGCTAGACGAGAATTTAGGGCCAGGGAAGGAACTATAGTTGCTCCTTAGGGCGCTGCCCTACCTGACCAGTCGGCGAAGTAAGCTTTCTGCAAAGGCGACCCCTAGTTTAGTCTCGTGCCCAGATTGTGTTTTGTGTTTTAGGTGACTAACCCTAACTAACTAACCCTAGCTTAGACTACCCCACTCCCTCCCTACCTTTTTCCACTAGAGCAAATAATACCTACGCCTAGCCTGGTTATGTACATGCATGTAGTCGGTGCATATGAGGGTTGGTTGCTCATCGGCTTTGTGTGCTTCGCACAAAATAAAGGTTCCGCCCTTTTTTTTCTTTTTTCATCATTTTCTGGCTACTGCGTGGATTTAATGAAAAGTAGTCTTAGTAGGGTTATTTTGGATCTGGGCTTGGTTTTCTATGTTTGATTTGGGTTTGTATGTGGATATTAGCAGGACGAGGGTTCTTAGTGATGAAAGATGGATGGAATCGATGATTTCACTTTTTCGTATTGTAGAGGTCGGGCGATTATACATGGTATATAGTCAGTAGACTATGCTGAAAAGAAGAGATACAGTTGATGAGTTTCTACAATGTAGGTCAATATGAGGTTCCGCAAGTGTAATCCAAGTTTGTATACCAAGACTGGAGTTTTGGAAACACCTTTAAAGTACACATTGCATATCGGTATATTTATATACTTATAAGGTATTGGAGGGCATAATAGCCCCTACGGGCCACTCTCCCCTGGAGAGGAGCGAGACTCCGGTCCACTCTCCCCCGACTCACTCACAAACCCCAGCATATAAGAAGACAGTTGAGATGGTTGCAATACAATACACAACTACCAGGTGCAGAAAATCACAAAAGAGGCAATGGAATGGAACGAAAGAGATGGGAACAAAGACGAACAATATACGGTTAAAGATTGGGCCAGATTCAAACATAGCGATGATCAAGCAATTTTAATCCTACCGGTACTACACCGGTTTGTGTTTGTTACAAGACTAGGTAAAAATTGAAAATAGAGACTGTTGTTACGGGATAGACAGAAGTGGTTTTAAATTTAGAATACTGAGACACCAAGTAAGAGAGCTAGAAGAAGGAACTCTGTATAGCAAAGATGGGATGAAGGCAAAGTTCAACGTTACGGAATGACAAGATGTAGTTTTCTTTTCTTTTTATTTTTGGGGAGGGGGTGATAGGTAGTGTAGGTAGTTGATTATAGTGCCATAACCGTAAGGTTGCATGCACATAATGAATAAAAGAAAAAAAAAAGAAAAAAAGGTATTGGAGGGAGGTGCGAGTGATACCTGGTGATTCAGGCGGGTCCACACCATGGTACAAGGCTCTGGCGTTTAAGTGAGTGAACTAAATAAGGTGTAGACAGGTGAGATATAGCCGTTCAGTCGCTAAATCCCAGACCCTTGTATCAGTCATCTAGTTTGCGCCGTGGCAAACCTGGTTCTTACTCATTTCAGCTTCTGGGACATTGCAGCAAACTATTTACGGCCATAAAACACTAGAAAAACCGGGGAAACGAGCCAGAGCTCGACCAACCCACTTAAATCATGATAAAATACACTACACTACAATACTACAATTATAAATTATTACCATAGCCACGTATCCTACATATTTAAATCAACCCACGGTACTCTATATAGGCACCTTAAACCCACCCTTCACCAGCCTTCCAAACACATTCGCCGGATCCCACTTTCTTTTCGCCGCCTGCAGCTTTGAAACACTCGCGGCGCCGTAGCCTTCAATAACCTCTGAGCCTGCTGCTGCATAGTTGAGGTATCTGCTTCTATTAGTGGCTGTTTCCGGGAGCTTCAGGCTTTTCTTCTCTTCCCTTCTCTTTTCTTTTCTTTTCTTTTCTTTTCTCTTTTGGTTTGGTGTAGGGGAACTTACATGTACGGATTAAACAGCCCGCGCTCCTGCGCGAGCTCTCTTGCCTGATTAATGACGTTTTCGGCAATAGCCTTGACGGTGGCATCGTCGCCTGAGTTAGTCCAGCGGTAGTTAAAGTTCAGACCTATTTCATTCAGCACATGGCCCAATCATCACGAATAGAAGAGGGAGTATACAAGTCAGCACATCATCCGAGTCGTCCAAGCCGAGTACATTCCCACCACGGGCGGTCCCAGCGGCAATCATGCTCTCTGATAACGGCTGGTACGCCACGGACGCCTGGAAGCCGGTGATTGATGTTGTGAGCGGCGTGTTGAGCGATTTGAAAATGGAGTAGATGTCTTTGTACAGTGCGGCGTTGGCTACGATGGTTAGTGCTTGCAGGTAGTGTCTGACGGGTGCCAATGATCAATTAGTCAGCTTATTTGTTCCTTTATATGTGAACGATAATTACGATAATTGTACAGCGGTATGCCAATTGCTTTAGTATTAATGACTGACCTCATTCCATTGACATCTCCAGCGCCCAACTCCTCAGTCGCACCCGTAAAGTTCGTGATCCTCGTCGTATCCGTGAACGCTGGAATATCGAGGAACGGCTGAAGTGCAGCCGATGGGCTTGTCGTCGGGTCGCTCGAAAATACATAGTACGCAGCAACATTGTACCCCGGTAGCGACACAAATGCCGGGATGATGTGCGTCTTGACATCAGTATTATTGACCGCATAGTCGGCTGTGGCGTCAAAGAGGTCGTCGAAGCTACTCTCAAGGTAGTATAGGCTCCCTGCATAGACGCCCGAGCTCGTATAAGTGTACAGGTCGAACCTGGTAACTATCCCAAAGTTGTTAGTTCCGCCCTTAAGCGCCTTAAAAAGGTCTGCGTTCGTGTGCGCATTCGCATTGACGATGCGGCCATCTGCTAGGACCACCTGTTACACACATGTGATGTCAGCACCATATCTCCACACCTAACCCTGCTCCTATACGCACCTGGTAGTTCATGACATTATCGCAGCCCCACCCGCGCTCGTTCGAGATGTAGGATATGCCGCCGCCAAGCAGATATCCGCTCACACCAACACCCGTCATGCGACCCCCCACCACGCTGAGTTGTCGTGCATCAAGATATGAGTAGACTTCGTCCCAGTGCAGGCCGGCGCCGACCTCGACGTAACCGCTCTGGGCACGGAGGGTTGTTAGTGAGGAGAGCGAGATGAGGATGCCTTTGTTAGTGTTGGCCCAGCCGGCGTTGGCGGTATGACCTCCGCCGCGGACGGCGAACTCGGTGTTGGCGAGGGTGAGGATCTTGACGGCGAGGGAGACGTCCTGTACTGTTGTGGGGCTGAGGATGCAGGTGGGGGAGAGTATGGCAGTTGCAGCTGTTCGAATTGTGAGCTTTGGGCTTTTGTAATTATTGAGTTCATTATATGTGACCATGGGAGCTTACACCAGTACGCATTCTCTTCGCCATAATTGGCGGAGGACGGGTATGCCACTTTTCCCCAGAAGAGGCCAGTGAGGATTGCACACTGCGTAACAAATATTGAATTAGTATTATGCCTCTAATTATAATGGCCATACGATACAAAGCATTGGCAAAAGCTGTGTAGATATGGGCATACATACCGCAATGATACTCCCCGACGAACTGACACTCGCCGATATCTCTGCCGGAATCGATACCGCGGCTGCTATAGCATCCGTAGTAGTACTATTCTCCCCCGTTTCTGCCGCCACGGCAGCATGAGCCAAGAGCACACCTGCCATGGACAGCGCCGAAAATACAGACCTGCCCAGGAAGAACATTGAAAAGGACTATGCGGGGACGAAAAGCTGGGAATTTGAAACTTTGGAAGGAAGACCCGAATTGGAGACCCGAATAGAAAGGCAAGTAAAAAGGAGGCCGAGATATAGGTAAAGGTAAATATATATATAAACACAGAGGAAGAACGCATCTAGAGCTAATGGTAATGGTACAATAGATTAAAGGCTGTGCCTATTACGGTAAATAGTATAGCTGATAGCTATATTAAATAGCTACATTATCGAGCTCCCTCGATAGGATGGAAAACGCGGCACACCGAGGTGTTAAGCGAGATAGTTCCAGTGCGAGATGGGCCGAAGATATGTGAAAGAAGGTAAGTAGGTGGGTTTCGGTAGCACATGTTTCCGGCCTATTCTGCCGGACTAGGGGGCGGTGAAGGATAATGAAAGATTTCCCCATACCAAATTCCTCATAATTTCCATAAAGAAAATCGAAAGATTTTCATAAAGCTTTTTAGAAAGATTATCCTGCACTAGTCTTCCTCTTCCAATTCTTTCCCCTTGACTTCCTCTATGTACTCCGTCTAATTCCTCTATTTTCGGTCTAATTCGGTCATGACTTTTTTTTTTCTTTTTTTTCTTTTTTCAAAATTATCCGTGTCCAGGGCTTAACGTTACTAGCCGCGAGACTGACAGCAGAACAGGCGGCGGAATGAAGGGCTTCCGTCTGTCATACGCCGTAGGGGTGCAGAAGGCTAGCAAGCGAGGTGTCTCAACCCAGAGTTTTGTATCTATAGCACGTATATATTGCTTGCTTTAGAGCCTTTGTGGGCGGATAGCTGCCTTGTCTCGGGTGGTTCTTATTGACGGCGGCGGTGGTGGTGCCGACGCCGACGGTGCTGGTGGTGCTGCTGCCGTCGTTGACGTTGGCGTTGGTTCTGGCTAGCTGCCCTTGCCTCGATTTCGCTGTCGTGCAGAGGCAGGCATAGGTGGATCCTACAAAACAGTATCATTATCGACCATAGTAGGCGACCACCTGTTCGAACCTCCTCAGCACGCATGTGGATATGGACTTTCTTTTTGGTAATCAACGGTTTCGGGCAGCTAGTCAAGGGTAAGGTAATGTACGGTAGGGATGGCTGTATCAAGATGACGGTGTAGGAGTGAATATGCCAGGAAGGGAAGATGAGGTTGTGAATCTGGGGTCTGTCTGATCAGGCCAGCTGGGTCTGCATCATCCAATAGAATCTGGCGAAGGCGCAGTGGGTGTAAAGTGAGCTACTCTACGTAGAAAGCTTCTGTTCAACCTTAAATGTCTCTTGTTTCTCCCCCGAGAAGCCGTCCGTAACGCATCTTGGATCTAGCGGGGAGGGAGGTGGTGGATGGGATGGGATGGGATGGGATGGGATGGGATGGGATGGGATGGGATGGGATGAGGGATGGGATAGGTATGTAGATAGGGATATGACATTATCCGGCTGAATTGCATCCATGCTAGAATGTTTCAGTCTGGCGCATTGTGGGTTCCCTATGGATAGAATGATCGATCGTCTGTGCGACAATCAAAGTTGGAAACCCCAATTGAAGGGAGGGAAACTGAGCAACTTCTTGGGTGGGAAACATCTTCTGTTAGAGTAACAGATGATCAACAGGGGATAGAGATCAACGAATTATGGTGCACCCAGTCTTAAAGGTAACAGTGAGGGAGACGCCGAGTCTTTAATAACTCCACAACAGAGAGAGATATCAAAAATCTGTTCAGACAAAGTCTGGATAATGCTACAAAGAAGACTTTGTCTGAACAGATTTTTGATATCTCTCTCTGTTGTGGAGTTATTAAAGACTTGGCGTTTTCCTCACCGCTATCTTTAAGACTGGGTGCACCATATATCCAAGTAAGTTCCGTTGATGATTTGGAGATGTGATTGATCAAGCACCAGATCGTTCAGTAAAGGCCTATCATGAAAGGAACGGCTGTGGTCGATTTCATAACCTTTTATTGAACGGCCAAGACTATGTAGGTACATGTATTGTACCTACAGGAGCTCACAAGACGAGCCCGCCAAGAGAAGAGCTTCCTTATTTGCGTCCTTCCCCCACAGGGGTCCTACGCAGCTTACGGTAAGTCATGCGCAACTTGCTAGCTCTGATTTAGTTCCGATATCGGTTCTCCTCACTGGCACTGCCAAAGGGGCACGCGGTAAATAACATAGAGGGCCTGAGGGACTCTATTTCTAGGAAGAAGAGGGGAAGCCCATCTTGGGCAGCAATGGAATAATGGCAGGATTCAATGCCGACATTTCAGTTTGCTGTTGGAATATAAGGGTTCATCTGAGGGCCCAAGCTACTATGGCTTGGCTGGTCTCGAGCGGGCCGTTTTTAGATTTACCCTTTCCCTTTCATAAAAAGAAAGTATGTAGAGTGCAGTTACATAAGTACTTGCACTCGGGTAACAAAAGTTTTTAGCGAATTACACTATTTACAGCCAAAATAGCCATGTTAAGCGACCTCAATGAACCACTCAACATTATCCAAAAGATTCAGACTTTGGATTGAAGCCCAAAAGTTACTTCAAAATTGCCATACTTGAGTTATGGAATTTTAAATTAAACATTGGTATGTTGACAAAGCTTTTTCCAAAACCAAAATTGAAATATTCCAAAATTGGTATGTGCCCCCATACAAATTTCCACATGGCAACAGTTTCTATTTCACAAAACATATTGTCAACACTTGAGTAGTGTGGTTAAAATCCTGAAAGCTAAATATGACAATCTCGACACTTTTTCAAGTGTTTTTGCCAGTGTTGGGGGGCTTTGTTTGGGTCATCAAACATCGCTATTTTGGCCGTAAATCATTCAAAAAGATAGTCTTGGCGAGTTTTTGTGTGTATGCAATGAGTACATGTATGCTTACTAGTAGGCAACGACGAGGACGTAGGGAGGAAAGTTGAAACTTCTTGTTCAAATAGATCTCTATAGCCACCAACAACTGTGATAGTTACAAGCCGAGAATTTGATTTACCGGTATTCTCGGTATTCTCCACACGCTCAAGAACACTTTGAAAGGGCTTGTGGCCGTGGAAGGATGATTAAGGGTTGAGTCCGTAAGCAAAGTTTTCCCAGACCACCGCTCATATGTAGTAGCTACTTGCCAAAGAGCTCTATACGATCCAAATCCGGTAAGCGGGCAAGATAGTCCGTTGCGAAGCGAGCAGCTTTACATCCAAACCCCCCAAAGAGGAACCGGACAGAATGAAAAGTCCGGCAAGTGCTCAGGCGGCCAGTTTGAAGCCGCTCAATGAACTGTGGCGAGTGGTTGTTGTCTGAGCGGCTTCAATCCGGCAGCGCGAGTAGCTGTGCACGACCTTTCGTCATCGTTGGGAATTGGGGCCAGGACGGAATGTTCTGTTTCACGGCTGATACCTTAAGTTTCTGCGGCTTTTTTGGTATCGCTCAGGCAGAAAAAAAAGCCACAGTTAAGAACACTGCTGCTCACTCGTCATTTTATTTCCCCCGAAGTGGAATTCGTGTTTTCACTTCCCCACGTATCGCCCGTTTCTGGAAGTTAAGAAAATGAAATGTCAAAGAAGATTCCTTGCGCTGCTAGTGCCAGGGGTACATACATGTGCACTAGAGTATGCCAGGCGGTGTCAACATACATGCTGCATGCATTTCATAAAAGCATGCATTTGATAAAAAAGCTCCCACCTTCCGAACTCTGATCTACTTTTAAATTCGGGTTCTGCGTCTCTACTTCTTGAATCCCGATTAACCCCAGCTGGGAAGTCCTCGCCGGGGCTTAGCTTCGTAGCGAGGCTCTCGGCAACTAGGGATTTCCTGAGAAAGGGAGGGACCTCGAGGTATGCTTGAAACACAGCGGCTTACAGGTCGGATTTGTAGGTATGTTCCCCATTATTAGAGTTTAAGATATACTCAATGCAATGTCTACAGCATAAAGCTAGCGGCCTCGGCAGTCTCCAAATAGCCTTTACTCTACTAGGCTTGTCTATGATACTAGAGTATGTGTCCGCCCAATGTGCCCATCCTTCCTGAGGCTGGGGCCATGGCTTCGTTGTGCTCTCATGGGTGCACTAATTGTAATAATCTCATGACTATACATAAATTCTACCTCCGCTCAGCCAGTAATTCAGCGTCCAAACCATGGCCTAGAGATGTGCGTCAATGGTTCCTAGGTAGGTCAAACCACGTTCCATATTCAAATGCAATCACGATTGGGATTGTGGAACACTCACCAATTAAAACCCACGATTCAGGTTCTCCGGGGTGCCTTCTCTATGCTGGGTCGGAAGCTAGCCGGAATATCTAACGTACGAGAGAACAAAAATTTGCATAATCATCATTCTCAATTGCGCACCTTTTGGTCCGCGCTCGATGGTTCGCCATTCAAGCCGTCAAGGCTAGATCGTGGATCCGACTCTCCCATTCCATGGTTGGGAAAATCTTTTTAGCTCCTTCACTTAAAGAGGCACTTACGGCCGGGGGGAGCCTTGCTGCTATCTGTGCGGCGACGAGAGTCTGCATCTAGACTTAAAGATCTCTGGTGATAGATACAGCCGGAACTCCGGTAGTTATTCTTACTGTGACTTCTTGGGGTCTCGTTGGATAGGGCGCAGAAGTTGCAGTGCAACTGCTAGCTTTCTAGCGCTTATAGCTCCTTTAGGGCTTCAGAGGAGTAGCCCATACGCACATACAACTCGTGGCTAAAATATCAATATATGCACAATTAGAGTACTTCCTGGACCCTTGCCTGTGCCCGAAACCGAGGAGACGCCTCGAAGTACCGGGATTGGTTGTATGTATTTTGACTGCAGCTGGCGAGTAAGAGAAGCCGGTTGAGGTAATAAGGTACATGTCGTACATATAACTACATATTAATACCGCCCAAGGAGAAAAAGGTGCAGGACAATAGCCCTCCATGTGTCTTTCACACCACCTGCTACCCTGCAGGCAAGGGGGAAGGATGGGCCGCACCGCTCTAACGTGCACACCCTGTCCCAAGGACCCTGGTGTTGGGGGGATTACTGAATTTTATATATACTACTTTATGATTGCCATACCCGGTTTGGATTCTCACTCAGGCAGTGAGTGATATTTACTATCCTCTCACCTGGGCCTCTCGTACTTTAACCCCTTGGTTGGCCCTTTTTAGTCTCTCGTTTCTGCTCTGTAGTCACAAAACCCTTGTGGTTTTCCTTCGCTCTCTCACGCAACATCAGGCTAGAACTGTGGAGGAGTATACTAGTTTGTAGGAAGTAGGATGGCGCAACGTCAGTTGCATACACGATCGGCGGATGCGCTGGAGAAGGCACTTCCACTATATGGCTACTATGTAAGTGGTCATGTCATCATGCTACTACTCAATCATGGACTATCACTGACACTCCGGGAATGATTCTAGGTCATATACTGGGCTGTAACAGTCCCTGCTGCCATGCTCATGGTATTCCGGCTGTGGATCCGCTGGCGAAAACACGGGTCTCTGTATCTTGATGACCTGTTCGTCTTTCTTGCTGGTCTTTTCTGTGTCGTTATTGCGGTGATGCATACCATCTTTACGCCGTTTATATTCGACATCATGGAGGCGCAGGCGGGGTCAGTGACGCCGGATGCAGCGTGGATGAACAGGATATATCTCTATCTAAAGATGCAATGGGCCACGATATTTATTTTCTGGCAGCTGTTGTGGTCAGTCAAGTTCTCTTTGCTACTGTTCTTTAGGAGGTTGATGGAAGGTATGCGTTTTCTTTTTATACTCATTCTGTCTATATAAATCGTTCTAGATCTGGAGACTCACGAGGAACTTTGGCTTTAGGAATTGCGGGAATGATGAAATGGTGGTGGGTCGTAGTTGGTTTGAATACCTTATTTTGGATATCAGTCATGTTATCGCAATTCGTCAACTGTCGTCCATTCATGTCCTCCTTTAAGCTTGGGTCAGGTATGTCTGGCATCCTACAAGTTATCCCCCCAAAAGTGATCTTATTCTTACACTTAAAAGATGCATGTAGTACACGCCAACCTAAAGCGCCATGGGAGGCAATGATCTATGCCATGGTAGCAGATGTCGTAACTGACCTTATGAGTATATTCCCATTTTCTCTACCAGTACAAGCCAAATTATTAACCATGAGACGGACCAGTAATGGCTCTTCCCCTCCGCCTCATTGTAAACCTTAAGATCTCTGCAAAGCAAAAGTTCGGCCTCGTCATCATCTTCTCACTCGGCCTCCTCTGCATCGCATTTGCACTAATCCGTGCTCTCCTCAGCTCCGTTGGCGGTTCGTCCCTGTGTCACTTCTTTCCAGAACTCAAGTTCTAACTGATAATCTCTTTCCTTTACAGATTCAGTCTCCCCCATCTGGCTCACAACCTGGACTCAAGTCGAAGGCGCCGTAGCCGTCGTCGTATCCTGCCTTCCCGCCCTGCGCGGTCTGCTGCGCAGAAACTACGGCAGCACAGGTGGCAATGAGTACGTAAGCGGCGGCGGCATCCCGACGCGGGGATCTCACATCCCGCTTGAGGACTTGCCGGCAAAGATGGATGCGGAGGGGGCATTTGTGCATGCGGCTACGGCGCCGTTTGATGAGAGGGGGTTTGACGGAAGGCCGGAGAGCGCGGAGGAGCTGACTGTGAGAATACAGGGGAAGATTTGATTGAATAAGATAGCTGTATCATCTACACAGCTGCGAGGACTGCATTTGGCTGCTTCTTGTTTCTGGGCTGCGTTGGACTAGATTTGTATTTAGATGGTGGTAAAGGTACTTACACCAGGTCGGCCCGGGGCGTTTTCTCCTTTTTTTTCTTTCTTCTCTTTTTCTTTTGTTTTATGGCAGAAACAGTTATGGTTCAGGCGCCAGAGGTTATTGCGTTTATGATGCTACTACAATTACTGTATATACGATCTATAATATTATAACCCACATCTATGTTTATGAAAGCACTCCATAAATACCAACGTTCCTAACATAGACTGCCCTCCAACTTAAAATACCTACAAAAACAACCAACCGTTCAAACCACCCCGGTCCGGCCGCCTCAAGGCAAACCCGGGATTCAAAACGCTATGGCAAATTTGAGTGGATCGCCCCTGCGCACGGGATCTGCAGGGGAGTCGAGGATAGATTAGGCTCATGAGGGAGAGTGTGGGGTTGAGTGGAGATAGATAAATATACCGATGGCCGTTCTGATTGGCTAGGAGATAGGTTTCGTATACTAGATTAGTGGCACGAGTTCAATATGGGGAGAGTTGGGGGGGTATAAATAGTGGTGTATATGCGGGCATCATGAAGTAGTATATTTCCCTTAAGGTTAGTATTTGATTAGTATTACGGGTAGTAGATCTCGATATATTGCACATATAACCAAAGAGTTATAACCCAACACTCTAGCCTCCTCAAGCTGTCAAAAAAAGTACCGTGTGACGGCGCGGAATTGTATCCATGAACTCGGGGACTGGATGCCTATACGACGGTGCTACATGCCGATAGGTAATAGATATACAGATCTATATATATAATAGTAGTCCCTAGAAGATATCGAAATGACTGATATATAGTTGTCCCGTAATACGGGACGGCGGGCCCAAAGCGTAAAGGGGGAGGGTAAGGAGTGGGAGGTAGGAGGGGGGTTGGTACGTGAAGACCTGAGGACGGTGAATGGGATAGTAGCTGCGCAATTGGAGTATAGATAGAGGTCTAGTTAGCTAAATATAAATAGATACATGTGTGCTAGAGTTTTGAATAAAGCCGAGTATCCGGGGAATTGGCTATAGAGGTGGGCTCTATGGACCGCCGATCTTCCGGTGTTCCCAGAGTAGTGGTGCGGGAAAGGTGTTGGACCGACGGTGCAATTTGAAGCTTCGAGATTGGAGGTGCGAATCTCCAAGCGTGAATATGGGTGGTCATATACATGTTGATCTCTCAGGGCTTGAGCTAAAATTCAGAGTTCACTGCATACATGTACTCATATTAGTCCGGCTACAGGTGGGACCCAGTAGTCGTTATGAAGGATCTTGTATATAATTACGCGTATGTAGTTATAGCTGTCACATGATGGGTCCCGAGAAGGGTAGTTGTCGATACGAGTTAGAGTCAGAACTAGTAGGACATGTGAATTTTCCACCCCCAGTAACTGTTTTCTTAAAGTCGTGAGAAAGGGGAAATGTGGTATATCCTAGAAACATACTACCGCTGAAATCTTTTGAGTATTTTACCGACACTTGGTTTCTCGTTTCTTACGCCTTTAACCATAGGCCGCGGATCACGAGATATCACTCGCGCATATCTTCGACCAAGAAGCATGTGGCCAACCCCGGACTAATCGTCTGACCACTCGAGTACCCAGAGTTGAGTGCGCTATTAATCATACGCATCCTACTAGGGAAGTGGTAGCGCGGATATGCTGACTACTAGAAATGTTGGCTACGCAAGAAGCCGTATTGTGTAGTGTTGAATGATATGAATACCAAGGGATTACATGTAGTATCACTAATCTTGCAAATCTAGAGAGTTAAATTTATTTCTCTACTAGGGCCTTGTCGGTCTTTGCCAGTTAATGCCGAAATATTCCCTACTATTTAAAAAGACATGACGGCGGAAATATTTGCTTGCCCAATATATAAGAAAGTTAACTGCTGGGGTAAAAAAGAAACAGACTCAAAGATTAGAACAAGCTAAAGGGCTTCAGGGAATAAGCTCCCACAATATAGCCCGCCCCTCAAACCCGCACGACCTTCTATCGGTTTCTCCAGGCGGTGTATGCCAGCATACAAACTGTCGGCACCCCAACTGCACCACTCTATATCTACTGGTTGATATGGGTCTTGGGAGATGATATTTAACTAGCCTCAATGCTGAAACCCACCTAACCCCGTCTGCTCCTAGACGCCATCTCTCTCGATGTAGACCTCTCCCCCCATCTGTTCCCTAGTGTATGGTAGAAATATACTCTCTGACTACTAGCCCAATCTTGGTATATGAGCTATCAACGTTAACCCGGATTGTACTTGTCAAAACGATCTGCATAGAGATAATATTTTCTTTGATTATATTATTGTTGTATTCATATTAATTTGCCTGTCCGGAATCAGAGTTATAGCGTCTTTACAGGTCTATTAATTGTATCCCTTTTTCAGCACTGTATAGTACTCTATGGGCGCTGTGCTAGGCCTTAAATTAACAGAGCATAAATCCGACTCTTAACCCACAAAATAGCCCGATATACAAAAAGAAAAAAATAACATATTAGATAGATACAAATCGATTATTTTACAACCCACCCAGCCTAAGCTACCACTGATATCGAGGGCTTGGGGAGGGGGTGCTCGAGGGTTTCCAAGGTTTCTAAAGGTCATCATTCATCCATGGCCATGGATTATTTCAAAGTTATAAAGAAATCCTATAAAATCACCACACGATGCTAGATATGAATTCCAAATTTTCTTGCCTTGGCAGCCCCAAGACACCACAACACAACACCCAACAATGACCTCGGCCTCGCGGACCGCACAGAGGGCAAATTTTACGCCAACGATACAAGCCACCTGGTAAAGCTGGTCCCAGGATTTCACGCCTATGCTAAACACATGTCCTAGGGTCTAGTGGTGCTACACACACTTTGGCGTTCTGCTACTGTAGTGAGGCTTACGATAAGGCTGTAGCTCAGTCTCATCATAAGGGTTAAATGGAAGAGGGTGGAGACAAATATAGGCGGTTGGGGGAAGTGAGGGTGTGATAGAGTGAAGGATGCAAAGTAAAAACTCGTTACCTGTCAAGCATGCAAGACTTGTCTCTTTGCTTCCCGCGGGCTAGTGTGCCCCGGCGCCGAGTGATATCCCATGAAACCAACCAGTCCAATGTTTACCATGTGAAAGTTAAGTGGAAAGGAAGCTAGTAAAAAGAAAAAGAAAAAGGAAAAGGAAAACGTATGTACCCATCATCATTCTTCCCCCCTCCCCCCCCAACACCCCTAAATCAGTTATTGGTAGTGGCGGATTGTTAGTGAATAGGTGTCAACTCAGCGGTTCCGGATCAAGATAACTACATGTATGCCGCAGATGAGGGTGTAAAACACAACATTGATAGAGTATGTATGGCGGATGCAGGCTACAACGGACACTCTGCAGGAAACCTTTTTTTCTTACAAAAGCTAACCATAGCAATGTGCGCTGATTCAAGCTCTACCTCACTATGGTCACGGATCTTTTCATATCTTTGATGTTGGCCGACTCAAGAGCACTGAGAGGGCGGTTATCTAACTGTGGCTATGCTTGAGCCTGGATTAGGGACTTTGCGCAAAAGACCCCAGAGTCTTTTCTCTTTTCCCGCTTGCACGATTGGTTACCGGAAAAAGACTCTGGAGCCTTTTGCGCAAAGTCTCTATTATCCCTGGCAAAAAAATGCCGACTCCCCAGAAAAGTAAATTTTGTGTGCCTTTGTTAACAGATCCTGTTATCTCCCTTATCAAATAAGAGATCTCCCATACAAATTTAATTCCTGTATTAGGGCGGTCAGCATCGGCGGACTATGGGATACCGTTAGTTCTCAAAAGAACAGCCCGGGTTCAAAGATCAAATCTAGGCCGTCTGATTGGCTGCTTTGCATCTTGCCACCACCTATTGCTCTGTTCTTTTGAACTAAACCCGGGCTCTTATTTCGAGACTTAACGGTAATTGCCTCGCGTGCGCTGACAAGCACCTTGGTGCCGTAGAACATCATAATCCATAGCAAGTGACTGTTATGGTGAATAAACAGATTCTAATTGGTATATCTCGCCAATTGATATCCACAATCACTTCACATCCAGCTCATCGTGTCCATCGTTCTGTTTCATCGCGTAATTGTGTATTGCCTTAAACATGCAGCGCAGGCCCACAGCCTCTTTGGTTGTAAATCCCCGGAGCTTATGATGTCACGCTGTGATGGGTGGATAAAGCGGCCGGGTATGTCGGTCGGGGCTTGGCATAGCCGGAGAGCCTCAAGTTAAAAGCTAAAAGTCAGCTTTTACCAACGAGAATTCAAGTTGACACACTCACAGAACCATCGGCTTCTGGTTGATTGGTGATGTTTCGTGAGGCTGGGGCTTGCGTTCGTTACTTGCAGGAATGGCTGATGGATGTATGGGTCAGCAGAGTACTCTAGAGTAGAGGCTACGCCTGCCGGGGTAAGTCTGTAGACACCTGGCTGTGGGGAAACAGCCAACAACTTCTCGTGAAAACTGGTGCCACCACCGCCATTGTCTACAGACTTAACTACCCCTACACGCGTAGTACTCGTACATACTTACAACCCGTTGTGAGAGGCTGTGTGGACTGCAGATTGATATTAGAGCTAAGTATTACAAGCGAGTAGTGTACGGTACATACATGAATCAATGGTGGGGGTATGGACACCAATCACTACTGTGAAGTGAACGGCGAAGTTCCGACCCAGTAGATGAGATAGAGATGGTGATAGCGAAAAGCTTAAGTTTATGATCTATTGGTAGCTGTAGGCTACTAGATACATACAATTAATTTCAAGAACAAGTATAAGACCAAATCTGACTACGGCCACTACATACAAAATAAGAATTCGAAAGCCACCGTATCTGGGTTCAAAAAAACTTATAGCTGCTGTAAAAAAAGGGAAAAGAAAAGCTCAGGATATTGTAATAAAAAGACTCGTAACCAAATTGTAACTATGGAATACAGAAAGAAAGCAATAATAATAATATGAGAGGGAGATAGTGAGAGAAAACAAACGGGTCATTGCAGGTCGTATCAAGGTAAGGTTATAATGTATCGTGTAGATATATGGCGTAATGCACTAGATTGAAAAAGACAAAACAGCGCAAGAAAAAAGGGGAGAAAAAAACGAAACGGGGGCAAACAAGCAGAATTAAATATAAAAAGAAACGCCTGAGGGTGAGTGGGGGGTTGGTAAACATAGATTCCAACCCGTCATTCAACTTAAGAGAAATGAGAAATATCAATTAACATAAAAAAACTCAACCAGTGCAATTGGTAGTAGTAGCCAGTATAGCCCATCATGTCAACCAATCACGCAACTGGGTAAGCACCCGCAACCAACTTTGTATGGTAATGACCCAATTCTCAGTCTGACACAGTACTAGGTCAAAAACGTTACATGTAATCATCCTACCAACCATCCAACCAAACCCAAACCATCAAACACCCAAACACCCAAACCACCGCAATCTTAATCTAACCCGACCTTCTCCAAACTCATCCCCCTAACATAGGTCTCCGTAGTACTGGTCGACAACCATGATGCCTCACTTGCATTCGTATCAACCCTGACAGGTCCATCGACCTCTGATGCCGTTTTCCTCCTCGGCGCTGGCGACCGCCCTTCGGCCATCTTGCCAACAAGGTTTGCACTAGGCCTTTGCGGTTCGGAAACAGAGCGGAAAAGCCGTGGGCGAGGGATCGACCGCCCGATGGTCCGCTCACCAGCGTAGATCACGAGCGGGAGCGACAGGCACGCAAGGATGATCCCGAGGACGGGAAGCACCATTATTGCTGTGTAGGAAAGAGGCTGTAGAGAAAAAGAACAGAGATAGGCAGACTCGCCTTAGAACTTCTTGATGCTTCTCGCACTGAAGAAGGTTTTGTCGAACTGAGGGAAAGCTTCTTTCTGTACTAACTGAGGACTGAATTTGTTGTAAGGGCGGGAAGAACTTGATCTTAGAGGTAAATTATAGAACACTGATCACGGAGAGTAATCTTTGTATTTCTTGCTTGTATGTTTTTCTTTGCTTTATTGTTTGTTTGCACGTTAAGGCACAGGCATGGAGGGAAAGAGAGCTTCTGTTGTAGCTGGCAGAACAGAGCGTCTTATATAGAGGGCCTTGTTCCTCGAGTCATCCCCCCCCCCCCCCTTTCCAGTATACATCCTTAGATACCTAAGTACAGTCACTAGTCAGTAGCAGCAGTATTTTCTCTATGACTAACATTCCAGCATGGGGTGCGCAGCGGCAGTTTCATGAGGTCATGAGTAAATGGGCTTCTATGGTGGACGTTGACTATATACATGCCAGCCAGCTCTAGAGCTGATCACCACGTGCAGGTCCAGGCTCCAAGTTAGCTTCCAGCTTCTCGACGGAAATCCTCATCAAAGACGCTGAGGAGGTGACAGGTCTGTCCCAGGAAAACCCTTAATTCGGGCGGCGCAGGTACAGATGAGACTGGAGCTATTGAACCTGCAGAAGATGTGCTTCTCGAAGGGTGGAGGATCTAGCATCGACACAGGGGTGAAGAGTTTCCAAGATTTACAAAAAAGAAAAGAGAAGCAAGCACCAGGCTGTGCGCCTTGTAGCAACTATAGGTTGGAGTGGGAGAGTGGCACATGTAGGGCAGTATGTAGAGTAGGTATGTATGCATGCGGAGTTGGGTGGTCTGTCTTAAAATCGCAGGGAGTGAATACCTACTCCTCTAGGTTGAGAGCTTGGCCAGCAGGCACCGTGTGACCATATAGATATGGCATCAGTACCCCCAGCTGGATATGAATAGATATGATTTAAAAAAAAAAACCCCCAGCTGGATAATACTTGCTTACTACAATTAGAACCAGAAAATGCAGTTGCACAATTTCATGGAGTGGCACCGACCTCTCATACAGACCATCCTTGCCCCAAGCAACTGGTTATAATTGTGGTAAGCAAGTACATAAACTCACCTACAGGAAATAGAACCCAGAAAATGCAAAGGGTGCTTTTGTATGGTAAATCAGCGCCACTCCATACAAATAATTCTTGCTCTATCACCTGCATTTCCTAGTTCTATATCCTGAAGGCGAGTGCATACCACCTGCATGGTACCTACATTATATACATCTGGGGAAAGGAAATGACGTGGTTGGGTAGCCAGATTAAGCCATCACCTGATAACTGCACATTTTATTCTTAGACACCACCGAATAAATGCCCTCCGGACACAGGAGGATGCAAGTACTAACGGGGGGGGGGGGGAGTCTCCAGAACTGCGGTCGTTGTTGAGGCCATAATTCTGGAGACTTTCCCTGGATACTAAAGTATGTACGTACATACTTTACCTGAGCAGTAGATTTGCACCTCGAATCTATGGGATATTATTGATAACAGGTAGATAATACTTAATGTTAACCGGATAATCAGCCAGGACCTTATTCAAATCTGCGCCGAAGCAAAGAGGGGAGATTTGTAGGCATACCCGACCACGCCTGGTGGCCGGATGGTTCGGGAGGGTAGAACCTGATGTTATTGTTATTATTATTTCTGCGCTCTAGACTTTACTTGAGCTCCATCTCGTAATGGAAATAAGGACTTTCTAGAATGCTGAGAGGTGATTCCGCTCTGCATGTAAGCGTCATTTATTAATAACGAGAGTTACATATACATGTATGAACATTCACATGCATGTACCCCAGTACGTGTATTGCAATCACCCCCGAAATATCCCTCCCCTCAGCCTGTGACTCAATCATCGGAATCACCAACTTAATCTTCTAAATACCGTCTTATTCCACTGGAAGAGACCAATCGCTTCTGATGGATGCAGAGAAAATTACGGCGTGAGCCACTCAAATGAACGCTAGATTCTGTGGCTTACGCCGTGAAGCGAGTGGTCTCTTCTAGTGGAATAAGACGGTAAGACGGTAATAGAGCATTTTAGTCCATCCCTGTAATCCATTATTCGGCCATATTTCTTCCACGTAAAATCGCGTGGCTCCTATGGCTTCTACAGCAGAAATATGGCCGAATTATGGCAAAAGTGGAAGACATCCCGTGGATATTTTCAAGGATTTGTAGGCGTTCAAATATAGTTTGTAGGCACCCCCCAGGGGTCTACAGATATCAAAACAGGTCGTTTCTATGCACAATCTGTAATTTATCACCAAATTTTCAAATTTGGACCCTTCAGAATATCCACGGGATGTCTTCCAGTATGGGGACTAAAATACTCTAATAGCAGCATTTTATTCTATTCCCTGCTCCATGAGGGCCATTTCTGCCATCCCTTCCCGACCTCAGCCCTGCCAAGCCAGATCTTGAACGGCTCCAATAACAATTGTCGCCAATCCAACAACGGACATCAATGACACGGCAGCCAACTACATATCCCGAACCCCCCATACACCACTAGAAGCCTCCCTCGCCACATCCCCCATTGAATATTCCCATCAGAACTCATCATGCCGCTCACAGTAATCCGTAGTGTCCCCGATGCCGCCAAATATACCCCCCTCTCTACCCACCAGTCCGCTACTCCCGCGTCCTTCACCATCCCAGTCCTCCACTTTCGCAGCGCATGCACCATCGTTCTTGCGACGGCGCAGGCGAGCCTTCTCCCTATCTTTGGGGAGCATAAGGATAGCACGGGCCCTGAAGTCGTTGTCTCCGAAATCGATGTTTGGGTCACCTCCGAGTGCCCCCCCCCCCCCCATAGCGCTATCTATAGAGAGAAACTAATGACATATATTTATAGAAATTTAATCCTCTACAACCCCGCACTCGGTGTAGGTGTCGAGCTCCCTTATACCTCCGTCACCCTCCATGCAATCCAGCACATCCAACAGGGGAAGGGCATCTACATGCAGCTCGCCCTCTCTCCCGCCGCCGCCCAGACCTCTAACAACGAGTGCTTCGACGACGACGACATGATCGAACTTACCGCCCTTCCCTCCGGTGTGGAGGAAGATGCGCAGGTTGAGGCGTTCTTCAAGGCCCTTAGCGACTGTGCAAACCTTAACCCGGACCCTGACACGAGCGGAAGCGATGACGAGGACACGGACGGCCAGATCATGCTTGAGGGTAGCAGTGGCGGTGCCACACTCGCGGGCTTTCCCGGTGAGGGTGGATGGATCACGGCCGAGAACGTGGACCAATTCCAGTTCGAGGACGTGGAGGGTGAAGATGCTGAGGGGGGGATCCAGATTCTGGGGCCTGGGGCCGGGACCGTGAGACTGAGGGACGAGGATGAGGTTGAGGAGACATCAGCGGATGTTGTGGAGGAGACAAAGTGGAGGAGGACCGAGTAGCGGGTAGGGAGATATGTATCCTAATAGGTACGCCTGCTCTTTTGTAAATAGATGGAGGCCTTTTCCCCTTCCTTTTTCCTACCCTCCCCTTTTCCGCCACTGCTATCATTGTTGTGGAATATTGTTTGATGATGAGCCAGTAATAATTGATACCCGAGGAAGTTAGTCGAGTAGGTACCTTGGTAGTGTAATTGAAAGAAATCGAGAGTAAGATTCATGATGAGTAAATACATGAGTCCATG
The DNA here is from genome assembly GCA_024713595.1 of Morchella rufobrunnea. Classification (NCBI taxonomy): domain Eukaryota; kingdom Fungi; phylum Ascomycota; class Pezizomycetes; order Pezizales; family Morchellaceae; genus Morchella; species Morchella rufobrunnea. Next base: position 855,177 of record JAMGYT010000023.1, on the reverse strand, counting down.
CACCAATAGTACAGAATCACCCTCGGGTTCCAGAACGAAATTATATTGACGAGCGGATTCGAATCCTAAGGCAGTCCTATCATTGGCCCTAGCGGACCGAGTGATAATTGGTGATTTACATGCTCAGGCTCTCCTTTCTAGTTTAGGTCACCACCTTCTGATTAAGTGCCACTTCAATATGCTATTACTATCATTAACACCGACGCAATATAGGTACATAGGACCGCAAAAGCATCCTCAACTCACCAAGATCGACACTTTTTCAAATGGCTATAAAATCCCCAGGGATAACTTAACCACCAGAAAATCAATATGGCAGTACCACATGTTTAAACAAACAATTATTGTATGAATGGTAGGGTTTTTCGTTCGGTTGATCTCCAAATCACACCAAGACCTCTAATTTGGGTGGGATCTTGGCAAAACCAACCAAACCCCAAGGTTTGCAAAAAAACAAAAAAAGAAAGCTCGTACAACTCCCTAGGTGTTTATTTAATGAGTCTTTCTTTTAAGATATGCGCTCATAGTGGAAATTTCTATCTCTAAGGTTTGGTGAACTCTGGATTAGAATTCAAGGCGTGGGAGCTGCCGATTTTGGCCATTTTTGGCGTGCTTTGGTATCTAACTATTCGATTGATCTTAACTTTTTTTTTTAACATTGGGACCATTCATTCTTATGCAGTAACGTCGATCTATGCGTCGCGGTTGGTTGAATGGCATTAATTCTGATAGCCCTATAAGAAGGATACCACACGCCTACGACGGTCAGAACCGGAAAATGCAGTGGAAGACATCCCATGGATATTATTAAGGATTCTTAGGCGTTTAGATATAGTCTAAAGGCACCCTCTAAGGGTCTACTCATGATTTCGCGGCGTTTATGAACACGACCGCTATTGCATACCATACAAAAAACGTTGTCTTGGGTTTTTTTTGTGTATGTACAGTCGTGTTCAACAAGTCCTGCGACATACACCACAACAAAAAAATAAAATACCTCTCACTCAACAACCATGAAATCAATTTGATTGAAAACAAAATAAGTACTGGTTCTAGTTATGTAGAGATTGAATATATATATGCCCATAAAATCTGGACTTCAAATTGCCTTTATTACACAAGATCAAAGAAATACTGTAGATTTGACATGAATGGATAGATATCTAAACCTTGACTTATTGAATAAACATAATCCTCTTATCTAGAGTAGAGTAGGTCATAATATTTATATAGAAATTAAGAACTCAAGATAATCACTTTACATTGTTGAGAAATTGTGAGTTGTGCATTAGATGTCAAATTGACATTTTGGAGCCATTAATACTAGGACAAGCTACTCACCCAATAATTCTAAAATTTTCTTAAGACTTATAAATATAAAGATACTCATTCATCATTTTCTACCCCTCTAACTTCGGACTCATTGAGCCTATAGTTATTGGGTAGGACCAAATTTCATGTACTGCTATCGCGTTGTCATACTGTTGCAGAGCTTGTCGAACACGACTGTAATAGCGGCTTTGTTCACGAACACTATGAAATCACAGGTGCAAAAATCAACGCGAACCACTTCTATATACAAGCTCATGCCCAAAAGAGTCTGGTAGTACACGTCGCAACAGCAACACCACACAATATATATTAACGATGACTTCCACTCCTCCACTCAACAACTCCAACAGTGGTGACTGGATGACACCTACTAGAGTGAGAGTATATACTTTATTTGAAGATGGGCATTCTCAAAGTGAAATATTCTGATGGACTGGAGTACTACAGCAAACTATTAGCGACTGGTGCCAAAAATCACATCATTCCTGCCGTAACAATCATAGATCTGGTCGCCCACGTCTACTCACAGAAGGCGATATTCGACATCTTATTATGATCCTTGAAAGCAGTTGGTATAACAGAGTTATTGATAGAATCCAATAGTTACAGTGATAGGAAAGTACCTGTAGGTGAGGACCGCTACCTGCCGCAAGTGTACCCACATTTTGGCTATTAAGGAGGAGATCTGTTATCACGGACCAACGCCTTCAGGCTAAGCCTAGATCTGTGCCACCGTCAAGTAGGCAGCTACGAAGTAGGGTTGTATGAGTAATGGTCGTTAGGAGTTCCTATTTGGGTTTCGGTTGCTTGAAGTGTTGCTGCGGCACAGTTTCTTCCCTATATATTTTCTCTCTTCCCTGTAAATTCTCTTCATGATGGTGTGATGATAAATCAGTGGGGTTTTCTATAGGTTTCTTCAGGGTTTGGTTGCGTGAAGGTTCTTCTGTATATAATCGCTGATGTCTTCCCTTTTTCTTTTTCCTTTCTTCTTCCCGCAACGTCTTCTTTTCGCTGGTTAGTTTTTAGTTTGAATATATTCGGTATTTGGTTCTTCACCCTCATCGGTAATCAACCCAATCCTCTAGTTCCTAGTAGTTCAAATCTTCGACGGTATCAAGCCCGTCTCGTGTCTTTGAACTTTCATAAAGCGTACCCTGGGTCGCCCTCTCTGCCTAATTATGACGTCGTCCGTTAGAACCGGCTAGAAATAGATTTTCGAAGTGCTGGACATCTCCATTAGCCTTCAGAGCAAAGATAATCCTGCTGCAGGCAGCAGTGGCTATGCCCGGCAATCATCTACAATGAGTTACAGCTTTGCAGACAACTAGGGTAGACCAGTTGAGTGGAGACTCATTTAATGCAGGCCCTGAACTGTATGACAGCCCGGTTGCAAGTGATCTTTCACCCTGGCTAAGGGTGTTTACTCTAGGACCGGAAATACTCGTTAGCACTTAATAGGAGCGGAGTAGCGGAGGAATTGTTTCCGCTCCAAAATAGAGTTTTCACTGGACCTTAATTTGAGCAGTAGAAGACAGGAAACCGAGGAATTTGGAGTATAAGTACTCATGTCCATTTCCACCCACTAGTTCCAGTTTTTCCTCATCATCAGTTGTAACAAGTGGAAGGAGCTTCTTAAGATTATTCTAGGTCTATTCAGAAGAATCTTTATTCTCTAAACCCAACTCTTTCTTCTACCGGCCCTCTTGCTTCCTACACTCTTGTTTGGTAGAGGCAAAGCTCCATCACAGTTGGGAGCTAAGAAGACTATGTTGGAGGAAATTAGCGAAGGAAACCGATCTTGACGTATTACCACATACAATTCAACATGCACTGGTTCGAAAAGGTTACCACCGATATAAAGCTTGCAAAAAGCCATTTTTTAGTCGTCAAAATCAACAGTATGGAAGAGCCTATGCCAATGAATATTTCAGCAAACTGATGGACTTTTAGCACTTATATATTTATTCTGACGAGTGTTCATTTGACACCTCTGACCATAATTCTACATGGGTGACACGACTTCCTGGCAAATGATAGCATGAGGATTTTGTCCAATATACATTCAATAGTGTACGAGGGTCTGTTAATGTATGTGGAGCAATAAGTTACAACTGGGAATCAGGGTTAGTGTTTATGGAAGGTACAAGGAAGGGGAATCATATCTATACCAAAGATTATATGGAACAAGTCCTAGAACCTATCATTACGTCAGCTTTTATTAGTCTATTGGATTATAATGCATCTAGTGAAGGTTTATATATTGAGGATAGAACAACGTGGCATGAGACTAAAAAGGCATTGGTGGAAATCAAAAAGATATTTGGTATCCCTCTCCATTCTAGACCTGCCTAATCCCCTAACCTCAACCCAATAATGAATGTATGGAGGACTTTGAAACAGTGAATTAAAGCAAGGCCTAAGTTCCCTAATACTGTAAATCAGATGAGAAAGGCAGTTCAGGAAGAGTGGGATAGGCTGGAGCCAAAGGATTGGAATAAATTTATTCATAGTATGCCAATAAGGTTGGAGGAAGCAAAGAAAAGGCAGGGCCTGATAACTCAATATTAGATGATAAATGTATTTAATTGTTCTTAAACATCATATATTTTAAATAGGAGGTGAACACCTCAATGTGTCGTTGAAATATCAAGGTCAACGTTGAGGAGTTCCCCGTTGCTAGGTGCGCTACCGGACTCTTTTGGGCGTGAACTCGTACAAACCGCATTTTGTCAAATTTTGGACTCTTTCAGAACACCCATGGGATGTCTTCCATTCACTCAATTTGTATAGAGTGGCACTGATCTCTCATACAAATTATCCCTCCCTGAGCAACCGCATTTTGAGGTTCTAATCTTGGTAGACATATACTCGTCGTTGCGTGTCGTTGCATGTCGTTCTGAACACCACTGCTATTGATTGCCATACAAATCCATTTTTTGTATGGCATGCAATAGCAGTTGAATCTGGAAACGTCATGCAACTACGAGTAGATCCAGTATATGTTTCCGAGGAGCTGGTCAATGGTATTGAGCGCACTTTGTTTATCGATACTCACTCTCCTATGATGGATTTAACCGTTGGAAACTTGGGTGTAATATAACGCAAAGCATCAAACGTCGTGCTATTCTTATTTTGCAATGCTCCTCTGAATGTAGCACAATACCCCGCTTTTCAAATACTCGCGTTTCCGGACGCAACTGCTATTGCATACACAGAAAAAACACGCCAAGGCTATTTTTTGTATGGCATAGTTATACCGCAGAATCTCACGAATAACGAATCGAACTGGACTGGAAATCCGTAATCTCATTGGTCAAAACGGTCAAAAGTCAAGCTCTGGATGAGGCTCAACGCGCAACTGAACAATATAAGGGCGCATATCCCTAGCCGGTTGCTTTCGTTATTCGTGAGATTCTACGGTATCTAGGCAGGCACCCACTTTCACCCCTCCCCCCTGTCCCGTGTCCCGCCCGTCACGATCCCTGCAGACAATCACCACAATAAATCAGCCAATGAGAAGTATTTGAACCCTCGGTCAACAAGCTTATCGGTGACGAAATGACCATCTTAGGCAAAACTAGGCTATGCGAATGCAGGCCCTCTGCGGAAGTAAGCGAAAAGGTTTTTGTGCCTAGAATTAGACCATGCGTTCTACTACATCGCGTAGAGAGTAGGGAATAAGCGTATTTCCATATATACACCACTTTCTTCCTGCCCCTTCAGCCCTTGATCTGGCCAATTTTCGTTGCGGATTTACCAATTGCGGATTTCCTGTGTGCGATGAGTTCGCGTTTTGACCATTAATCCTCGATTCTCCCCTACAGTTTAGAGCGACGCGAGAGTAGATAGCAACTTGAGTATTCAGTACTTGCTATCATTCTCCATTGAATATCTAGTTCTGCCAGAAAAATGACGGCATCGAGATACCGGAATTCGAGTTGCCAATCCCCACAAATTAGAAACAAAAACTATGGTGGCCTGGACAGCGTACTAAGAACCCTAAAAGAAAATTACAACTTCCCATTACCCTCAGAATGGACGAGGGAGCCGCCATATATCGACAAGCTCAGGGCGCTTATGAAATCGAATCCACAGGGCATCACAGATGCTTTAAAATCGTTCGAAGATATGTTGGGCCAGCCGGGCGAGCGGTTGTCAGGCAAAGACGGCACACCGAAACTTATGGCGAAGTTCGATGAAATCTTGGTGTCTGAGTCTTTAAGTGATAGGGACATATCCGTACTACAGGTGATAGACGAGACTCAATCTCAGCAACCAGGCAGGAGTAGCAGCAATAGCAGCAGCGGACACCGAAACCGCCGAGGCAGATCGTTTCTGCCGGCTTCAATTGAGGATGGGAATGATGAGGAGATAGTAACCGACACCGACTCTGATACCGATTCATTTCATTCTTGCCCCTCGACACCACCCCCGTTAAACCATGCCCCCCCAAACCCCGCGCTGGACTCCAGCTTATCCTCTTTCTCATCTTCCCCGCTACCCTCCTCACCCTCATCCTCATTGACCCCGGACCCTGGTCCTCCAACCAATAAAAGTCCCATCCAAGCCTTTCAAAAACCCTGTCGAACGGAAATCGCACATCCAGTTCCGCGGCCTTTCCTGAAGACGCATTTCCGTTCACCAGGATTGGGAGGGAGGGCTGGCGGACACAGACCACAGCTATTGCAACAGACCCCCGGAACGACGTCTAGAACACAAAGTTTCCACACTTCACATGGTTTAGTTAGAAACGTAGATATTTACACCCCTCTGGAAAGCCTTGACCCCTTTGACAATACCTTGGCCTCGAGTAGCAGTGCTAATATGGCGAAGTCTCAGTCTCCACGTCTGTTTATGAGCGCGAGACGGCCTGACAATGACCGGAGTATGCGTGATGGAGGAACAGGCATCGATGATAGTGAAGCCAGTTTTCAGAAGATGAGGCATGAGTTGAATGGATTTAAGGACAAATTTTATCCAGACTTGGACGTTTCAACCAATAAGAATGTCGAGGGTGATGGAGAGGCCGCCACCGCTTCAGTCACCCAACCGCTCAAGGGGGCAAAAGCTAGAGGAGAGGGGGCCAACTGCATTGGCGATGAAAATGATGAAGACTACGGTGATATAGATGTGGACGAGGCCAAGAGTGAGTTCACCCCATGTCAACTGTCACAGAAAAATCCATGCCTCTATTTTATATATTTGTGCGGACTTGTGGCCTCTAATGGGTGAACAAACCCCTGCCGGTGATTTCGTTCGGCCTTATGATAAAATATGTGTTCGGAACTACAGCCTGCTAGCTGAGATTGTGTGGGGTTTTATTTTCTCTCACTAAATATAGTCTAATTGGTGCTTAAACAGAAATCCCTGCTTTGACCCCAGCGAAATATCCATTACAAAAGCATCATTTCGCCGTACAGTACGAAGCCACTCGAGTAGCTTTGAATAGAAATCACCCGCCAGATAGTACCGTGATTTCTGTTTATCTCAATCAATATTGTGATGACCTCTACAGTGCAGAGGGATACCGTGATAAGTGGAAGATTTTGGCCCGGTTCGACCCAGGTGCAAAGAATCTGGGAAGGACTAGTGAAACGATTTGGACACGTCTCCACAGCGGAAATGGATGGCCCGATAATGTGTATCTCACGGGGTCAATCCAGCAAGAGTCCGTGGATGGGAAACCTTTGAAAATCACACTAAATCCGCTGCAAAGGACCCGCGGAAATCGTTTCTTTAATAGGTTCGGGTCTGATAGATTTTTGACACTTCGTCTTCCGTCCTTCCAAGGTTCAAAGGTCAGGTCTGAGGCAAGGCTCACCCGATTCACCGATTGGTTGGTAGATGAAGAATTAAACCTTTTAAATCGAACTTGGAAGGCCTTTTATATGAAGGACTGCAAGAACACTAAAAAAGGTGAAAAGGAGAAATTTTTCAAACAAGTTATCTTCTTTGCTGAGAAGGGCGTTGGGATCGGGAAAGACCTCAGCGAGGAAGAGCTTAATGCATTGGGATTCAGTAATGGTGAGAGGAAATTGAGGCATGAGATGAGGGCCGAGGAATTACTAGGGTGGCATATTCCCCTTCAAATGAGTAGGGACGAGAAGGTTTCAAAGATTTGGTCGAGAATAAGCTTAGGTTTGTGCCCCTGTATCCATAGTCCGTTGCTTCAGTGCTGCCTATCAGCCCAGCCGCTTAAGGGATTTGGTTGCAATCCATGGATTCGATCTAAAAAAACACCTTTGGAGGCAATTATCTATTAGGCCCAATCCATAGATTCTCGTGTCAGCCGAACGGGCCCTAAATGGCTTGACCCATGCCCATCAAGAAACTCATAGGCAGCTTTACCAGATTATGGGATAATATATCTATGAATATCATGCTGAAATTCTCAAGGATTCTCCGATGGAACCCCTACCGTTACAGTCAAACCCTCAATGATTGAATTTGTCAGGGATTTTAAGTCTCCTAGCGAAGAGGTGATGGATGACGGCTGTTCCATTATCTCTCCAGCGCTCATGCAGATGGTTCGTCAGAAGCTCGGCTCTGATTTAACACCAACCGCTATCCAGGCGCGAATTGGTGGTGCCAAAGGTATATGGATGGTGGATCCTGACGGCGACTGGGGCTCAGAAGAGCTCTATATCAAAATCACAGATTCACAATTAAAATACAAGGGGTTTGATAATGATGAAGACTGGGCTAGATTGACGCTAGATGTTCTTGCTTCGTCGCACGACCCAACACCGGCCACGATTAATATCCAACTGATCCCAATTCTTGCTGACCGCGGTGTCCCTTTTTCAGTAATGAAAGAGCTTCTTGAAGAACATCTGGAAGGAGATTTAAGTGAGCTGCTGCAGATAATTGATGACCCCGTCTACTTACGAAAGTGGCTATACGATCGTGGGAGCCTGGCAAGTGAGCGAATTGGTTCAAAAACTATGGCAACTCTTGGTGCTCTGCCGGCGAATATGTTGGAAACTGCTATACTACTGCTTGAAGTAAGATGAAATTCTCCATGTTATCGTATGTAGTATTGCTTAACAAGACTTGCAGAGTGGGTTTTCGGCGCGTGACTGTGATTTTTTGAAGAGTAGAGTCCGATCACTCATGAATCAACACCTCAAAGAGCTGAAGGAGAAGCTACACATTCGGATTCCTCACTCTACACGTTTGTTTTGTGTGGCGGACCCAACACATTCATTGAAGGAGGGTGAGGTATCTCTGAGGTTCTCTAACGGAATTCTGGACCCAAAAACCATGAGGCGGAGAACTGTCATACTTGGTGATATACTTGTTGCACGCAATCCGGCACATTTACCTTCGGATGTACAAAAGGTAGGCACTGTATACCCTGCGCGAAACTTCATCGGCCTAATAGAGAAATTATAGGTAAAGGCAGTTGATATTCTTCACTATCACTCTCCAAAGTTGAGAGACTTGCAAGATGTTATCGTATTCTCTGTGAAGGGCAATAGGAGCCTTGCATCATTGCTTTCAGGAGGTGATTATGACGGTGATAAGGTAAGACTTTTCATGCCTGACCCTGTTAGAATTTTGCTGCACCTGTCGTCATAGGAATGATCTCCCTTACTGATGGTAACTAGCCCTGGATCTGCTGGGATGAACGTGTTGTAAAACACTTTACAAACGGTGTCGGGGCCTCCGATGAGTACTATAAATCCATACGCGATAATGACTTTGAAAAATCAGCCCAAACGATGGCAGAGTTAGAGCCACATAGGCCAGGCTTTTTCAATCGTTTCTTAAGAATCGGAATATCGAACTCCCTCCAGGAAAACTTCTTGGGGATCTGCACTAGCGCATGGGAGAAGGAATGCTATCAATCGAATGATATCTCTCACCCTAAGGCGATTAGATTAGCGGTTATGTGTTCTTTACTTGTGGATGCGCCGAAACAAGGGCTGTCTATCCGCGACTCAACGAGGGATAAGATAATAAAGGATTCGAAAAATCTTCGATTCCCTGCATATAAAGACCTCAAAAATCAAAAGGATGGTTTAGAAACTAGCAAGAATGTAATTGATCAGCTACATTACGTTGCCGGGCAGAAAGTAATGAAAATGCAGACTGCACTACATGACGCTTTGGGGACCGGAAATCATGAGCCGGCGTTGACGGAGATTTATAATAAGGTCGAAAAGATGGCAAGTGGGGAAGTGGGAGGGTCTTTGACGAAGACGATGAAGTATCTGAGGGGGGAACTACAAGTGTTGAAGGGTTCCTGGGCAAATTTAATAGGGTCTAGTGAAGACAGTGGGTTTGACAAAGCCATGGTTTCGAGTTTTTACAGCAAGTTTAGAGAGATAATGCCTCCAGAGGACTTGCTCAAGGACCCTGTCATCAATTATTTGGTGTTGAACGCAGATTCCCATCTTTCGAACTGGAGTCTCCTTAGGGCTTCCTTGGCTTATCATGCATGGTCTAGGTCAAGTTTTGTATGGTATATGGCTGGTCGTGAGCTATGTTTCATAAAATCCCAAGTGATGGGCAGGAAATCCGAGTTTGGGACACGGACGATGATAGAGGAAATGTATATGCCTCTGAAAACTATATGGGGTTACCGGCAAATTAAGAACACGGGCCAAGGCGTTGAGGACGAACAGGACAACTTGTGATGGTTGATCTCAATCATTCACGTAAGTTTACACCTCTTACCTGTTCATCCAAATACAATTCGATTGACGGTCACCGAGATACAGAGTAGGGTTCGATGAACACCCTTCGGGTTGCCTTTCCACAAAAGATAAACTGGAATCTTACAGTCCTAAAACCTTCCTAGCGCATTCTCTAACTCGCTTTCCATATTCCTGTTTATTATCCCTCCAAATCTTTGAGGCATCGATATTTGCCCCACTCTCATCGTTTGGCTCGGCAAGCATGCTCATCACACTAATGAGTATTTTCTCGACGCTTTGAACAGGCGACCAACGTTCGCTAGCATCTTCATATTGATTTGGGTCGTCGCCGGGAGAATGCAATATGGAAATGCATACGGTTCCATCTTTGTAAACGTTTGGGTGAAACATGTCACAAGTAAACTTCATTTTTGGAGGATTCAGCGGGTAGTCCTAATCGGTTATACAATAATTATTTCAATATTAGCTTGAATTTCAATATATTCAATGTAGATCCTTCTGGAATCAATGCCACACACACCCATCTGGGATCAACAGTGACATACTTTTGGGAAGCTTAACGTTGCAGGGAAAACGCCGCCCTCAAAAGGGGTTTCGTCAGGGCCTTGGATCAAGCACTCCCATTCAAAGAGATTCGATTCATCAACTGGGCCCGCGACGATGCCCTCAGGTGACTCTCTAAGTAAGGCCTTGTATTCCTTGAGAAGGCGTTTGTTGGCTGCGGCAAACGACATATTGGTGGTGTCGATGATAAGTGTTGAGGGGCGAGGTGACGAGGCTTGCTAAGGTATGTACTTGTGCCGTTGGCGACTGATAACGTGATAGAATCTCACCGTTAGGGTTAGGTTGCCCCGCCAAGTTCTCTCTGGTCTATGGTACCGGGAGTCTAAAACCCGCACCTCAACCTGGTAGAAACTGCGAAACCCTAAGGCTTTTCAACACAACCCAAATAATTAAATGAAAAACTATTTTACCATGGAGATGACCTGTCCCCAAGATAATATAGTTTTGTTTCTAAGAAGATATGGTTTCCTGTTGAAGAGTAGGCACGCTTAGTGACTTTAGGGCCCGTTTGGCAACAAGACAAAACGGAGTTTCCAAGGATCAAGGTCTAACAAAAAGATCATTGAAACGGAGTTTACAGGGGTGAAAACTCTGTTTTGACCTGTTGCTAAACGGGCCCTTAATTTTGGTGGGGATGAAATTAGTGACTAAAAGTGTAACCCCAGTAACTTTCAGAACAGGGAGGTAGCAGATGCGTGGTTGGATGCCCATATCATGCACAGGTAGCATACGATATGTTAAGCGGATACACCCTCTTAAGCACCTAATCACTATCACTCAGACGGATGAAACTTGTCAAATTCGCAACTTCCCTCTTTGAGCTGATACCAAAAAGGACAACACAGGAGTTCTTGGCGCGAAAGAGCAAGCAAAGAGCAAAAACCTCAAAATTACATACCCGTATTTTCTGCTTATTTGTGCATAGGTCCTGCAGCCTGTTAGCGTACCAGATATCTGGTCGGAGAGTGAAAAACCTCTCTAATATCATTCTCAGGTTTTTAGTCTTGAATTTAGTGTGTATTATGCCTGCAAGAGACAACCTTTCGTTCTTTTTGTATCTAGAGAATAGAATCTATGTATGAGGTTGTGGCCAAAAGAATCCGGTAACGCACCAGCTGGCAACGGGAAAGCTCCCCAATGTCGACCTCGATATCTCAACAACATAATGAGATAATTTACCTCCTATTGAAGATATATAAAGCATGAGAACAATTAAATAAATTCATCATTCAATAATGAGTTATCTGGCCCATTGCGTGTGGGAGTAGAACTCGTCGTCAGTATGTGTCACTATTGCAGCGTGCGCTCTACCGGATTTTTTTGGTCACAACCTCGTACGTTACACGAACCAACACCAGTGGTCCAATTCAACAATATTATTGGAGTGGACCATTCCTGAATTAGATTCCGTCCCTGTCTCTGTCCGGCGTTAGTGCTATCATCAGCTGTCACTAATGGGTTGCTGTGACACCCCAGTACGTTGAGATATTGGAGACTTTGCACAAAGTCCCTATTGCAGTTTGAGAGTGCCCATCTTCAAGTAAAGCATACTCTCCCTCTAGTAGGTGTTGCTCAGTCACCTTTGGGCCTATTGCGCAGGGGAGTGGAACCTATTGGTATGTTTAAGGGCCCGTTCGGGTGCATCCAAATATCGTGATATTTGACCTAATAGGGAGATGATCCTAACACATGTGGTAACAAACATTCCGTTTAGGTCAAATATCATGATGTTTGGGTACACCCGAACGGACCCTAAGTTGTTTAAGTGAGGTGTTCCTGTTGCGACGTGCGCTACCGGATTTTTTGGCCATGGGCACGTATACGTTATACGTCTCAAGGCAGGTCATATGGGGTGTGTTCCGTTAGTTTGAGAGCTAAACGCGCAGCAAGGTAAGGTGCACAGCCCCATTCGAAAAGTCCTGACACCCTACTATATCGAGTCCGTTCATAAATTGGTAGGTATAGCTCTCTCTACTTATGGTCACCACTATAAGGGAACTGGAAAAAGGAAAAGATTTCTTCGTAGTTTGGCCCAGGGGTGTCAAGTCTTTTTGAACGTGGCTGCACATGTGCACCCCTGGATTTGGTTGGAATAAAGGAGATCAGGGGCAAACCAGATACGGTAATTGGGAGAGTCCCATGAACCCCCACCTTCCATCGTTTTCGGGAACGAATTTCTTGCATGCATATCGAGATAGTACACGCCGAGGCCCTAGTTTACATACAGTAACCTAAGTAAGATACATCTATCCCTTAAGCTGTCAATGCTGACCCCCTATAATAAAGACTGGGAATTTGTATGAGAGATCAATTATTTGATAAGGGAGATAACAAGATCTATTAACAAAAGCCAACTTTTGCTTTTTTTCTGGGGGGTTAGCATTTTACTAGCGTGGTGGATGCAGGCTACAACGGAGACCACAGTGAAACACTCAGATGCTGAATTTCGCTAATAACTCTGTAGGGAACATTTTTTCTTATAAAAGCTGACCATAGTAATGTGTGATGATTCAAGCACTACCTAACTCTAACGGGCGACATCTTAACTAGGCAGGAGGAGCGACCCGGGGTACGTTTCGTGAAAGTTCAAAGGCACAGGAACGGGCTTGATACCGTCGAAACTTCGAACTATTAGGAACTGACAGGTCAGGCTGATTACCGACGGAGATAAGAACTAACTATTCAAATATGTTAAACTAACCAGCGAAAAGAAGATGTTGCGTAAAGAGGAAAGAAAAGGAAGAAATAGAAGATACCATCTATTATAGATGCAAAAGATTCTTCACACAACGGAACCCCGAGGAAGCCCATAGAAATCCCACTGATTTATCATCATATGATTCCGAATAGAAAATTACAGGGAAGAGAGAAAATATACAAGGAAGGAACCATGCCACAGCAACGCCTTATGCAACGGAGAATCGAATAGGAAACTCTAACAATCTATTACTCATACAATCTTGCTTCGCAGTTGCATTCTCGGTAATGGTACAGGCCTAGACCTAGCATGTCGATATCGGTCCGTGATAGTAGCTCCCTCTTTAGACTCGAACTCCGTGAGAGCTCCGATAAGATTCAGCTTGTTGGCGTCGAGGCGGTGAAAGCGTACCAGAAGGGCCAGAGAATTGGAGAGGTTTTCAGAAGATTGCCAAATCGGGACATCATAGCCTTCCCACCTTACTAGATATTGAAGGCTCCCATAACGTAACCTTAAATCAAGAATTTCATCGACCTCCCATTCCTTCGCGCCTTTGACGATAACTGAGGGTGCCGGTGGGGGTATGTAGTCAGGGAGGCGGTCGATAGCACAGGGTTCGAGTTTGGATACATGAAAGACCGGATGGATCTTCATGGACACAGGAAGGTCGAGTTCATACATGTAAGTGCTGATAATATTTTTGATCTTGAACCTGCTGAAACGTTTCCAGTCGAGTTTTTTAAAAAGTCGCGTAGTTTGGATGTTCTTATCATTAAACGATACTTCATCATCGACCGTATAGGCAGGAGTTGGGAAGCGGTGCCGGTTGGCGTTTTCCTCTTGACGGGTCTGAATGTATTCCATTTCCGCTTTGAGGGCGTCATGAAGTTCCGCGAAGTGGATGACCAATGCATTAGTGTTCTATAGTTGTCTCAAGTATGACGGCAGTGCCAGCGTCCCAGTTAATCAAGGGTGATACCCATAGTTAGCCGCAAAGGTGGATACTTCATCAGCAAAATACCGACTTTCTCCAGAGTCCTGGCTACATCTTCGGAGGCAACTGTTAAAGCAAGCACTCTCTCACCTCTCCTGATAACCATATTAACTACCCGTACCCTCCTGAAGGCCTCCTGAACCCTGGACTAAGTCTCCGGAGGCTATCGCTAAGGTCATTGCTCTTTGCATCTCTCCTACCGAATCACACAATCCTCCTGAGAGCCTCTTGAACCCTCGAGTAAGTCTTCAGAAGTTATCACTAATGCTATTGCTGCTCTTACGTACGTCTCTTCCGGACCCTCCTACTGTTCCCGAAGGCTCCTGGCTCTCTGCATCTTTGCGAACGCTTTTGGAGCCCTCATTTGAGTCTCCGAGAGCTCTTTAGACTGCCAAACTTGATTTTATCGTTGACCATCACGTTCAAGATTTTCATTCTAAATACAAGGCTTCTTTCCCCTTTCTCCAGGCTCTTCGAGCCATCGTCGCTATATGGAACTCGTTTTATGTTCTCAAATCTATCCTTGTGTTTACAAGCCATTGACCTTGTCCCAGTTCAAACAAATGAATCATTCCCAATACACTACTAATATTAACTACCCAAAACCTTTGCCAAGAGCGCCTCCGGACTCTAAGAGGGCAGTGCAAGCTGTCGGGTAGACCCCTATCTCTGGCTTCCAGTAGTTCTACAAGACAAAGTTGATATGTTTTCGTCAATATATTATCACGTAGCTTGAAGACTACTCGTACAAGCCCCGGTAGGCATCCTTGAAAAACTCCTCAGGGTTCCGTTGTGGCCACCTTAATCCATGCCCAATCATTCTGAATTGATCGTTTCCTAAATAGTGTCTCCTTGATACATCGTATATTGTGTATTTCATAATTGTCAGGCTTTTGAATAATTGATACTGGTATCTGTAGGCATTTAAAGGGCATCACTGGGTACTCCAGAAGGCTCAATAAACCTTGTTCTCCCCGGCCCAAGTCCTGGCCATATTCCGACACCGCTCTTGCTACTGTAGTTCTATTCACCTTAATCATATCAGCGATATCGGATAATATGCATGGTCTACCATCGGAGGTTGTCATCTGAGGTTTGGGATGTTCATCTAGGAATCATTCGCTTGCCATTTGTTGGCCCTCGCTTTTGAATACTTCCAGCATGTCTCGGAGGCTCTCTCGATCGCTTGCGAGGCCCTCGTAATGTTCTGGGAGACTGAAAACGACATCTTTCAGATTCAAGACCCGTATCTCCATAGCTACACGCCTCGAGTAGTAATTAAGGATTTGGATTGTTGCGTCGACCTTATTGGAGGCTGCATAAGCCATCTTAATTTGCTGCCTATGAGCTAACTCGCTGATACCAGTTGAAAACATTGGGATATTCCCAAATCGTTCTACATGGTCTCGGAAGTGTGAAAGCAGATTGATTTTAATGAAGTTAAAATGAGAGGCCTCGCAAATTTCTTCAAGCTCTGCCAGGCCTCTGACAAGGCTCCCGGAGCCTTCCAATGTCTTAGTTCAATCTTTTGCCTCTTTCCTTGTTCATTTATAGGCCCTGAATTCCAGAAACACATCTTTATACTTGTGAAAATCTTCGAAATACCCCTGCAGATAGTCGAGTGTTTCCTTTGTATGCGTAGTGTACTGTCCCATCAAGTGGAAATCGATTAGTGATCGAACACATTTTAAAGCTCTCCCGAAGTCACCCTGCAAAGCCTTCGGGGAGTTCCAAAGAGCCACCGCAAAGACTCCTAGCCCTATCCTGCCGAGATGACGCATTTCTTTACCCTGCCATTGAGATGTCGCCCGATAAGACTTATTTGGTACAGCAAGCCCTGGATAAGGCTTAATGGACGCTCAAGCCCGATCAAAATTCTCCATCCGATTGTGTTTCTTCAAAAACAATTGAACCCATTTCATCATATGCTTAAATAGCCCGAAATAAATATTATACAACATATTTGGCTTGCAGCCTGAGCCCTCGGCAGGGTCCACAAAGCATTGTACAGAGTCTTCAAGGACTTCGACACGAGGTGTTCAACGGGTGCAGTATCTGATGTATCCTCATTATCACGCTCCACCATTTCAATATATCGCTCCTGAATGCGTGGCGGGTTTTCTTGAAGGCTCCCCAGGCCCTTGAAATCAACTTCACACCTAGGACAGGCCTGATTATTGATGTTAAGCAATGAAGCGTGTCCTGGTTGATCTACAATCTACGTACATAGTATCGGATAACACAGGCGCACATAGCCATCAGCGCATGCAATAAGCTCACCTGTTTCCGCAGGGCCCCGGAGGCCTTCGAGAACCTCCGCAAGGACCCGGTGAAGGACCATCTGACTCTCCCGACGGCGTTCATTTGTCCGTACTCCCAGTTTTGGTGGCACCGGCAGTAGAGCCAGGAGTATGATCGCGTAATTAGAAGGTTTATTACGTATATCTGAAGTGATATTGCCGATTGTTAGGTAGACCGGCCAAGCCTTTTTATCACCGCTGAAATTTGTGATGTGTGTTCCGTCTGATGCACATATTACCGGTACTACCATTGATCCCTCTGGAAGGGTATTCTGCAACATTCACTGGACGTTAGCGAGAGCTTCATGAGTCTTTCAAGTATCTTTCTGAACCTGCATCTCTCACCACCAGTCTGCCGTGTGTATTTCCCCATACATCCGCTCTCCCATTTCATTGTATTCCATAGTAGGTGAGTATACCAAAGACTCTCTAAATGCACGTTGTCCCAGAAGAAAACTCACTACATTCATAGGGCCCCTATGGTAGTAGAAAACTTTCTGCCTGCCCATTTCGACCTCTGAGTGTATCCAACTCTCTTTTCCAAAACCTCCAGTAGACGAGATTTCGTCAAGGTAGCGTGTGAAGCCTCTATCAGTGTTGTAGGAGCCTTTTAGAGGGCGTGTGGTACGGAAAAAGACGTCTATTTGACTCTGGGATACATTCGATCGTAGGAACCAGCGCGATAACTGAAATTCCTCTGCTGATCCGAAAGGTTGCCATGGGTTGATCAAAAGGCTCTCTGAGCCTTCATAATATCTTGATGTGGGGAAAACAGACTCCACTGCACCCTCGTATATAGTAGTTGCTAGATTGAATCGAGTACATCCCAAAGTGGGATCTTCATTATTTGCCTCAGTATCAGATTCGTCTTCGTAGAAGTTGTCAAAATCTAAAGCCGATATTTCCACGTATCCGCCTCAGGGGCTCCTGAGCCTTCTAAAAGGCCTTGCAAGCTTTCAACGGGTGGACGCGAAGCTGCCTGTCATACCAGTCTGAGGCCGCGCGCTGGGTGGTCTTTTGAGAGATGTCGATCGAAACTACCAAAGACTGGCGTAGATTCAGATACAAAATGGACATCGTGATCACATTGTTGATAGTTGATATTGATGTGTTTTGGTGTTGAGAATTGTTTTGGGAGTCTCCAGAGCTTCAGAGCTCTAAAGGGCTCCGTGCACCGATAGATCAGATCATATCTTATTAAGCTGATCAGGCAATATTCGAGTGACATTATATGATCCTGTTACGTGCTGACTCGGAGAGACAGAGGAACGCTGGAGATAGCGGAGTTACGGGAGCGGGGTTAGGGTCAGGTATCGGCTCTAGCGACAAAGCACCGAGAGACACAACACGACGGAACTTATTTCGGAGGGTCGGACTAAAACCGACGGGAAGATTCTAGGGAGGATCGGGCCTGATACTGATCAAGGAGAATTCGGGAACTCGGACACGTTGTGCGAAGCGACTGATGTTTAGAAGATTTAATATAATATATTTAAGTACCCAAAGCCGAAAGAAATAACCTGTAGAGAAATAAAACTCAAACGAAAAAAACACCAACACAACAGGAATATTGTGTGAGTAAGGAAAAAAATACAAAGGGAAGGTAGAGCCATATATATACAAGTGACGCCGAGACGGCGAGACATGATTAATAATCCGCGCGACGGAAACTCACGGAAGCATGTTTAAGGAAAATTACCGGGAAGAGAAATGATCGTCACACAAAAACCTGAAAAGAAACACAAACAGGAAGTGATAACCTGAAGCACAATGCACTGAAAACCCAAAGCGATATCCTTCCTCCGCAATCCAAAACCAAGACACGAAACGCCATTAGAGCCGGAAAATCCTACAGATACCTGGAAGAGGTATCTTATATAGGGCTTTTCGCAATGAAGTTATGGATGAGATGGTAAGAATAGGGTGGGTCAATAAGTCGAGCTCGGGCAAGCAGTTGTTTAATAAGCTGTGTCAGTTTTGCATAGGTCACAAGGCCCTCAAGCATTTAGAGCCCCTTTGGTTAGATAAGGCTTCGGAGGACTCCATAATGATACAAGGAGCATTCGTCTTTCTCATTGTCAATTTGTTTCAGAAGAGGTTTGGGAGGAGTAAACGAAATGACGGGACTTTGGAGGCAGATAACGACAATGGCAACAGCAACAGCAACGACGATGACGACAACGACAACGGCAACGACAACGACAACGACAACGACAACGACGAGGGTGGCAATGACGATGACGATAGTGGTAATGACGATGACGACAGTGGCAACGTCAGGGGCCAAGAGGAAAGGATCGAAGAGGCCGAAGCCATATCCACCTATTGAAATCTTTTAGGGGCGCGGTGCAGGCCGGGAATAATCATACATGTTATTGACCCAGAAAAGGCTGAAGACGTTCCCAGTGATATGTACCGTCACTACGACTGGTATAGCCTCGTATCACTTACGCGATTTAGCAGCACTCTCCAAATACTGTCTATGTACAAATTAAAAGCCCTCATGCTGAAACGAGTCCCACTAGTAGCTCCACGGAAATCCATGAGGGCTGTTCGTACCTACTACGGGGCGTTGGGCAATTCAGCCCCTCAGGGCCAAAATACTTATAATCTGAACCAGAAATATATCCCAATCGGGGACGCCGACGAGCTGGAAGGTTGTCTCAAGACTTCTGAGGCGAAACTATTGAGGATCTGTACTATGCTTCACAGGCCTTCGGCAAACGTAAAAGAGTCTTGTCAAAGGCCCTAAACGCCTCCACTAGACGGGTAGGAGCACCTAAAGTTGACAGAATATATTATGTAGGATGTTTAATAAAATGTTAAGCAGAAAGCTTTTCCGATATTCTGATCTGACCGAAAGAAACCACTTGTATGCGTAGAGGAATAAACCGGCAGCGACCATTTTTTTTTTTTTTTTTAAATCCATTATGTCCTGGTCGCTTTAGTCAGTTTAGAAGGCTTGAGGGGCCATTTTTCTTTTTTATCTTTTTCTTTTTTTAAATTCATTATGTCTTGAACGCTTTAGGCAGTTTAGAAGAGTTGAGGTGCCTTTTTTTTTTTTTTTTTTTTTTTTTTATTTATTATGTTGGAGTCTTTTCTTTGCAAATAGGGTTTTGTTTTTGCATTTGTTTGACCCGATTATCTCTTTAGGTTGGTTACGTCTATTTTGGCAAGTCATCCATTCTGAAGGCTCGTTGAGCCGATCAGAAGGCTTCTGAGGCGCTGTCCTATTCAATATTCAAATATACTACATTGGCTAAACAGCATATGATATAGGCACTGCCCTTACCTATTCTCATGTTTTCAAAGATGTCACTTTCTAGGTATCTGCAAGTCTCCCAAGGCCTTTCAAGGCTTCCATCTTATATTCCCATACTTTCATCCTGAATTACTATACTTTCATTTTGAATTGCTATATCTCTATCTTGAATTACTATACAATATATAAAATCGTATAGTATTGTGACGGGGCTCTGCCTCTACTAAACAAGAGTGTAGGAAGCAAGAGGGCCAGTAGAAGAAGAAGTTAGGTTTAGAGAGTAAAGATTCTTCTTGGTAGACTTAGAATAATTTTAAGGGTCTTCTTCCGTTTGTGACAAGTGATGATCCGGAAAAAGCTAGAACTAGTGGTCGGAAATGGAGATAAGTACTTATGCTCCGGGTCTCTCGGTTTCCTGTCTTCCACTACTCAAACTAAGTTCCGGTGAAAACTCTGTTTTAGAGCGGAAATAATTCCTCCTCTACCCAGCTCCTATTAAGTACTACCGGGTGTTTCCAGTCCTTAGAGTAAGCAACTTTAGTCAGGGTCAAGTATCACCAGGAGCCAAGCTGTCACACAGCTCAGGGACTGCATTGAATGAGTCTCTGCTCAGGTGGTCTACCCTTGATGGCTGCAGAGCTGTAACTCATTGTAGATTATTTCCGGGCATAATCACTACCACCTGTGACAGAGCTATCTTTGCTCTGAAGGTTAATAAAAATATCCGATGCTTAGAGACCTTTCTCTAGCCGGTCCTCTATCCACTGACAGGACCCAGACTCATCAGTCTGTTCCGTCATGAACAGATCTCCTCCTTAGTAGCCAGAAGGTGGGTACACTTGCGGCAGGTTGCAGTCCTCACCTACAAGTACTTCCTTATCACTGTAACTATTGGATTCTATCAATGACTCTGAGCCTATAACAGGCCTGGTGAGAACTAGTCTCCTGACCGTTGGTATGGCTCTGTTAGAAGTATTCAACCTAAAGCTCCATATTCAAGCCATTGACATTACACAGTTACAGATCTAACCAAACACCTACAACAATATTTGGAAAGCCTCATCAAGCCTTGAAATAGGACCAGAATACATTAACATCCCTGCAAATTTCATTCTTCAGCTATCAAGGCGTAGCACGATACTATATGCAGGCGTGAAGGAAAAGAATTTAGTCAGGTTTTCATTTGTCATTGAAAGTTCTGTGGTTTGCCTTTCGGTTCTGGGAGTACAGGGATTAATGAGTCACTCGTTTTGTAATACATTCCCTATATCTTTCTATCAGGTTCTATGGATGAATGAGCGAAGGAGCCATCGATATATATATAGAGGCCTTGCCTTTCGCCTGTACTACTTTTTCTTCCTTTCCTTTTCTCTTCACTTAACCTTCTTTGTCCTTAGGAATTATTATTGTCTCGGTACTTCGGTACGCTTGCAACCTTCGAACTACTCTCCACCCCTGTGCACTCGAGGGGTTCCCATAGCCCTGAATACTACAAGTATCGGACCCATTCCTCAGTCGTGTACCTTGACTCCCCACCTCCTTGATTGCTACATAGGATATCGAGCAAAGCCTTAGATCCATCCGTGATATCAGCCTCTGTATACGATCCAGCACCCTATACGGAATGAGAGATACCTGAGCCTCCGATAGGGCTCCAGTAGCAATCAGAGATATCCAAGAAGCCTCCGAGAAGTCCGAGAAGACGCCGGAAACATTGAACCAGATCAAGGACTCCTGCCAACCAATTGACGCGCACTTCTCAGCACTCTACAAACCACCAGTAAGGCTCCACAAACCCAGAAGAAGGCTCCACAAACGTAGAAGAAGACTCCCGAGACAGATATGCTACCACATGGGAGACCAGCTGCCTCGTACAAGTGCACCATAATGCAAGACTACCAGATAATCCTACAACTAACTGGAAAAGACGCTCTCTATAGGGCTCTTCGTAATATAGTCGGAAACGAGATGGTAAAAATAGTGTCGATTAATAAGGCCACTTCGTGCGAAGCATTGTTCAACAGTCTGTGTGCATTTTGCATAGATAACAAGGCACTCAACGCTCTGAAGAAGTTGTGGTTAGCAAAGACTTCACAGTACTATATAAAAATCCAAGCAGCCCTCCTCAAACTCACTATCGATCTATCACAAAAGAAGTACAGGACAGGTAGATGCCATGACGGAGCTTTGGAGGACTTAGGAAAACGATGGAATTAACTCCAGCACTCCCGGCAACAGCGTCTCCAGCAACAACCTACAGGCTGAAACAAAGTCCTGACATGCTTTAGGAATACCAAACAGGCCAGCAATA
Organism: Morchella rufobrunnea; assembly: GCA_024713595.1. Taxonomy (NCBI): domain Eukaryota; kingdom Fungi; phylum Ascomycota; class Pezizomycetes; order Pezizales; family Morchellaceae; genus Morchella; species Morchella rufobrunnea. The sequence continues at coordinate 833,053 of JAMGYT010000023.1, read as the reverse complement.
ATCGTCCATGTTATTGACCCAGCAAAGGTCGGGAATACGCCCAACGGTACATACTATCACTATGATTGATACGGTCCCACATCACTTACACCCTTTACTATTATCCTTCAGGGGGTATCTATGCGACATTTAAAAAGACTCGCAATGAAGCGGGTTCCAGTGGCTGCTTCGGAGACTCCTGCGAGGGCTTTTCGAGCTTTCTACAGGTCATTGACCAATTCAGCCCCTCAAGGGCAAAATGCTTATAATCTGAACCCGGAATATGTCACAATCGGGGGCGCCGACGAGCTGGAAGGTTGGTTCAAGACTTCTGAAGCAAAGCCATTGAGAATCTATACTGTGTTTCACAGGCCTTCGGCAAACGTAAAAGGGCCAGGTCAAATGCCTCAAACCTCTGGGAAAGATGGATGAAGGCACTTCACAGATGACGACTTTGCTAGTAAAATAGAGTTTGAAGAGAAACTTCTGGCCTTCAGTAATATGGTTGACAAAAAAGGTTTGAATATGAGGATGACCTGTTCCGACATGGAGTGCCAGAGAGTAATGTCGGTAGTCTATGAAAGTATCGAGAGGTACACGGAGATCGGAAAAAGGCTCTGCGAACATTATAGAAGACTCTTCCCAAATGGCATTATCTTTCAATCTTGTCATTATGATCCTGAACGTATTTGGACTCAGGCTGAGAGAAATGACATGTTTGAGAAAACTGGAGGTGCAGGCGGAGACGCCAACAATCAGGCCGATGACGACGGTGATGATGGAGGTGCCGGTGCCGCTGGTGGTGGAGGTGCCGATAACGTGTAGTGATGCAGGTGCCGGTGCCGCTAGTCATGGAAGTGCCGATGACGGTGGTGATGGAGGTGCAGATCATGTTGCTGATGGAGGTGCCGGTGCCACTGATGTTGGTGGTGCGGGCCATACTTGAGGAGCGTTTATTGGAAGCCTAGAAGGCCTAAGGAGCCTTGATTGGTGTTTTGGAATATGATAAAACTCGAAAGATTGACTATCTCCGGCCAGGGATTACTTGTTCCATGAGGGGTTGGAGGATGTAAATCATGTCTACTAACAGTAACTCTAATATCGTATCCATAGCCAATTTTTTGTTTTTGAGATGCAATTGCCATTTTGTAGGTTGCCTATTTGAGCTTCCCATTGTCATTAGTTAGGTTCATTATAGAATTATACTTTAACAAGACTTCCAAAAGGCTTTTCGAGCAGCCCAACAGTGTTCTCGAACCCTTTTCTTGCCCCAGGAGGAAAAATCTTTAATTGACTGCCGAGAAAAAGCAAAGTTTATGTGGTTTGCTAAGTGAATCGTGCCATATATAGTGGGGAAAGAGCTTTCATGAAGGCTCTTTCTGCAAAACATTATCATGTCTGCCCGGAAATTATTACGGCGTAGCACGATATTGTATGCAGGCGTGAAGGAAAAGAGTTTAGCCGGATTTTCATTTGTCATTGAAAGTTCTATGGGTTTCCTTTCGGTTTTGGGAGTACAGAGATTGATGAGTCACTCGCTTTGTAATACATTCCTTATGTCTTTCTATCAGGTTCTATGGATGAATAAATTCAACGGCGTTTGGTGTCTTGGTCTTGGATTGTGGAAGAAGGATATCACTTTGGGTTTTTGGCGCATTAGTTTCAAATTATCACTTCCTGTTTGGGTTTCCTTTCGGGTTTTCGTGTGACGATCATTTTCTCTTCCTTGTAATTTTCCTTAACATGCTTCCGTGAGTTTCCGTCGCGTGGATTATTAATCATGTTTCAGCGTCTCGGCGTCACCTGTATATATATGACTCTACCTTCCCTTTGTCTTCCTTTCCTTTCTTCCTCACGCAATCTTTTTGTTGTATTGGGGTTCTTTTCGTTTGGGTTTTATTTCTCTACGAGTTATTCCTTTTGGTCTTTGGGTATTAAAATATATTACGTTAAACCTTCCAAACATCGCTCACAGATAACGCGTCCGAGATCCCGAAATCTCCTCGATCGGTATCCAACCCGATCCCCCTAGAACCTCCCGTCGGTTATAGCCCAACCCTCCTGAATATACTCCGTCGTGTTGTGTCTCTCGGTTTAGTTTATGACAGCCGAGCGAGTCCTCTATTGGTACCTTTGTGTTCACTACTTCGTACGCGAAATAATCTACATTATCGCCTCCGAACTCTGAAGGGTTACCCCGCTTTCCTCCACACTTCTCCGTCTTCCGGTTCAGCGCGTAACAATAAGCGAAGGAGCCATCGGGATATATATAGAGGCTTTGCCTCTCGCCTGTACTAGTTTCTCTTCCTTTCCTTTTCTCTTCACGCAACCTTCTTTGTCTTTAGGGAATACGATTGTCCCGCTACTTCGGTACGCTTATAACCTTCGAACTACTTCCAACCCCTGTCCACTCGAGGGGTTCCCATAGCTCCTGAATACTATAGGTAGCGAACCCATTTCTCGGTTCATTACAACGTGAAGTTCCTCTGCCTTGGTCGTGTAACTTGGCTCCCCGCCTCCCTGATTGCTACGTAGGATATCAACCAAGGCCTTAGATCCATCCGTGATACTAAGGTTTCGTCTCCAACGCCAACCTACACGACTCCACGATACCATAGGACCATAGACTACAATGTCTCAAGGCAGACTTCCCCCCATAGACGAAGATACCCATGAAGCGACCCTAGCAGACATCAATAGTTTCCTGACGACCTTCCCTAACTTCGGTGAAGTATCGTCAGGCCCCACCCAGGCCTTCCATACCCTAATGATTAGAGCACAAAGAAGTTTGGAACGGTATGAAAATGAACTTAAGGAAGTAATCTCAGATGGGGATGATGCGAGGAGAATCTTCGAGAAAGACATGGCCTGGCTGGACTCTGATCTAGAGGAAGCCAAAGAAGAACTAACTACCACGAAGACAGCCCTCACAAAGGCGTTAGAAGATCTCGGGGCCCCTCGGGCCTCCGCTCCTCAGGAACCTATCATCCCCCCTCCAGAAATACCCCGTCGCCAAAACCATTTCCTCACCGACCGTAACCGTACCACCGCGTCCAATGCGTCCTCAGCCAAGTTTGAAAAACTCCCAGACCTGAGAGAAGTTCAAAGGAGGCCGACGAGCCTCCCTCTGTTCCAGCACCAACTTCGGCTGAAGCTAGTTGGCAATGCCAATCGCTTTCTCGACCTCCAAGACCAACTCATCTACGCTATCTCATGACTAGAAGGCCTGGCAGCCGACCAATTCCTTTCCTACCTTACCCACACCGGCGTCAACCTCCCGTCCATGGAGAGGTTCTTTGAAATTTCAGAGACAGCATTTGAAGACCCAGACCGTGTGGGTACAGCCCGTCGTAACTTGGGAAGAATCCAACAAGGCAAGCGCCCCTTTTCAGAATACTTCACCGAGTTCCAGAAATATGCAGCGGAAGCAGGCTCCAACGAAGCTGGGAACATTGAGGCCTTAGAGACGTAACTCAATGTGGAACTCAACCGGCTATAGTCCATGAGGTAACCCTCCAAACCGTCAAGAATTTGCCCGAGTACTCCAATGCCAGACAGCAAAACCTAGAAGGTCAACGCTCGTTACCAAGGCCCCGCTGCAACACCTCGTTTCACCCCACGTTATTTTGCTCTCACAGGTCCCGCTGCCTGAAACTTTGTCCATACTACCCCAGCACCCCGTACCCCGGCTCCTGCCGCGCCACGCGCTCCCCCCCCTCCAGCGGGACACCCCTCACAAAGGCCAAGTGGTGCCGCACGCATGGACCTCTCTGCTGGCCACAGACATCCAGACTCCCGTGAACGAGATGCCCGCCGAGCTGAGGGCCGGTGTTACTATTGCGGTGGAGTTGGACACTTAGTAAAGGACTGCCCCCAAGCACCACCCCCACGGCATATCGCTCCCAGGATGAGAGAAGTCTTGATTAGAACTAGGAATACGGAGCATGAAAACTCCGAGGTAGAAGAAGAGACCTCCGGCGATGAGACATTAAAAGATTTATCTCTGGCTTGAGTGGCTCAGCCCGGGGATGTTTTAAAGATTTTTCTAAACTTTCTGTTTCTGGGTTTTCACTTTTGGAGAATTATATGGATGGGAATCAATTAGTCGTAACGTGTTCAATTTCTCAAAATACAGATTCTTTTATCCCATCATATGCCCTCATTGATACTGGAGCGTCCGGTTACGGATTCATAGATAAATCCTTCGTAAGCCACCACAAATTACTTACTACCCCTCTCAAAATACCCCGACAAATCGACGTTATCTATGGTAGACCCATAGAATTAGGGAAAGTTAAAGACAGCGTCACACTAAGTGTGGATATTCATCGACATCAAGAACAACTTCCCATCTTTGTAACCCAACTCGGGCACTATCCTATCGTAATGGGAATACCCTGGATGCGAAAGCATCAAGTTACCATTCGACCAGGCACCAACGAGTTATGTTTCGACTCCCCTATCTGCCTCAAACACTGTTGCCTCAAGAAAACACCTATCAGAGCTAGAGGAATCTCCATCGAACCCCCCATCAAAGCAACCACCCACATCTCAACTGTTAGTTTTAAAACCTTAATCAAAGAAAAACGACGTAGGGGAATTCAACTCTACTCTACCACCTTGAAGGCATTGGACGACATCCTGGTGACAACAAAAGGCAACCCTCTCAACCTAGTACCACTCGACCGCCAATACTTCCTACACCTCCTCAACAAAAACAACGCCTCGACACTCCCACCTCATCGAACAAACTATGACATACCAATTAACTTGCAAGAAGGAGAAACCGCATCATTCGGCCCCATGTATGCGATGACTAGGGAAGAACTCCAAGCTCTACGTGACTATTTAGCCGACTACCTCGCTAAAGGGAGAATCCGCCATAGCGTCTCCTCTGCAGGTGCTCCAGTACTCTTTGTCAAAAAGGCTGATTGATCACTACGCTTATGTGTGGACTACCGAAGATTAAATAAGGTAACAATCAAAAACAGACACCCCCTCCCATTGACTCCAGAAACCTTTGCGGGCATGTCATCGGCCAAATACTTTACGAAACTAGACCTACGCGATAGATATCACCAACTCAGAATTAAAGAAGGGGACGAATGGAAAACAGACTTCCGGACGCGTTATGGTCACTTCGAGTACCTTGTCATACCATTCGGACTGAGCAATGCACCTGGAGCCTTCCAGCATTGGGTCAATGACATGTTACGACCATATTTAGACCACTTCGCAACAACCTACCTGGACGACATCCTAATTTACTCTAACACCCTCGAAGGACATAAGGAACATGTGAACAAGGTACTACAAATCCTATGCGACAATCAAGTACACCTCAAGCCGGAGAAATGCGAATGGCACGTCCATGAAACCTAGTACCTTGGATTCATCCTAACTCCTGAAGGAACCCAGATAGACGAAGAAAATGTCTCCACAATTTAAAATCGGGGAGCGTCAGGATGCTTGAAGGACGTACAAGAATTCCTAGGTTTTGCGAACTTCTACAGATGCTTCATTTTAGGATACTCAAGAGTGGTTTCCCCCCTCACAGCATTAACAAAGAAAAACGTTAGATGGGCATGGTCAGTTAAAGCGGAATCAGCATTCCAGAAGCTCAAGAGAGCTTTCACCATGGTACCCATACTACCACATTGGGATCCAGATCGACCAGTGATAGTAGAAACAGACGCATTTGATTATGTATCAGGAGCTATCCTTTCACAACGAGACAACGAAGGAATCTTGCACCTGGTCGCTTACTTCTCCAATAAACACTCGCCCGCCGAATGGAATTACGAAATATACGATAAGGAACTATTAGCAATCATTTGAGCCTTCGAGGAATGGAGATACTTCCTAGAATCGGCACAATACCCAATTAACATACTAACGGATCACCGCAACCTAGAATACTTCATGACGACAAAGATGCTTAACTAATGTCAAGCCCGTTGGTCAGAATTTCTATTTCGATTCGATTTTGTAATTCAATACCGACCAGGAAAACAAGGAGGCAAGCCAAACGCACTTACCAAAAGGTCAGGTGACCTACCAAAAGAGGGGGATGAACGCCTAGCACACCAAAGTCAAACAGTTTTGAAGAAGAAAAATTTGGGTTTCAGGCTAAGTTTGTTAGCGGGTTCTTTATCAAATGAACCCGCTGAAGGAATGCCCACCGTAAAGGAGTTGATTCCCAAACCTTACCAGGTTGATAGCACGCCAACCAAGATCCTCGAAATGCTCAAAAACGGGACAAAACAGACAAAACTAATTTCACTCGCCGAATGCACTGAAAACAATGAAGGACTACTGCAATACTGCCGAAAAATATACATTCCCCAATATGAAGAACTCCAACTACAACTACTTCAAGAACATCATGACAAGCCAGCGGCAGGACACTCTGGCAGAGCAAAAACCCTCGAACCCCTCAGCCGCGAATATTACTGGCCCAACATACGTAGGTACACAGATCGTTACGTCATGAACTACCATGTTTGCTGAAGAAGCAAAGCAAATCGAAGCTCACCACAGGGAGTACTACGCCCACTACAAGTCCCTAAGGCACCATGGACGGACATCTCGATGGACTTTGTCACAGGACTACCAATGAACAATGGGTATAATGTAATCCTTGTCGTCGTTGATCGCTTAACCAAAATGAGACATTTCATCCCCACTACAGAAGAAGTCAATCCTAGGGATGTCTCCCGCATGTACATCGAAAACATCTGGAAGCTACACGGGTTACCACAACGATAGTCTCAGATCGCGGCACACAATTCACATCGGAATTCTGGAAAGCATTATGCGAACGGCTAGAAATATCTTCGCGATACTCTACAGCATTCCACCCCCAAACAAATGGCCAAACAGAGAGGATCAATGCCATTATGGAACAATACCTTCGCGGTTATGTAGACTATCAACAAGATAACTGGACAGACTACTTACCCTTGGCCGAGTTTGCAACGAATAACTACGTTTCCGAATCAACCAACATGTCACCATTCCAAGCAAACTACGGACTGAACCTCCGAATGAATTTTGGCTCCTTACGACACGGAACCACCACTAATGAGGACCAGGCCAATACTCTAGCCAGGGACATGTCAAAAGTCTTCGATTTCTTAAAGGCAGAAATGTTCCGAACCCAAAGGATCCAGGAAGAATCAGCCAATGCCCATAGGGTTCCAGCACCACGGTACATGGCCGGGGATAAGGTATGGCTATCCACGAAAGACCTATTGACCAAAAGACCATCGAAGAAACTGGACTGGAAGTCAATCGACCCCTACACCATATCCAGAGTAGTCAGCCCCTATGCTTATGAACTCAACCTCCCCACTTCAATGAAAGTTCACTCAGTCTTCCATGTTTCACTACTATCACCAGCGGCCGAAAACCCAGTAGCCAGTCAGAGTCAACCACCACCACCTCCAATCGAGATCGAAGGAGAACAGGAGTGGGAAGTCGATGCAGTCTTAGACTCCCGCAGGCGCCGTGGCAAACTGGAATACTTGGTACGATACACCGGATACGATGAACCATCCTGGCAACCCCCAAAGGACCTTAAACACTCCCCCGAACTCATCAAGGATTTCCACGATCGTTACCCACGAAAATCTAAGCCTATCAGGAGCTAGGCCTTGGAGGGGAACCTAAGTATATATTATGGTGTAGCACGATATTGTATGCAGGCATGAAGAAAAAGAGTTTAGTCGGGTTTTCATTTGTCATTGAAAGTTCTATGGGTTTCCTTTCGGTTCTGGGAGTACAGGGATTAATGACTCACTCGCTTTGTAATACTTTCCCTATATCTTTCTATCAGGTTCTATGGATAAATAAGCGAAGGAGCCATCGGGATATATATAGAGGCCTTGCTCCTCGCCTGTACTAAATTCTCTTCCTTTCGAGTTCTCTTCACGCAACCTTCTTTGTCTTTAGGGAATACGATTGTGTTGGTACTTCGGTACGCTTAAAACCTTCGAACTACTTCCAACTCCTGTGCACTCGAGCGGTTCCAATAGTCCCTGAATACTATAGGTAGCGAACCCATTCCTCGGTTCGTTACAACGTGAAGTTCCTCTGCCTCGGTCTTGTACCTTGGCTCCCCGCCTCCCTGATTGTTACGTAGGATATCGACCAAGGCCTTAGATTCATCCGTGATAGAAATCAAGAATCAGCAAGCGCAGCGTCAAAGAAGGGTATAGTATGCAAGCCCCTGTCTCCACCTCTGTTAGTAAACGATTAAGGGGGGCGATGAGTATTTCCAGTCTTGCGAGCAGTATGAACTCCAATGCAACCACAGAAGTAGATACAGAACTCGATTACTATGGCTCTCGGAGCCTTCAAGAGAGCACAGAAAGCTTTCCTGATAGCGCGATATTGGTAAACAGAGTATTGTAGGGCCCATCAAAAACCTGATTTGCCCTCGATGATCATTCAGAGGAGGAAAACTATATTGAGATCTTTGAGGATGACTATGAGGATGAAGAGTCGTGGGATGAGAATACACCACCACCTCCTGGACATATGCCTTTATCAAAACGGAGTATATCCTCACCCCTACCATCACCACCACCACCGCCGCCACCACCATCAAACTGGATTCGCGAGCTGGAAAAAAGACAAAGGAGGCTCCTGTAGCCTCCGTCATAACTATTGCAGCCACTCAAAAGAGACCTAGCAGACCGGCCGCAGAAGCAATTGCTTCTTCTTCTATTCCAGTAAATATGATTCAGGTATGGTGTTTAAAGCCCTTGTGTTTCAATTAATCTGCTAACTCGACGGAGTATGGAAATCGTTATGCTATTAATCCAGGAAGGCAGGAAACACCCCGAAACATGAGCAAGGCTGAACAAGCCTTCGAAAGGGCTAACTTTGCATCCTCAAACTCCTCATTTACTTCAGCCAGTAGTACCTTACAGCATGAGTACAACTTGAGCAAAGAGACAACCCCTACGCCTTCTTTTTATTCATTTACTCCTACACATTGTAGAACACCAACCTCTTCCCAGGGTAGAACCTCAACACCGCCAGAGTCTGAGCCCGTTAATGAGTCAACAGAGGTGAAGTCTGTAGTAAAGTATGCGGGAGAGCTTCTCGCGCGTTATACATTGTTGGAAGAGCCTTAGCCTAAAGCTGATGCTCTTAGTGTTAACCTATCACGGACCGTCGCCGACAACCTAGGTCTAGGCCCGTTCCATTACCAAGCCCGCAGTTGCGGAGCAGGGTTGTGTGAGGAATGCATCCTCGGGATTTCCTAGTTGGGTTTCGGTTGCGCTAAGTATTGTTGCGGCGCGGTTTCTTCCTTGTATATTTTCTCTCTTCCTTGTAATTTCTCCTTGGGGTGGGGTGATGATAAATCGGTGGGTTTTCTATGGGTTTCTTCGGGGTTCGGTTGTGTGAAGACCCTTCTGTATATATAGTCGCTGGTGTCGTCTCTCTCTCCTTTTCTTCTTCACGCAATGTCTTCTTTTCGCTAGTTGGTTCGAAGTTTGAATATACTTGACACTTTGGTTCTTTCTCCCTCGTCGGTAGTCAGCCCGACCCTCTAGTCCCTAGTATCCCGAACCTCCGATGGTACCAAGCCAGTCCCCTTGCCCACCAAGTCCCACGAAGCGTACTCTGAGTCGCTCCTCCCGTTTAGTCACGACGTCGTCCGTTAGATTACGTTGCGTGCGATTTACATCGACTCCTGGTATGTCCGAGATCATGACTACCTCGGCGGCCGGTAATTGGGCCAGCCCCCAGACACTCGAAGATTTTCAACAACAGTACACGGAAGATCCGTCCCTACTGTTCACCCATCTAGCAACCACCATTGGAAACATCTGTACCCAGAGAGAGCAGGCTCGCACAGCCCTAGCCAACGCTGAGAATGTCGCAGCAGCCATCCCCGAATTAGAACGCGAGGTAATGGAGTTGCGTTCCCAGGTTGCGGAACAACGCGAACTCATCCGCCTCCTCCGAACCAACCAGGGTTCCGCTCCTCCTCCTTCACCCCCTCCGGCGGGCCCACAAGGATCGGCTAATCCCGACCCTACTCCAGGAGCCGCCTGTTCAGAGAAGCTTCCAGACCCCCCCAAATATGACGGCTCCCGCACTGCACTCCGTCCCTTTATTACTCAACTCCGCCTGAAAATGGTGGCCAACCGTGACCGTTTCCCTACTACCCAGCAACAACTCGCATATGCCATCAACCTCCTATCTGGCAGAGCCCTAGACCAAGTCATGCCCCTGGTTCGAGGAGAGTAGATCGAGCTCGCCAACCTAGAAGCCCTTGTCACCATTCTGGAGGTCGCGTTTGGAGATCCCGACCGGGTAGCCACTGCCGAGCGTAAGTTGGAAACTCTCTCTCAGGGAACTCGAGACTTCTCAGCATACTACGCGGAGTTTCAGCGACTGGTTGCAGATGTCGAGTGGAATGAAAGTGCAAAGAAACACTCCCTCACTCAGGGCCTCTCCCACGATCTCCGCCAGGTGATGATCCACCACGCGGTTCCCGCCACTTTGAACGAGTACGTCCTCTTACTAGAACAGTTGGACAATCGTATCAGGGATGCAAAAGTTCGCTCCCGCCCTGCCTTTTCTGCCCTGTCCCGCGTGCTCAAGTTCCAGCCCCCCACATCTCTGCCCCCACTCCTGCTCCTCAATTCTCTACCCATCCTTCTCACACCCCCGGGGGAGTAGCCCCCATGGATTTGTCTAACCTCTGTTCCCGCACCCGTAGTCCCCTGTCCCCAGCTGAACGCTCCCGGCGCATCTCCCAAGGCCTCTGCATGTATTGCGGAGGCTCAGGGCATTTTGCTACGGAGTGCCCAGCTGCTCGCCGCACTCCTGCCCCTGCCCCTGCTCGTCCTCTCCGTGCCGCCGCTACTATGCACGGTACCCTTCTTTCTGGTTCTCCTTCTGGTTCTTCTAACGTTTCTTCTGGTTCTCATTCTTCTTCTTCTTCCTTTTCTGCTTCTGGTTCTGGTTCTTCTGGTCATCTTTTCCTTCTGGTTCGCTTGGTGCTTCTGCTGCTTCGGGTTATGATTCCTTTGGTGCTCCTGTTATTTCCAATAATCCTTTTCACTTTGCCTTGGGCCAGCCGTCGGGAAACGAGGACAGCTTGGCCTAAGTGGCTTCCACCAAGCTTCCCCCATCTCTCGTGTTTTGTTTGTACTTTCGGTTTCTAGTTTCTCTGTTTCTTCTGCTGTTGGTTTATCAGATGACGATCACCTTGTTGTTTCGTGTTCCCTGTCCGATAAAAGTAAATCTGTTAAATCATACGCATTAGTAGACACTGGAGCATCCGGAATTGCTTTCATCGACGAGAGATTTGCATGCCACCACAATCTTGTACTAAACCCCCTGCCCCAACCCCGTAAGCTCCAAGTCATCGATGGGAGAGAAATCTCCTCCGGTGAAATCACCCACACTGCCCAATTCTCCCTTCGCGTTTCTGGCCACTTTGAGAACATCACTGCCTTCGTAACCAAGCTGGGACATTACCCCGTGGTCCTTGGAATCCCCTGACTCCGTCGTCACAATGCTAAATTAGACTTCGCGAGCAATTCCATCACCTTCGACTCCCCACGTTGTCTCCGGCTCTGTAATGACGACCCTTCCCCCACCACAATTCAAGGCATCTCCTCCCCATTACTGTTACGCGCTGAACCGGAGAGAGACAGAGCGGCACTAGGAGGGCGGGGTAACCCTTCAGAGTTCGGAAGCGATAAGGTAGATTATCTCGCGTACGAAGTAATGAACACAAAGGTACCAATAGAGGACTCGTGCGGCTGTCATGAACTAAACCAAGAGGCACAACACGACGGGATGTATTCAGGAGGGCCGGACTATAACCGACGGGAAGGTTCTGGAGGGATCGAGCTTGATACCGATCGGGAAGAGTTCAGGAACTCGGACACGTTACGCGGGGCGAACGATGTTTGGGAGGTTTTAACGTAATATATTTTAATACTCAAGACACAAAGAAATAACCCGTAGAGAAATAGAACCCTAAACGAAGAGAACCCCAATACAACAGGAAGATTGCGTGAGGAAGAAAGGAAAGGAAGACAAAGGGAAGGTAGAGCCATATATATACAAGTGACGCCGAGATGCCGAGACATGATTAATAATCCGCGCGACGGAAACTCACGGAAGCGCGTCGAGAAAATTACAAGGAAGAGAAACGATCGTTACGAGAACCCGAAAGAAAACCCAAAGGAAGTGATAACCTGAAAAGACAATCGTGAGAACCCAAAGCGATACCCTTCCTCCATAATCCAAACCAAGACAAACGCCGTTAGAGATTAGGTCACTCCCTGGGCTCCCTGCTAGGCTTAGGTTTCTGAGATACCTCTCGTGGAACTGTCGAACCAGTTGGGAGTGTTAGGTCGTCCTGGGGTTCTTAGTAGGAGTCGGCGTCTTGACATATCGAACCAAGTACTGGAGTTGGCCATGGCGGGAATCTAGAACAACCGACTTCCATTCTTGTTCGCCTCGATCTCGACAGGTGGGGGGGTGTTGACGGGGACTGGGTTCTGTGGCCAAAGACAGGGCGAGCATGGAAGACAGGGTGGACCTTCATGGTGGCCGGCAGGGAGCCGTGGGCGTATGGGCTGACGACACGCTTGATAGGATATGGGCCGATCTGTTTCCAATCCAGTTTCTTGGAGGGCCGCTTGGTTTCGAGGTTCCGGGTGGATAGCCAAACCTTATCGCCAACAGCGTATCGAGGGGCAGGGGTCCGGTGAGCGTTGGCCGACTCTTCCTGAATCATCTGGAAGCGGCGAATCTCGTCTCGGAGGAACTCAACGACCTGGGACATGTCTCGGGCCAGGCCATTGGCCTGATCTTCGCTAGTGGTCTTGCCATGTGTCAAGGGTCCAAAGGTCATGCGGGGATGCCTACCATAGTTTGCCTGGAACGGGGACATGTGAGTGGTCTCGGAGGCGTGGTTGTTGGCAGCGAACTCGGCGAGGGGGAGGAAACGGCTCCAGTCGTCCTGCTGGTATGACACATAGGCCCGGAGGTACTGTTCCATGACAGCGTTGAACCTTTCCGTCTGGCCGTCAGTCTGGGGGTGGAATGCCGTTGAGAACCTGGGGGCAATTTCCAAGCGGGAGCAGAGGGATTTCCAGAAGTCCGAGGTGAATTGGATGCCGCGATCCGAGACGATGGTTTCCGGGAGACCATGGACTTTCCAAACATATTCCACGAACAGGTAGGCCAGGGTACGGGAGTCAACGTCCTCGGTGGTGGGGATCAGGTGTCTCATCTTGGTTAGGCGGCCCACTACGACCAAGATGGTGTTGTATCCATGTGACTCGGGGAGGCCAGTGACGAAGTCCATCGAGATGTCGGTCCACGGGCCAGCAGGGATTGGGAGGGGTCGGAGTACTCCTTGAGGTCCGTTCCGGGGGGCCTTGCTTTGGCGGCAGGTGTTACAGTTCAGTACGTACTGGTCTACTTACCTTCTCATGGTGGGCCAATAGTACATGCGCGACAGGAGTTCTAGGGTCTTGGCTCTTCCAGGGTGACGGGCTGAGGGCTTGTCGTGGTGCTCTTGTAGCAGGAACAGTTTGAGTTCCGAGGATTCGGGGACGTAAACCAAGCGGCGGTACAGGAGGAGGCCCTCAGGGGACTCGGAACATTCGGCTAGGGAGATTTTCCGGGAGTGCTTGGTGCCGTTACGGAGCATGGTTAAGACTTCAGCGGGGAAACTGTCTGTCTGGTAAGCTTGGGCAAACAATTTGACTACAGGTGACGATCCTCCAGCGGGTTCATTTGACAAAGTACCCGCTAACAAACCTAGCTTATTCTCAGGGGCAAGATTTTTTGCCTTGATCATGACTTGAGACTGGTGTAGGAGTCTTTCATCCCTTCCTTAGGAGATCTCCTGATCTCCTGGTCAGGCGTCCGGTTTCCTCCTTGTTTTCCTGGTAGTGGAGGGCGTAGTCGAAGCAGGACAGGAACTCGGACCAGCGGGCCTGGCGGTTTAGAGTCTTCTTAGTCATGAAGTACTCGAGGTTGCGGTGGTCGGTGATGACTGTGATCGGGTGTTGCGAACCTTAGGTAGTGTCGCTATTCTTCAAACGCTCGGATGATTGCCAGGAGTTCCTTGTCATAGATCTCGTAGTTGCATTCCGCGGGTGAGTGTTTTTTGGAGAAGAAGGCTACGGGGTGCAGGATGCCTTGAGGGTCGCACTGAGACAGGATGGCGCCGGAAACGTAGTCGGATGCATCGGTTTCTACGATGATCTTCTGGTCTGGGTCGAAATGGCGGAGGACGGGGGCCGAGGTGAATGCATCCTTCAGATGCCGGAACGCTTGGTCTGCCTGAGGGCTCCAGAGGAACTTGACGTTCTTCTTGGTCAGATGAGTCAGGGGGGATACAACCTTTGAGTACCCTAGTATGAACCGACGGTAGAAGTTCGCAAAGCCCAGGAAGCATTGGACGTCTTTGAGGCTTCTGGGGGTTTCCCATTCCTGGACGGCAGAAATCTTGGTGGGGTCCATCTTTAGACCTTCAGGGGATAGGATCATGCCCAGGTACTTTACCTCTTGGACATGGAACTCACACTTCTCGGGTTTCAGGTGCATGTTATTGGCCTTCAGGATGTCGAGGATTTTCCGTACGTGGGCGGTGCTCTCCTAGGGACTCAGGTAGATGAGGATGTCGTCCAGGTAGGCGTTCTGAAGAAGTCGTCGAGGTGGGGGCGGAGGAGGTCATTGACCCAGTGCTGGAACGCGGCGGGAGCATTGGTGAGTACAAAGGGCATGACAAGGTACTCGTAGAGCCCTTGACGGGTCCGGAACGCGGTTTTCCACTCATCTCCTTCCTTAATCCGAATCTGGTGGTACCCTTCGCGGAGGTCCAACTTGGTGTAGTATTTGGCCTTGGCGACCTGGACAAGGGTTTCGGGGAACAGGGGTAGCGGATGCCGGTTCTTGATTGTCATCTCGTTGAGTTTCCTGTAGTCAACGCAGAGACGGAGGGAGCCATCGGCCTTTTTCACGAAGAGGATGGGGGCACCGGCAGGGGACTCGGACGCACGGATAAAGCCTTTGGACAGGTTCTCTGAAATGTACTCTCGGAGAGCCTGCAGTTCCTGGTGGCTCAAATTGTACATAGGGCCAAAGGGGAGTTCCTTACCATCTTGTAGGTTGATGGGCAGGTCATAGCGGGGACGGGAAGGGGGCAGGACAGAGGCAGCAGACTTCGCAAACAGGGCCGCATACTCACCGCGGTACTCCTGGAGGACAGAGGCCATGGGGTCGTTCTTCCTCCTCTTGAACTCATCGTCTATTGCGGTGAGGGATGCTGCGAAGAGCATTCCTTGACACTTTCGGACAAGCCGGGAGAAGGGGGCGGGGCCAATGCAGGCGACGTGGATAGGGGCTGAGGGAGAACGGGACCAGGAGGTGATGCCTTGGACAGTCAATGGCTGTCGTGAGGCAAGGCATTGTTGGAGGCAGGAGGAGGAACCGAAGTGCACCTGGTTCTGTCTGGGCCGGAGGGTGAGGTCATGGTGGCGCATCCATGGGATCCCCATTACCAGTGGGTAGTGACCCAGCTTGGTGACGAGGAAGGGGACATATTCGCGATGGCCATCGATGTCAAGTGCCAGTTTTGTTAGGTGGGTGATCTGACCGGACGCGATGGAGCGGCCGTCAATCACCTGTAGCTCGCGGGGGACACGAAGGGGGACCAGGGGGAAGCCATGAGACTGGGCAAAGGTCGCGTCGATGAAGGCGTAACCTGAAGCACCAGTATCAATGAGTGCGACCGAGGGGACAGGGGCCGAGACATTGAATTCCACGGAGATCTTGCAGTTGACAACCAATTGGTCATCCGACAAGTCATTCTCCGATAGGGGCAAGGCAGACAGAGCAAGGGCAGGACCAGAAGCAGGGACCGGGGAGGGGGCAGGAACAGTAGTTGGTGACGGGGTAGGCCCCTGTGGTATGTCAGGGTTTACCACAGGGGCTGACCTTTTAACTGCTGCTGTGAGGACACGGGGGCAACTGGCGGGACTCTCCAGTTGTTAATGGTGCGGGGATCTGGGCGGGGGGCTGGGGCTGGGGCTAGGGCGGGAGTGAGGGAGCGAGGTGGGGTTGGGGCACGGGGACAGAAGCGGGCATGGAGGCTGGAGCCAAACTGGTACCACTGGCCAGCCAAATTCATGTGGGCCTGGAAAGACCGATGAAGTTGTTGGGAGTGGGTGTTGGCGGAGCGGAGGGCAGCAGAGAGGCGGACGACTTCAGATTGGACCGAGGTGGCCGCGGCAAGGACAAGGTTGAATTCTCCTTCGACTTCCTCAAGGAGGGAGTCGGAGGCGGCGAGGGACTGTCGGCAGGTGGCGAGGTCGGAGGTGGTGGTCTGGAGGGAGGCCTTGGAGGCCTCAAGTTCTGTGTTGAGATCACTGATGATCTCAATGTAGGTTTCCTCTGGGATGGAGGAGACCAGGGCAGGGGCAGGTGTGGATTCGACCTCTTCCTCTACTGAGGGGGCCGGTTCGGGCTCGGTTGTAGGGGTGGAGGAGGAGAGGAGAGTGAGGGCTGTAAGAGAGTCCTCGATGAGGTCGTAGACCTCATTCCACTCCTCACCATCTTCTGGGACTGGGAGGGGAGTTGTCTGGATGAAGGCCGACAACCGACCCAGGAGGGCGGCGACGGCAAGGGAGGACATGCTGAATGTGCCGGTTGGTTGAGACGCAATCTTAATGTTACGCGCTGAACCGGAGAGAGACAGAGCGGCACTAGGAGGGCGGGGTAACCCTTCAAAGTTCGGGAGCGATAAGGTAGATTATTTCGCGTACGAAGTAGTGAACACAAAGGTACCAATAGAGGACTCGTGCGGCTGTCATGAACTAAACCAAGAGGCACAACACGACGGGATGTATTCAGGAGGGCCGGACTATAACCGACGGGAAGATTCTGGAGGAATCGGGCTTGATACCGATCGGGAAGACTTCAGGAACTCGGACATGTTACGCGGGGCGAACGATGTTTGCGAGGTTTTAACGTAATATATTTTAATACTCAAGACACGAAGAAATAACCCGTAGAGAAATAGAACCCTAAACGAAGAGAACCCCAATACAACAGGAAGATTGCGTGAGGAAGAAAGGAAAGGAAGACAAAGGGAAGGTAGAGCCATATATATACAAGTGACGCCGAGATGCCGAGACATGATTAATAATCCGCGCGACGGAAACTCACGGAAGCACGTCAAGGAAAATTACAAGGAAGAGAAACGATCGTTACACGAGAACCCGAAAGAAAACCCAAAGGAGAAGTGATAACCTGAAAGACAATGCACCGAGAACCCAAAGCGATACCCTTCCTCCGCAATCCAAACCAAGACACGAAACGCCGTTAGAATTACCACGAACACATGACCTGGAGATAGAGATCGTAAGCGCGGCTACTTTCGCAGAAGAGTCGAAAGGACTCACGGTCTATGGCCAACTCCTCCCTAAGGACTCAGGAGACCTCCCCAATAACCCGATTCCCCTCATGGAGCGAGAATACCCTGACTGCCTAACCTTCATGTCGGAGCAGGAGGCAAACCGCCTCTCTCCTCACCGGCCATACGACAACAAAATACCCCTACAGCCTGGCACCACCCCTCCATTCGGCGCAATGTACAGTATGTCCAGAGAAGAACTAAAGGTCCTGATGGAATACATCGATAAGCATTTGGCTAATGGGTTCATCGATCACAGCTCGTCTCCGGCCGGCTCCCCCGTCCTATTTGTCAAAAAACCAGATGGTGGTCTCCGCCTCTGTGTCGATTACCGAGGTCTGAATGCGATAACGATCAAGAACCGGTACCCCCTACCCCTATCTAAGGAAACCTTCAACATGCTGAGCCAGGCCAAATGGTTCACCAAACTGGATCTCAAAGGAGCTTACAACCTGTTTCGAATGGCCCCAGGGGAGGAATGGAAAACTGCGTTTAGAACACGCCTCGGGCATTTCGAGTATAAGGTAATGCCCTTTGGATTAACAAACGCTCCCGGGACATTCCAGCACTTCATCAACGATACCCTGCGACCATACCTGGACCACTTCTGTACAGCATACTTGGACGATGTTTTGATCTTCAGTAATGATCTGGATACACATCGGGAACACGGTCGGAAAGTGTTGAAAGCCTTGATTTCTGCCGGTCTCTATGGGACCCCTGAGAAATGTGAATTCCACGTCCAGGAAACCAAATACCTGGGGTTAATCATCACTACGGAAGGCTTGAAAATGGACCCACGGAAGGTAGAGAAGATCCGCAACTGGGAAAGTCTGAAATCGATAAAGGAGATCCAAGAGTTCCAAGGATTTGCCAATTTATACCGAGGATTCATCAAGGACTATGCCAGGATAAGCCACCCCATGACCTTGCTGACACATAAGAACACCCCCTTCGTGTGGTCCCCTGATTGTGAAAAAGCATTCCAGGAACTGAAAATTGCCTTCACCTCCTACCCAATTCTCCGACACTTCGATCCCGAAAGCAAAGCTATTGTGGAAACCGACACCTCCGACTACGTGTCAGCCGGTGTGCTATCCCAATACGCCGACGATGGACTCCTACACTTGGTAGCCTACTTCAACAAACAGCATACCCCCGCCGAGTGCAACTATGAGATTTATGATAAGGAACTCCTCGCGGTAGTGTGGTGCTTCGAAGAATGGAGGTCGGAACTACAATCTGTGGCAGAACCGATAGAAGTCTTGAGTGACCACCGAAGTCTGGAATATTTTATGACCAAGAGGAATCTGAACTGCAGACAAGCCCCGTGGTCGGAATTCTTATCAAGATTTAACTACAAAATCACCTACCGACCTGGGAAACAAGGAGGAAAGCCCGATGCACTGACTAGGAGATCAGGAGATCTGCCTAAGGAGGGGGATGAACGCCTACTACACCAAAGCCAAGTGGTGTTGAAGAGTCAAAACATTGATCATAAGCTAAGTTTGTTCGCGGCTTCTTCGTCAAATGAAGCCGCCGAAGATGCGACCCCCCTTAAAAAACTGTTTGACATTGCATATACTAAAGACTCGTTCCCGACCAAGATCATAGAAGCTCTCCGCCGGGGTTATAACCACTTCCAAGAAATCACGTTGGCTGAATACTCTACCCGCCGTGGGTTGCTAACCTACCGAGGTAAGCTCTACGTACCCGAGGATTAAGAGTTGCAGTTACACCTTCTCCGGGAACACCGTGATGCACCATCCGCTGGACATGTAGGTAAGGCTAAGACCTTTGAACTCCTTTCACGAGGGTACTATTGGCCCAAGATGCGAGCGATGGTCGACCGATATGTGCGCAACTGCCACATTTGCAGTCGAAGCAAAACCTCTCGGCATGCCCCCTTCGGAGTACTACGTCCTCTACTGGCCCCTCAGCGTCCTTGGCTTCATCTATCAATGGATTTCGTTACCGGTTTGCCCCTAAGTCGTGGAAAGGATGCTATCTTGGTGGTTGTGGACCGACTATCCAAGATGAAACACTACATCGCCTGCAATACCACCACAGGATCGGAGGACCTAGCCCGCTTGTTCATCGAAAACGTATGGAAACTACACGGCCTCCCCGCCAGCATTGTCTCGGACCGTGGCACTCAGTTTACGTCCCACTTTTGGAAGTCTCTCTGCCGCCAACTCAAAATCACCGCTGCCATGTCGTCTGCTTTCCACCCAGAAACGGATGGACAGACTGAACGAGCTAACGCGGTCATGGAACAATACCTTCGGAGTTATGTATCCTACCAACAGGACGACTGGGCTGACTGGTTACCCATCGCCGAGTTCACGGCCAATAACGCGGTGTCTGAAACTACCCAAGTATCCCCCTTCGCGGCTAACTACGGGTATAACCCCCGATTCACGGAGACTCTAGCACTACCACCTTACTTGGGACACCCACAGGACACCAATGCCTTAGCTACCCGTCTCGCCGAACTCCATGAGGACCTGAAAGCTGAGATGGAATACACTCAAGCACGTCAAGAAGAGAACGCCAACCGAAGACGCATCCCCGCCCCTGCCTATAAGGTGGGCGACGAAGTCTGGCTCAACGCGAAGAATATCCAAACCACCCGACCCGCCAAGAAACTCGATTGGAAACGTCTCGGTAGGTTCAAGGTCAAAAAAGTCATAAGCCCCTACGCATATGAACTCGACCTTCCCATCTCCATGAAGATCCACCCAGTCTTTCACGTATCCAAACCCGAACCCTGTGCTGTTGACCCCCTCCCCGGCCATATACCCCCTCCGGCGCCCCCGGTCATCGTTGAAGGTGAAGAGGAATGGGAGGTCGAGGAAATCCTTGACTCACGGTTACGATATGGAAGTCTCCAGTACCTGGTCCGGTGGAAAAGTTACGATGCCCCAACATGGGAACCAGCAAAGAACGTCTCCAACTCACCGGCACTCCTATCACGCTTCCACCGCCTCTACCCCACCAAACCGAGCCCTACCAAAGCTCTCGCGGAGCTCGAGCCTAGGGAGGGAGCTACTATCACGGACCGTCGCCGACAACCTAGGTCTACGCCCGTTCCATTACCAAGCAGGCAGTTGCGGAGCAGGTTTGTGTGAGGAATGCATCCTCGGGATTTCCTAGTTGGGTTTCGGTTGCGCTAAGTATTGTTGCGGCGCGGTTTCTTCCTTGTATATTTTCTCTCTTCCTTGTAATTTCTCTTTGGGGTGGGGTGATGATAAATCGGTGGGTTTTCTATGGGTTTCTTCGGGGTTCGGTTGCGTGAAGACCCTTCTGTATATATAGTCGCTGGTGTCGTCTCTCTCTCCTTTTCTTCTTTACGCAATGTCTTCTTTTCGCTAGTTGGTTCGAAGTTTGAATATACTTGACACTTTGGTTCTTTCTCCCTCGTCGGTAGTCAGCCCGACCCTCTAGTCCCTAGTATCCCGAACCTCCGACGGTACCAAGCCCGTCCCCTTGTCCACCAAGTCCCACGAAGCGTACTCCGAGTCGCTCCTCCCGTTTAGTCACGACGTCGTCCGTTAGATAACCCCCGTCGATTCTGGAGTGAGGCAAATGAACATTTCAATACCAATATAACATTCTCTAAACCAGTAGGGAGTGAGGTGAGGGCTTCAGGCACCTTTCGGAGAGCTTAATAAACTTTAGCTAACAGTTACTAAATTCAAATTCAATGTTCTTGGACGAGATCGCACCTTGTTTAAGTGGTGAGGAATTACATGGCGGATGGACTTTTGTACAGCTTGCATGATTAGAAAACACCGAATTCGATTGGTGAGAAGGCGTTCTTTCTCCTTCAGCATAACTGTTTTATCAGTGACCCTGAAAATTATACCATGAGAGCCTCCGCTACCGTCCTACGAGTCTTTGCAAAGGCGCTTACAGCCTTTAGACCGGCCGACGTCACTTTTGGGCCCCCGAAATCGTGGATGTCATATTTTTAAAATATTACAAAGGTGATAAGATTCGTGGAGCTAAGGATCCTAGTTTTATTAATGATATATCTACAGCTTTTGTTAGCCTAGTTTGCACTACAATATGGTTTATTTTGCGATGTTGGAAAACAGGTATATACGTCGAGGGGTTGAACTTTAACTAGCATCAGAATCCAGATATCATAAGTACATCGTAGCAAGTCCTCTAAAAGGCTCCTGCTGACTTCAGAATACCCCCAACTACCTATATAAGGATGTTAAACACGTAGGGAAAGAGAAGTAAGGAGAAACGAGAGGGCACGCTGGAAGTGATAAGAGAATCGATTTGTGAGAAGGTAGGTGAGAAAGGCTCATGGCCCCTTATCTAAATACTAATATGCCTTTAGGTTGATGTATTGAGAGTGTATAAAGAGGTTGTATCGAAATTGGGCCTTGAGGAGGATGACATTCAGTTAGCCACGGACATTGGTGCGTGTAGGAGTTCAAAAGTGAGTCGAAAGAAAGGGAAGACACCAGCAGTATCCACTAGGGGGGGAAGTAATTTGAGTCAGATGGGGGTGGCAAAGGCTCCATAAGCTTTCACAGAACCCTCTCCTGCTGCAATCATTTTTTGGGGGCTAGTATATGAGTTTTTTTTCCGGATTATTTTTACCATATATGGGCTAGTATATGAGTTGTTTTCTGGGCTAGTGTTCATTATGAGCTACTATATATTATATTAATCAAGGTGGTTTTTGGGCATCCATTGAAGCTTTGTATAGTCTTCAGGGACATCAGGAGAGTATGGGAGATTTCGCTTAAAAATCAAGAATCTCAGGAGACATCAGGAGAGCTTCATAGGCTTTCAGGAGAGCATGTGAGGTCTCGCTTAAAAATCAAGAGTCAACAGAAATATCAGGAGAGCTTGTTAGGCTCTCAGAAGACCGTGGGAGATCTTACTTAATGACCAAGAGTCTCCGGAAAAATCAGGAGGGCTTGATAGACTCTCAGGAGAGTTAGGGAGATCTCGCTTAAAAATTAAAAGTCTCTATAGACATTAAGAGAGATTGGTAGTCTTTCAGCAGAGTGTAGGAGATCTCGCTTAAACTCAAGAGTCTCCAGAGATATCAACAGGGTTTGGTAGGCTTTTAGGAGAATATTCTATGGAAGCTGGCTTCATCATGGAGCTTATAAGAGGTGGTGTCTGAAGCCTTTTCAAATGCCAGAAGAGACTCCAGGAATGAAAACGAATTACTAGTATGGATGTCCTCAAATATTTTAGAGACTCTCTGGAGAATCTAGCAAAGCCTCTGAAGGACATTGCTGAGAGTCAGAAGGCTCCGGAAGCCTCGGTAAGGGCTCTGGAGACTCTCGTATGGCCCGTTAACTTCTGGAGATCGAAAATTTAGCGGGTACCTCCGAAGGTCTCCCATACCTCCCAAGCCTCTGGTAAAGCCTAATAGGCTTGCTGATGTATAGTAGAAGACCAAGACTTCAGGCAATCAATATTATGGACTATTTGGAATTTTCTGGCTACACTGCAAAGACAAGCAAGATGTGGTTGGCCTATATTGCTTGATACACTAATACGAAATCAACTGACATTTTCTGCTATATCTTCAGCTTAAAATAGGCAAAAGCTTTCCAGTTAAGTTGCGGAAGAACTATGAATTCAGAATTGTGATAGAGTCTTAAGAGAAGCGTTTCATCAGAAAGGATATCATAAACGTAGTATATGGAAAACTCCAGTTTTATACAATGCGAAAAAAACCGGTCGCTGTCAGTTTGGTACGAATCACCGACACTGGACTTTGAATGATTAGAAAAGGGTACTTTGGCCCGATATGACAAGGCTCTGCCTCTACTAAACAAGACTGTAGGAAGCAAGAGAGCCGGTAGAAGATAGAGGTTAAGTTTAGAAAGTAAAAATACTTCTGTGTAGACTTAGAATAATCTTAAGAGTCTTCTTTCACTTGTTACAACTGATAACAAGGAAAAACCTAGAACTAGTGGGTGGAAACTGAATAAGTCCTTATACTCCAAACCTCTCGATTTTCCTGCCTTCTGCTGCTCAAATCAAATTCTGGTGAAAACCCTGCTTGGGAGCGGCAACAATTCCTCTGTTACCTCGCTTCTACTAAGTGCTAGCGACTGTTTCCGGTCCTAGAGTAAGCACCCTTAGCCAGGGTGAAGGAGCACCTGCAGCCGGGCTGTCATACAACTCTAGGCCTACATTGAATGAGTCTCCACTCAGGTAGTCTACCCTAGATGGCTGCAGAGTTGTAACTCATTGTAGATTATTCCTGGGCATAGCTATAGCAGGACTATCCTTGCTCTGATGGTTAATGGAGATGCTCGGCACTTAGAAATCTTTCTCTAGCCGGTCCTCTATTTACTGACAGCATACAAACTCCTTAGCCTGACCTTTCGTGAATAGATTTCCTATTTAGTAGTCAGAAGGTGGGTACAATTGCGGCAGGTTCCGGCCCTTATATAGTGGTATCTTCCCTATCACTGTAATTACTGGATTCTATCAATGACTCTGAGCCTATAACAGGCCTGGTGAGAACTAGTCTCCTGATAGTTGGTATGGCTCTATTATATGTTACACCTGCTTTGGGAGCTTCATGATGCACTATCCGCTGGACTTGTATGTAAGGCTAAAACCTTCAAACCCCTTTCCCGTGGTTACTATTGGCCTAAGATGTGAGCGGCAGTCGTCTGTTACGTATGTAACTGCCATACTTGTAGTCCAAGCTAAACCTCGCGGCATGCCCGTTTCGGAATATTATGTCCCTTCCCAACGCTTCAATGGCCTTGGCTTCATATATTAATAGATTTTGTTATGGAATTACCCCTCAATTGTGGTAAGGATGCTATCCTGGCGGTTGTTGATCGGTTATCCAAAATGAAACATTACATCGCATGTCACACCATGACAGGTTTGGAGGATCTAGCACGCTTGTTCATCGATAATATATGGAATCTTCATATTCTCCCTCCCAGCATCATTTCAGGCCGAAGCATGCAGTTCATATCCCACTTCTGGAAATTATTCTGCAAACAGTTTAAAATCACTGCCGCTATGTCCTCCGCATTCCATCTCAACACCGATGGTCAAATAGAGAGAACTAACTCGGTCATGGAACAATACCTCCAGAGCTAAGTCTCTTACCAGCAGGAGGACTGGCCCGACTAGTTGCTTTTGACCGAATTCACTGCCAACAATACCGTATCAGAAACCACTCAAATATTTCTCTTTGCTGCTAACCTTGGATAGAATCCTTAATTCACGGAAACATTAGCCTTACCACCCTATTTGGTACATCTGCAAGATACCAATACTTTGGCTACCAGCATTTCAGGAATAGACTACGTTCAAGCCCACTAAGAGGAAAACACCAACAGGTATTGTCTCTTGACTCTTGTCTACAAGGTCGGCGATGAAGTATGGCTTAATGCAAAAAAATGCAGGCCACGAGACCTTCCAAGAAACTCGGCTGGAAACGCATAGGAAGATTCAAGGTAAAGAGAATTATAAGTCCCTACGCATATGAACTTGACCTTCCTGCCTCTATGAAGATTCACCCGGCCTTTCATATTTCCAAACTCGAGCCCTGTACTGTCGACCCCCTCCTCGGCCACATACCCCCCACCAGCACCCTGATTATCGTGGAAGGTAAAGAGGAAGAGGAGGTCGAGGAAATTATTGATTCTCGGCTACGCTATGGAAGTCTTCAGGACCGAATAAGGTGGAAAGACTATGAAGCTCTGACATGGAAACCCGCAGTGAACATCTTCAATTCCACAATCCTCCTATCACGCTTCCACCACCTCTACTCCAGTAAGCCAAGTCCTACCAGAACTCTCGCGGAGTTCGAGTTTAGAGAGAGAGCTACTTTAATGGATTGATATCGACAGCCCAAGTCTAGACCCCTGCCGTTACTAAGGAGGCAGATGCGAGACAGGGTTATATGAGTAACAAGTTGTGAGAATTTCCTATTTGGGTTTCGGTTGCTTAAAATATCACTAAGGCATAGTTTCTTCTGGGTTCGGTTGCGTGAAGGTACTTTTCTAACGGACGACGTCGTGACTTGAACAGAAGGAGCGACTCGGGGTACGCTTCGTAGGGTTTCAAGGGCACGGGGACGGGCTTGATACCGTCGGAGGCTTGGGACACTAGGGACTGAAGGGTCGGGCTGATTACCGACGGGAGTGAAGAATCAAGATACTAAATATATTTCAAACTAGAGCCTAACCAGCGAGAAGGAGACGTTGCGTGAAGAAGAAAGAAAGAGACATAGGAAAGACACCAGAGATTATATACAGAGGGCCCTTCACACAACCGAACACTGAAGAAACCTATAGAAACCCCACTGATTTATCATCACACCACTCCGAATAGCAAATTACCGGGAAGAGAGAAAATATACATGGAAGAACTGTGCCGCAGCAATACCTGACGCAAGTGAAGATCAAATAGGAAAAGCCTAACAACTCTGTTCCGCAGCTGCCTCCTTGGTAACGGTAACATCGTAGACTTAACCTATCAGCTACGGTCCATGATAGTTTCTGTATATATAGTCGGTGATGTCTTCTCTTTCTCACCTTCCTTTCTTCTTCACGCAACGTATTCTTTTGACTTGTTACTTTTTAATTTGAATTATTTAAATATTTGAATTCTACTTCCATCGGTACCCAGCCCGATTTCCTAGTTCCTAGTATTTTGAACCTCCGACGGTATTAAACCCGTGTTCGTGTCCCTGAACTTCTATGAAGAATACTCCGAATCGCTCCTACTGCCTAGTCACGACATCGTCGGTTAACTAAATATACAAACATTCAGAAGTCTTTGAAAAGAACAGGAAAATCCGAAAGAGATGTACGTGAGGGGAGCAATAGCTGATGTCCTACAAAGATTTAATCGAGGCTCCAGGAGACTCCCTAGAAAATTGTGTGATTCCGTTAGAGAGATCAAGAGAGTAATAGCCTTAGTGATAGCTTCTGGAGATTTAGTTTAGGGTTCAAGAAGCGTTCAGGAGGGTACGAATAGTTACCATAGTTATCAGGAAAGGTGGAAGTGTAGTAGCTTTAATGGTTGTGTTACGGAGGTCTTGGCGTTACTTGGCGAAGAGCGGGGAAGCTCTCTATAGTTCGGGAACTAGGAGATAGATGATCTCGCGTACGAAGTAGTGAACTCGAAGGTAGTAAATATTTCATTTCTGGCGTGTATGATCTATGGACGAAGAGGCAAAGGAAGCCAAGGGTTGGGACTATGGAGCGTGAAGGAACTACTAGTATGAGTTCGAACGACTATGGGTTCGAGGGGCGTGGGGAGGAACTATAATGCTTGTGAGCGATATATATTCCAAACTAAGAACACTATAATAACCGTAGAACTAAAGACAAACAATATAACACCCAAAGAACAGGAAGGTTGCGTGAGAAGAAAGGAAGAGAGATAAGGAGAGGACAGGTCGTATATATATCCATCATGAGAACCGATTACTAACCTGTGTGACGGAAACCCATAGAACCCAAAGGAAACCTGATTACAAATGAAAACCCGAGAATGCTTAACCGAGTCGCTGACACCTTCCCGTGCAGCGGTAAACCTAGTAACGTAACGCGAAGTCTTGGCACGCCGTTATAGGTTGCCTCCCGAAACGTAGTTAGCACTCCAGAGAAAGTCAGTAGTTTGCTGATGCGGTTCAGATTTCTAAACATCAAAAACTGGAAAGCAGAATTATGATTGGTGGCTGTCATGCTGGCCAGAAAATCTGGGTTCTGAATTTTCTACAGGAAGTCCTTCATTCCAACTTGCACCTTGCTGTGGCGAGTTGGTCCACCCCTAGTACTGTGTACTTCGGGGGTACAATACTTTTAGTTCTATCTAAATACATGCACCCTAGAATATTAACACTTTATGATTCCAACTAACCCTAAAGGTCGATGGACTCGGTATCAGTGATAATTCTGTATAGTACGAAAACGAGGGGTGGGATCACTATGGTATTCGCGTCAATACGCTAGCAATACAGTCTTGGTACGGTAATCCTCCTCTAATGCTGATTTAATTCGATATTTGTCTCTAAATTCTGTAGTCTATAGTTATTAATTTCACCCCCGCTTTTTCATACTGTAAAGTAGTAATGAGAATATTCGTGTGTTTGTACTCACTTACATGTATAGTTCGCAGGTGGTGTATTATTATTATTATTGTAATGAAAGGGACCTTTCTTGCTAAGAGATTAAGGTCAGGGTGTGCCTACCTATGGCGGATTTCCTTATCACTCGGACGGATGAATCTTGTCAAATTCGCGACTTCCCTCTTTTAGCTGATACCAACCTAGTGTGGCAATTGTTGGAAATTCTTGATTGGTTTTGTTGTTGCTATTTACTGTAATAAGTAATACAATTCCTTTACTATGTTGTGCACGGTCCAGGTCGCGAATTTGACAAGTTTCATCCCTCTGAGTGATAGAGGGTGAGAGTACTCCCACCCCCAAAATGCTATTGGCTGAAGGCCAGTAAACCTGACTAAATCGAAAGGATGGCAACCGAGAAAGGACTCGTAGTTCCTTAGATAGTATTAGTCCGATTCTATTACGGATGTGTTGCCCCCGCTCACCCTCTATAATGAGATCCGCCATACACGCACAATACCTGCTTTTTTATGGGCCGACGGCTGCCATCGGGGCTGTTGCCTATTGAAGTTGAGCGCAGGGGCCTCTTCTGTAGTACCGGTCTTCTCGCTTGGGTCGTTCGATTTCCTAGATCCTGGATTGGAAGGAGTCCCACATTTTATTTTGCCGGCGCAGGGGCGGACCACAATGCACGCATGTCCCCTACTCTTCCTGGCGTTTTCGGACGCGACTGATATTGCATATCAAAAAGTCAAATCCACCTTATTGAATGTTATGCAATATTAGTTGTGTTCGGGAACGCTATGAGATTAAGAGTAGAGTACCAACACGTAGGCTCATGTAAGTAGAGTATCTCGGTACAGATATCAATCTGGACGCTCAATCATTACCCCATCATGGAGTACTCGGGGCAGGCAAATAGAACCTGAACATAAAAACGCGCTAGCAGGGGTCGAAGTGGTTGTTACGAGAAAAATGATGTTCAGGTTCTTCTTGCCTGCCCCGAGTACCTACATACCCTACCAAGGAAACCACGTTTTACAGTACATAATAGACTAGGGGTTGGCCAACTCGCGCCCGCGAGCTGTGCTCTGTAGATTAAGGGTATCAATCAAGTGTGGAAAGCTAGGCCTTCAGTGGAGGGGCCTTCGGCCTCCCCCTCAGGCTCCCCCGATCCAATTTATGGGTCCATTTCCAGCTTCGTTTTTCGGTTGCTACGCTGTGAACTGCAAGCCGGGTAACCTTCCAAGCGTGCACGCAAAACACCACTTTCCAGTACATAATAGAAGATGTACTTATGTACCTTATGTCCTTAACGCCTAGAGAGTAGATATATGGGTGGTATACTCGCACGTTCATTAAATGGTCGGAACTTTTAGTTAGTGTTTGTAATTGGTTGTAATGAAATTTTATTATTAAATAAATGTGTGAGTAAGTGCGTAGATATGTAGATTATGTGTATCTAGGAACTTTTCGGCGCTGTTTATACATATAGTACCAAAAAAGGGTATGGTTTAGTACGGTATTCCGGACCAACTACGGTAGTACTATGAGAGTACTTGCAACCCGTTTTTTCATGGAGGGTCGGCGGGTGGGGAGGAGGCTACAATCCCTGTCGCAAATCTCTCTAAAAGGAGTAAGGTTTTGTATTTGCCCCCATGGCTATAAAAGAAACAGTACATGTAATTCGTATGGCATATACATATGATAGATACACATTTGCTACTAAAGTGATTTTAGTATGTTTGTGAACTCATGTATATGGCAAAGGGAAGGCTGGGGGCACCCAAACGTCAAACTAGGAACATAGTTGTCTGGATAGGTAGGGAATTCGAATCGTAGCAGTGAGACCAAAGCGTTGTTGGGTTTAGGGGTCAACAGCGGTGTGCGATTGCGTACTCTAAATGCAGTCTTTTCTATAAATTAAAATGAGTTGAAATTTGAACAAGTATAGATAGCTACACAACCTCAGTTGTGATTTTTTTGTGCTGTCCTCAGGTTCATGTTGTATAACATGTAGGTGCTCTTAAGTTGAGGTAGTTGGTTACAGTGAGAAAGCAGTTGTTGCATCGGTTGCACTCTAGCATGGAGTTAAATGACTGGTCAGTAGAAGGTCTAAACGATACACCCTAGTCCCGCGTGGTCATAGGCTAGAGATAAAAGCGGTAAGTGGCCACCCGCCAAACAACCTCCTGGGTCCAAACAACTACTCGTGCTTCTGTATTGGCCTGGAAGCGCGTCTATTTCGGCAATTCATTGGTACTGTGTGTACTTACACTTTAGTTTACACAAACGCTACCAAGATTCGAAATATCTAGATGAAATGTGGAAGCTGGCGTCGGTAAATGAGGTGTGATGGAGTGATTGCGTTCTGAGCAATCTGCGTCAGTCAGTGCCTATGTGGCCGCTACAGTAAGATATTTTTGACAAAGAATATCTAGTAGAATCCGTTTATTCTATTGCCCTGTTTAATGGCGTTTATGAAGTATTCTGATTTCTGGGCCCTTGGGTTGCTTACCTGCCCCAGCTACTGTACTCAAATAGGTTGATGAACCTATTCTGCACTGCCAGGAAGATTCTCTGCTCAAATTGCTCAAACTGCTCACTGCTGGGAGCCCCGCGCATCTGCTTAATCCACAGCCGCATCTCTTAGACCTGCTGCTCCCTTTCTGGTCGTTGTGCTCCTTTCTGGACCATCTCCCACTTCTCTTCTCCTCTCCTCCTTTCCGTTCCGTTACCTCGCAATCTTCCTTTTACTACTCTAAGACTGCCAACCATAATATACCGTTTTCCTCCTACTCTTCCCTACCCTCAACTCGCTCGTCGGGAACGTAGGTGATCACTATCTCAGTGCTATCTTCCTACTCTTGTTGCACCCCCCTTTCTCTGGAATACTATCGTCCGGAAACGAAATAAACAAAACAAGACAAAAAGACAAGTGGTCATGGGTCTTTTCTCAAAGAAGAACGGATCTAGAGCGAACTCCGTGACCTCGGATAGCACAGGAAGTAAACCCGGCAGGAAAGGTTCTCAAACTTCTCTGGCCAGCACTATCAGATCCCCGACGACAGGTCAACCAGGGAGGTCTTCATCATCTGGAAATGCCTCCCCTCCATTACCAGCGATTCCTTCGATAGATTTACCTCCTGCGCCCGATCCAGGTATGGATCCTTCGGGCTATCTAAGGAGCATTTATGCTGTCAGGGAGCGATCGAAATTTGTAATCCAGGCTGCTCTAAAAAACCAGTTAACCAATTTTACAGTCGATATGGAAAAGTTTAAGGATGTCGCAGAATATGTTGTTTCTATTATTAAAGTAGGGTTCATTCTTCTGGCTTATTTAATTGATTTTACTTACACTGAAATACTAGAGAGACTATGCGCCTGATTACCACACAATTCCTCCTCATGGTCGCTGGCAACATTTTGAGGTTGGCGGACGCCCTCGGATCGACCAACTGATAAAGTCCTGGCCATCGAATGTGGATACCGCAGAACAAACGAGAAGATTGATTGATCTTTTCCTGGTGTCTGTATTGCTTGATGCCGGCGCTGGCACAAAATGGCAGTATAAGTCGCAAGATAACGGCAAAATATATCGGAGAAGCGAGGGATTAGCTGTAGCAAGTTTAGACATGTTCAAGGAGGGTCTATTTAGTAGCAATCCTGAGCAAAAAGAGCAGGTTGATGGTCAGTTTTTCCTGTAATTTTGAGGGGACCTTGGGCTATCAAGGGCATGACGCAGACACTCCTATGATCAGCTAGCTCGACATGACATTGACTAACTGAATAAAACTTTGTAGGAATGGCATTGAAGGCATTGACCGTTGAGATTCTTGCAAAGGGACTTCAAATTTCAGATGAGAACCCTATGGATGGCCTGGAGGGTCGGTCATCGCTTTTGATAAAGTTAGGAGAGGCATTGGATAATCAAGATTTTTTTGGGGTGGACTCACGTCCTGGAAATATGCTTGGTACGTCTGAAGACATCACCAATGTTTATTATTCCTAGTCTAATCTGAGCTACTAGACTATCTTTTGCAACATCCTACAACACAGAAGTTCGGTGTAACGCCAGTAATCCCAATCCCTACATTATGGAATGTTCTAATGGAAGGACTTGCACCGATTTGGCCTCAGTCGCGCACCCAATTTGATGGGGTCTCCTTGGGTGATGCCTGGCCTTGCTCGTCCATGCCTCCTGCACCTGGTTGGGAGCGTATTGTTCCCTTTCACAAACTAACCCAATGGCTCACCTATTCGCTTATGGTACCAATGTCAAAGTTGATGGGGGTGATGTGGGCAGGCGAGAATCTTCTTACTGGTCTGCCAGAGTACCGGAACGGTGGTCTTTTAATAGACACAGGGCTTTTAACTTTGAAGCCAATGCAGATGGAGCGTGGTATTCAGGCATACCATGCGAACGCGAAGAAGGCTGGTCAGCCCAATTTTGAGGTTGTACCTTTATTCGGGCCTGAAGATGATGTAATTATCGAATGGAGAGCGTGCACATTAGGGTTCTTGGATATGCTATTGGGTGAAGTCAACAGCTTGCTCGATTTGAGGAATGGGGATCAGTTGACTTTGGCACAAATGTTGGAGGCAGGTACTTGGAAGGTAAGTCAATGTTTCGAATAATATATGGCTAGTTCTCTAATTTCTGTTATAGGGCGGAAGAGAGCTCGCGGAGGTCTCTAGGCCAAACACTAAGGAACCTCCAATTATGATATTGTCAGACGGGACAGTGTTTTAAATAATCCCTTAGTTCTACCTAGTTCCGGTAATCGTGTGTTTTTGAGTCACCACACCTTGCATCTCTTCACTTTGACCGCACAAAGGGGATTTCGTGCTGAGTAGTAACTTCGATCATGTTCTGCCCTAGCCATTCCGTATTCCGTTTTATCACCCCGCATTGCTGGATGACTATGAGGGCCTATACACTGATTTGCCCCACTTACTCCAGATACTTTCTTTGATCTAGCTGCTGGCCTGTTACGTTCTATTGCTTTTCTTAGCCTGATTCCAACTATTTGTATTGTTTTCTCGAAGAATCGAGACTTATGTTAATGTTGATCTTTGTGTATTCGGACCACTCCTCGTAGCAAAAAATAGGCCGATATATATAAGTGCAGATTGCGATGGGCGGGGTCGGGATTCTTGTAAGTGATCGGCTACTTCCATCCTACACCCCAAACGCGAATTAGCTTATGAAGCCAAGCCCAGTAGATTTTTGGCCAATATTAAAGCTGGAGCTTGTGTTAGAAAACCCCAAGAACTGATGCTTTAAAGCTCTAGCCCACTATCAAGCCATCGAGTCGTGATATTGGTATTTTAGGTTTTAAATTGTTTTAATGACACCCTAGTCTGTACTGGCGCTCAGGTTGTAGAACCAGAAATACGAGTGACAGAACAGGGATTATTTGTATGGAGTGGCGCTGGCCTGCCATACAAAATGAGACTTTGCATTTTGCTAGTTCTATCTATATGAACAAGTAAGTTTTCATTTTTCTTTTTCAATTTGATTGTAGGTACATAAGCAAACCTGGTAGGCTTAACCGGAGGCTTGGGAGGTATGGGAGAACTTCGGAAGCATCCATTAAACTTTTGATCTCCAGAGATCAACGGGTTGTGCGAAAGTCTCCTGGACCCTAACTAATGCTTTCGAATCCATTGATTCTCAATGGTGTGCCGGTGAGGCTTTGTTAGATTCTCCAGAAAGTATTTGAAATATACGAAGACATCTATACTAGTAATTCGTTTTCATTATTGGAATCTATTTTCTTTGTTCTTAGAGAACTTCAAAATCTGTTTTATAAGCCATGATGAAATAACTCCGTAAAATACTTTTTAAAATCCTCTCAACCCCCGATATTTCCATAGAACTTTAATTATTAAGCGAAATCTCATCTTTCTTATTACGGAGATCTGAAATAATGAGGTAAGTATAGTAGCACTCTAGAAGTAGGCAGTTGCAAAACAAGATTATATGAGTAATGAATCGCTAGGATTTCCTATTTAGGTTTTAGTTGCATAAAGCGTTGCTGCAGCAAGGTTTCTTGCTTGTCTATTTTCTCTCTTCCCTGTATTTTCTCTTCGTAATAGTGTGATGATAAACCAACGGGTTTTCTATGGTTTTCTTCGGGATTCAGTTGTGTGAGGTGTCTTCTGTATATAATCGTTGGTGTCTTCCCTTTCTCTCTTTCCTTTCTTCTTCACTCAACATCTTCTTTTCGTTGGTTAGTTTTAATTTGAATATATTTGAACATTTTGTTTCTACCTTCATCGGTAATCAGCCCGACCTCCTAGTTCCTATTATTTTGAACCTTCGATGGTATAACGCCTGTCCTTATGCCTTTGAACTCTAACGGAAGGTACCCCGAACCGCTCCTCTTGCCTAGTTACGACGTCGTCCGTTGGACTTCTGAAAACTTACCAAACCCTTTATTAGCAAACCACTGATTTTTTTTAGAGTCCTGACTACATGTCATGGGGCTCTACCTCTACTAAACAAGAGTGTAGGAA
Organism: Morchella rufobrunnea; assembly: GCA_024713595.1. Classification (NCBI taxonomy): domain Eukaryota; kingdom Fungi; phylum Ascomycota; class Pezizomycetes; order Pezizales; family Morchellaceae; genus Morchella; species Morchella rufobrunnea. Next base: position 798,989 of record JAMGYT010000023.1, on the reverse strand, counting down.
GCAAGAGGGCCGGTAGAAAAAAGAGTTAAGTTTAGAAAGTAAAGATTCAACTGGCAGATTTAGGATAATTTTAAAAGTCTTCTTCCGCTTGTTACAATTGAGGATGATGATAACTAGAACTAGTGGTCGGAATTGGGGATGACTACTTATACTCCAAATCTCTCAGTTTCCTGCCTTCCACTGCTTAAACTAAGTTCCGGTGCAAACTCTGTTCAGGAGCGGAAACAATTCCTCCGCTACCCAGCTCCTACTAAGCGCTAGCAATTGTTTCCACTCCTAGAGAAAACATACTGATTCAGAGTCAATGATCACCTACAGTCGGGCTATCATACAGTTCCGAGCCTGCATTGAATGAATTTCCGCTCAAGTGGTCTACCCTAATTGGCTGCAGAAATCTAACTGTGACGGGGCTCTGCCTCTACTAAACAAGAGTATAGGAAGCAAGAGGGTCCGTAAAAGAAAGAATTATGTTTAGAGAGTAAAGATTCTTCTGAGTAGACTCAAAATAATCTTAAAGGTCTTCTTCCACTTGTTACAACTGATGATGAGGAAAAACTAGAACTAGTGGGTGGAACTGGAGATGAGTTCTTATACTTCAAATCTCTCTCATTCCTGCCTTCCACCGCTCATACTAAGTTCAGGTGAAAACTCTGTCTTGGAACGGAAACAATTCCTCCCCAAACCCACTTCTCTGTAAGTATTAGCAGGTGTTTCCAGTCCTAGAGTAAGCACCCTTACTCAGGGTGAAGGATCACCTACAGTCGGGCTGTCATACAGTTCTGGGCCTGCATTAGAGGAGTCACCGCTCCGGTGGTCTACCCTTGATGGCTGCAAAGCTGTAACTCATTGTAGATTATTCCTAGACACAACTACTGCCACCTGTGGCAGGTATAACAGAGCCATACCAACGGTCAGGAGACTAGTTCTCGCCAGGCTTGTTATAGGCTCAGAGTCATTGATGGAATCCGGTAGTTACAGTGATAGGGAAGTACCTGTAGGTGAGGACCGCTACCTGCCGCAAGTGTACCCACCTTCTGGCTACTAAGGAGATCTATTCGTGAAGGCAGACTGGTGAGTCTGAGTCCTGTCGAGTGAATAGAGGACCGGCTAGAGAAAGGATCTCTAAGCGCCGGACATCTCCATTAACCTTCAGAGCAAGGATAGCCCTGCGCGGCGGCTATCTTGGGAATAGATCCACAATGAATTACAGCTCTGCAGCCATCAAGGGTAGAACCCGGGCGGAGACTCCTCTAGTGCAGGCCAGAGGCGTGTGACAGCCAGGCTGCAGTTGATCCTTGACCCTGGCTAGTGCATTACTCTAGGACCGAAAACACCCGCTAGCGCTTAGAGAGAAGCGGGTAGCGGAGGAATTGTTTTCCGGTCCAAACAGAGTTTTCAGCGGCAACTTGATGGAAGGCAGGAAAATCGAGAGATTTGGAGTATATAAATCTTCATCTCCATTTTCGCCCACTAGTTCTAGTTTTCCTCATCATCAGTTGTAACAAACGGAAGAAGACACTTAAGATTATTCTAAGTCTACCAAGAAGAATCTTTTCTCTCTAAACCTAACTCTTTCTTCTACCGGCCCTCTCGCTTCCTACACTTCTGTTTAGTAGAGGCAGAGCCCCGTCACAGCAGGGCAATCTTTGCTCTGAAGGATAATGGAGATGCCCAACACTTAGAGACCTTTCTCTAGCTGATTCTTTGTTCACTGACAGGACCCAGACTCGTCAGCCTGATCCTTCATGAATGTATCTCCTCGTTAGTAGCTTGAAGGTAGGTATACTAGCGGCAAGTTGTGGTCCTCACCAGCAGGTACTTTCTTATGACTGTAGCCACTAAATTTTATCAATCAGTCTGAACCTATAATAGACCTGGTTAGATCTAGTCTCCTAACCGCTAGTATGACTTTGTCATACTACATTTCCAAATGTAACCGTTAAAGCTACCGCATTTCCATCTTTCGTGATAATATATTAACTACTTGTACGCTCCTGATTGTCTCTTAAACTCTAGACTAGATTTTTAGAGGCTATCACTAAGGCTATTACTCTCTTCATCTCTCCAATGGAATCACATAAGTTTCCAGGGAGTCTCCGGGGGATATCAGCTATTGCTTCCCTCACGCACGTTGCTTTTGGACTCTCCTATTGTTCCCAAAGTTTCTTGGCTGTCTACATATTTGCGAATGCGTTTGGAGCCCTCATTTGAATCACCGAAAGCTTTTTGTAGCACCAAAACTGATTTTATCGTTTACCATCACGTTCAGAATTTTCATTTTAAATACAAGGTTTCCTTCCCCTTTCAATAGGTGCTTCGAACCATCCTCGCTGTATATGGAACTAATTCTACTTGATCAAATCTATTTCTGTATTTACAAGCTATTGACCGTATCTCAGTTCAAACCAATGACCTGTTTCCAATACACTATTAATATTCACTAATCTAATGGGATTTCGTGTCTTGGTTTGGATTGCGGAGGAAGGATATCGTTTTGGGTTCTTGGCGCGTTGCCTTTCGGGTATTCACTTGTCCCTTGGGTTTTCTTTCGGGTTCTCTTGTAACGATTGTTCTCTTCCCTGTAATTTTCTTTGATGTGCTTCCGTGAGTTTCCGTCATGTGGATTATTAATCATGTTTCAGCGTCTCGGCGTCACTTGTATATATATGGCTCTACCTTCCCTTTGTCTTCCTTTCCTTTCTTCCTCACACAATCTTCCCGTTGTATTGGCGTTCTTTTCATTTGGGTTTTATTTCTCTACGAGTTATTCCTTTTGGTCTTTGGGTATTAAAATATATTACGTTAAACCTTCCAAACATCGTTCGCTTTGCATAACGTGTCCGAGATCCCGAAATCTCCTCGATCGGTATCCAACCCGATCCCCCTAGAACCTCCCGTCGGTTATAGCCCAACCCTCCTGAATATACTCCGTCGTGTTGTGTCTCTCGGTTTAGTTTATGACAGCCGAGCGAGTCCTCTATTGGTACCTTTGTGTTCACTACTTCGTACGCGAAATAATCTACATTATCGCCTCCGAACTGAAGGGTTCTGCTTCTCCACACTTCTCCGTCTTCCGGTTCAGCGCGTAACAATAAGCGAAGGAGCCATCGGGATATATATAGAGGCTTTGCCTCTCGCCTGTACTAGTTTCTCTTCCTTTCCTTTTCTCTTCACGCAACCTTCTTTGTCTTTAGGGAATACGATTGTCCCGCTACTTCGGTACGCTTATAACCTTCGAACTACTTCCAACCCCTGTCCACTCGAGGGGTTCCCATAGCTCCTGAATACTATAGGTAGCGAACCCATTTCTCGGTTCATTACAACGCGTGAAGTTCCTCTGCTTTGTCGTGTAACTTGGCTCCCCGCCTCCCTGATTGCTACGTAGGATATCAACCAAGGCCTTAGATCCATCCGTGATACTAAGGTTTCGTCTCCAACGCCAACCTACACGACTCCACGATACCATAGGACCATAGACTACAATGTCTCAAGGCAGACTTCCCCCCATAGACGAAGATACCCATGAAGCGACCCTAGCAGACATCAATAGTTTCTGACGACCTTCCTAACTTCGGTGAAGTATCGTCAGGCCACCCAGGCCTTCCATACCCTAATGATTAGAGCACAAAGAAGTTTGGAGCGGTATGAAAATGAACTTAAGGAAATGTCTCAGATGGGGATGATCACGAGGAGAATCTTGAGAAAGACATGGCCTGGCTGGACTCTGATCTAGAGGAAGCCAAAGAAGAACTAACTACCACGAAGACAGCCCTCACAAAGGCGTTAGAAGATCTCGGGGCCCCTCGGGCCTCCGCTCCTCAGGAACCTATCATCCCCCCTCCAGAAATACCCCGTCGCCAAAACCATTTCCTCACCGACCGTAACCGTACCACCGCGTCCAATGCGTCCTCAGCCAAGTTTGAAAAACTCCCAGACCTGAGAGAAGTTCAAAGGAGGCCGACGAGCCTCCCTCTGTTCCAGCACCAACTTCGGCTGAAGCTAGTTGGCAATGCCAATCGCTTTCTCGACCTCCAAGACCAACTCATCTACGCTATCTCATGACTAGAAGGCCTGGCAGCCGACCAATTCCTTTCCTACCTTACCCACACGGCGTCAACCTCCCGTCCATGGAGGTTCTTTGAAATTTCAGAGACAGCATTTGAAGACCCAGACCGTGTGGGTACAGCCCGTCGTAACTTGGGAAGAATCCAACAAGGCAAGCGCCCCTTTTCAGAATACTTCACCGAGTTCCAGAAATATGCAGCGGAAGCAGGCTCCAACGAAGCTGGGAACATTGAGGCCTTAGAGACGTAACTCAATGTGGAACTCAACCGGGCTATAGTCCATGAGGTAACCCTCCAAACCGTCGAAGAATTTGCCCGAGTACTCCAATGCCTAGACAGCAAAACCTAGAAGGTCAACGCTCGTTACCAAGGCCCCGCTGCAACACCTCGTTTCACCCCACGTTATTTTGCTCTCACAGGTCCCGCTGCCTGAAACTTTGTCCATACTACCCCAGCACCCCGTACCCCGGCTCCTGCCGCGCCACGCGCTCCCCCCCCTCCAGCGGGACACCCCTCACAAAGGCCAAGTGGTGCCGCACGCATGGACCTCTCTGCTGGCCACAGACATCCAGACTCCGTGAGCGAGATGCCCGCCTGAGGGCCGGTGTTACTATTGCGGTGGAGTTGGACACTTAGTAAAGGACTGCCCCCAAGCACCACCCCCACGGCATATCGCTCCCAGGATGAGAGAAGTCTTGATTAGAACTAGGAATACGGAGCATGAAAACTCCGAGGTAGAAGAAGAGACCTCCGGCGATGAGACATTAAAAGATTTATCTCTGGCTTGAGTGGCTCAGCCCGGGGATGTTTTAAAGATTTTTCTAAACTTTCTGTTTCTGGGTTTTCACTTTTGGAGAATTATATGGATGGGAATCAATTAGTAAATAGCGTGTTCAATTTCTCAAAATACAGATTCTTTTATCCCATCATATGCCCTCATTGATACTGGAGCGTCCGGTTACGGATTCATAGATAAATCCTTCGTAAGCCACCACAAATTAATTACCACCCCCCTCAAAATACCCCGACAAATCAATGTTATCGATGGTAGACCCATAGAATCAGGAAAGGTCACAGATACCGTCACACTAAGCCTGGATATTCATGGACACCAAGAATAACTCCCCCTTTTTGTAACTCAACTCGGGCACTAGCCTATCGTAATGGGAATACCCTGGATGCGAAGGCACCAAGTTACCATTCGACCAGGCACCAACGAATTATGCTTCGACTCCCCTATTTGCCTAAGACACTGCTGCCTCAAGAAAAGACCTGTTACAGTTAGAGGGATCTCTATAGAACCCCCCACCAAACCAATCACCCACATTTTAACTGTTAGTTTTAAAACATTGATCAAAGAAAAACAATGCAGGGGAATTCAACTCTACTCTACCACTCTGAAGGCATTGGACGACATCCTGGCAACAACAAAGGGCAACCCCCTCGACATAGTACCACTCGACCACCAACACTTCCTACATGTACTCAACAAAAACAACGCGTCGGTACTTCCCCCAATCGAATCCAATTCGACCTTCCTATCAACCTACAAGAAGGCGAAACAACACCATTCGGCCCCATGTATGGGATGACTAGGGAGGAACTTCAAGCCCTACGAGACTATCTGGCCGAATACCTTGCTAAAGAAAGGATCCGCCACAGCGTCTCCCCAACCGGTGCCCCAGTACTCTTTGTTAAAAAGGCCGATGGATCATTACGTCTGTGTGTGGATTATCGAAGACTAAACAAAGTAACAATCAAAAACAGGCACCCCTTACCACTGACCCCAGAAACTTTCGCGGGCATGTCATCGGCCAAGTATTTCACCAAACTGGACCTACGCGATGGATACCACCAACTCAGAATCAAAGAGGGGGATGAATGAAAAACAACCTTTCGGACACGATATGGTCATTTTGAATATCTAGTAATGCCGTTTGAATTGACCAACGCACCCGGAGCCTTCCAACATTGGGTCAATGATATGCTAAGACCTTACCTAGACCACTTCGCAACAGCATACCTGGACGACATACTAATTTACTCCAACACTCTGGAAGAACATAAGGAACATGTCAACAAAGTATTACAAATCCTGAGCGATAATCAGGTACACCTCAAGCCGGAGAAGTGCGAATGGCACGTCCACGAAACAAAATACCTAGGATTTGTCCTAACCCCTGAAGGTACCAAGATGGATGAGGAGAAAGTTTCCACAATATGGAATTGGGGGACCCCAAGTTGCTTAAAGGACGTACAGGAATTCTTAGGCTTCGCAAATTTTTACAGACACTTCATTCTAGGGTATTCAAGAGTGGTCTCCCTCCTGACAGCATTGACAAAAAAGAACGTTAGATGGGTATGGTCAGACAAGGCCGAAGCAGCATTTCAAAAACTCAAGAAAGCATTCACAACAGCACCCATACTACGGCACTGGGACCCGGACAGACCAGCGATAGTAGAAACGGATGCTTCAGACTACGTATCGGGAGCCATCTTATCACAACGGGACGACGAAGGAATACTGCACCCTGTCGCTTACTTCTCCAAGAAACACTCACCAGCCGAATGTAATTATGAAATATACGATAAAGAACTACTGGCAATCATTCGGGCCTTTGAGGAATGGAGATACTTTTTGGAGTCGGCACAATACCCAATCAAGGTACCAACAGACCACCGGAACCTAGAATACTTCATAACGACCAAGATGCTCAACCGACGACAAGCATGTTGGTCAGAATTCCTATCCCGATTTGACTTTATAATCCAGTATCGACCAGGAAAACAAGGAGGCAAGCCAGATGCACTCACCAGAAGGTCAGGCGACCTACCAAAGGAGGGGGATGAACGCTTAGCACACCAAAGCCAAACGATCTTGAAGAAGAAAAATTTAGATTTTAAGATAAGTTTGTTAGCGGGTTCTTTATCAAACAAACCCGCTGAAGGAATGCCCACTGTGAAGGAATTAATGGCCAAAGCTTACCAAATTGATAGCACGCCATCCAAGATACTTGAGATACTCAAAAACGGGACGAAGCAGACAAAGCTAATCTCTTTCGCCGAATGCGCCGAAAACGATGAAGGGTTACTTCTATACCGTCGGAAAGTATACGTCCCCGAATATGAAGAACTCCAACTACAACTGCTTCAAGAACACCACGACAAACCATCGGCAGGACACCCTGGTAGAGCGAAAACCCTCGAACTGTTCAGTCGCGAGTATTACTGGCCCAACATGCGCAGGTACACAGATCGTTACGTCATGAATTGCCACAGCTGCCGAAGAAGCAAGGCAACTCGAAGCTCACCCCAGGGAGTGCTCCGACCACTACAAGTCCCCAAGGCACCATGGACAGACATCTCAATGGACTTTGTCACAGGGCTACCAACAATGAAGCAATGGGTATAATGCAATCCTCGTCGTTGTTGACCGCCTAACAAAAATGAGACACTTCATCCCCACCACAGAAGAAGCCAATGCTAGGGATGTCGCTCGCATGTACATTGAAAACATCTGGAAGCTACACGGGTTACCCGACAATAGTCTCGCATCACATGACACAGTTCACGTCAGACTTTTGGAAGGCATTATGCGAACGACTAGAAATATCTCCACGATACTCTACAGCCTTTCACCCTCAAACAGATGCGCAAACGGAAAGGATCAACGCCATCATGGAACAATACCTCCGTGGCTACGTGGACTACCAACAGGATAATTGGACAGATTACCTACCCTTGGCCGAATTCGCAACGAATAACCACGTCTCTGAATCAATCAATATGTCACCATTTCAAGCCAACTATGGACTGAACCCCCGAATGAATTTCGGCCTCCTACGGCATGGAGTTACCACCAACGAAGACCAAGCCAACTCCCTAGCAAGAGATATGTCGCAAGTCTTTGACTTCTTAAAAGCGGAAATGCTCCGAGCTCAGAGGATTTAGGAGGAATCGGCCAATGCCCACATAGGTCCCCACCCGCCGGAGACAAGGTATGGCTATCGACAAGGAACCTATTAACTAAGAGACCATCAAAGAAGCTGGATTGGCAGCAAATTGGCCCCTACGCCATATCGCGAGTAGTCAGCCCCTATGCCTATGAACTCAACCTCCCTGCCTCAATGAAAGTCCACTCAGTCTTCCACGTCTCACTACTATCACCAACAGCTGAAGACTCGGTGCCCGGTCAGAGTCAACTATCTCCACCCCCAGTTGAGATTGAAGGGGAACAGGAATGGGAAGTAGACGCAGTCTTGGATTCTCACCGACACCGTAGAAAGTTGGAATACTTGGTACGATACACCGGGTATGACGAACCTTCCTGGCAGCCACCAGAAGACCTGGAACACTCCCCCGAACTCGTGAGGGACTTCCACGATAGGTACCCACGAAAGCCTAAGCCTATCAGGAGCTAGGCCTCAGAGGGGGACCTAAGTATATATCACGGCGTAGCACGAAGACACATGCAAGCGTGAAGGAAAAGGGTTTAGTTGGGTTTCCATTTGTCAGTGAAAGTTCTATGGGTTTCCGTTCGGTTCTGGGATTACAGGGATTAATGAGTCACTCGCTTTGTAACAACATCTCTCATATTCTTCTATCTGATTCTATGGATGAGTAAGCGAAGGAAGTGCTGGGATATATATAGAGGCCTCGCCTCCCACCTGTATTAGTTTCTCTTCCTTTCCTTTTCTCTTCACGCAACCTTCTTTGTCATTTAGTAAATACTATTGTCTCGGTACTTAGGTACGCCTACGAACTTCGAACCACTCGCACCCCTGTGAACTCGAGGGGTCCCCACAGTCCCCGAATACTAAAGGTATTGAACCTATCCTTCGGTTCGTACACGTGAACGACCCTGGCCTAGGTCGTGTACCTTGGCTCCTCGCCTCCCAGAACACTCCGTAAGATATAGAGAAAGGCCTTAGATCCATCCGTGATAATATACAAGGAAGAAACCGTGCCGCAGTAATACCTAACACAACCGAAACCCGAATAGGAAATCCTAGCAACACATTACTCATATAACCCTGTTCTGTAGCTGCCTTCTTGGTAGTGACGCGGGCTTAGCCTGGCCTATCGGTGTCGGTCCGTGATAATCAAGCCCGTCCTTGTGTTTCTGAATGTCTACAAATCGTACCTCGTGTCTATTACGGCGTAGCACGACATCTTATGCAGGTGTGAAGAAAAAGACTTTAGTCAAGTTTCCATTTGTCATGAAGAGTTCTATGGGTTTCCGCTCGGTTCTGGAATCACAGGGATTAATGAGTCACTCACTTTGTAATACATTTCCTATATTCTTCTATGAGGTTCTATGAATGAATAAGCGAAGGAGCCATTGGGATATATATATAGAGACCTTGTCTCTTGCCTGTACTAGTTTCTCTTCCTTTCCTTTTCTCTTCATGCAACCTTCTTTGTTTTTAGGAAATACTATAGCCTTGTTTTTCGATCCTTAAAGTACTGTTCGCATCACGGAACGGTTTCCCGATCCCACAGAAGCGAGGGGATCTCCATAGCCTCGAATATCAAAGGTACCGAACTTACCCCTAGTTCGTACTTACGTGAATACCCTCCGTCATAGTCGTATACCTTGACCTTCCGTCTATCGAAGTAGGAAGTACTACGTCGTGTTTGTCTTAATTGCCATCTGTGATAGTGTTGCTCTTCCTATTTAGTTACGACATCGTCTATTAAAGTCTCTCAAGTACACTGTATCTTGTGTATCGTATAATTATCAAGCTTTGGAAAAATTGTTACTAATGTCTCTAAGCATTTAAAGAGCATCTCTGGATACTCCAGAAGGTTCAGTAAACCTTAGTCTCTCCGGCCCAAACCCTGACCATATTCCCACACCGCTCTTGCTACCGTAGTTCTATTCACCTTAATCACATCACTGATATTATATAATATGTATGGCCTCCATTGGAGGTTGTCATCTTAGGTTTGGGATGTTCATCTAGAAACTATTTGTTTGTCCTTTGTCCGTCCTCACCTTTGAATATTTCCACCATTTCTCAGAGGCCTTCTCAATGGCTTGTGAGGCCCTCATAATGTTCTAAGAGACCGAAAATGTGTTACAGAGTTCTTGGCGTTGCTTAGCAAAGAGCGGGAAAGCTCTCTAGAGTTCAGGGACTAGGACGTAGATGACTTCACGTACGAAGTAATGGACTATCAGGTACTAATGGAACACTCGTTCGACAGTCATAGACTATGGACTAGGGACGGAGAGAACCAAGGAGGACAACCGGGTTCGGAGTCTATGGGAAGAAAGGAACTACTGGTCTGAGTTCGATAGCTATGGGATCGAGAGAGGAAGGAAGGAACTATACTAACGCGAACGATATATATTTCAAAACTAATCACACAACTATAATAACCGTAGAGAATTGAAGACAAACAATATAGTACTTTAAAAAACAGGAAGGTTGTGTAGAGAGGAAAGGAAAGAGAGAGAAGGAGAGGACAGGCCTATATATATATCTATCGCCGAGAACCGATTACTAACTCGTATGATGGAAACTCATAGAACCCCAAGGAAACCTAATTACAAATGAAAACCACAGAATGCTTGACCGAATCGCTGACACATCCCCATACAGCGGTAAACCCAGTAACGTAACTCGAAGTCTTGACACGCCATTATAAAATGACATGTTTCTCTGATGGACGACGTCGTGACTAGGTAGGAAAGACCACTCGATATACACTTCATGAAAGCTCAAAGACACAAGACGGACTTGATATCGTCGAAGATTTGAACTACTAGGAACTGGAGGGTTGGTCTAATTACCGACAAAGATAGAAAAACAAATACCAAATATATTCAAACTAAAACTTAACCAGCGGAAAGAAGACGTTGTGTGAAGAGGAAAAGAAATGGAGAAAGAGAAGACACCATCGACCATATATACAAAAGACTCTTCACTCAACCGAACCCCGAAGAAACCTATAGAAACTCCACTGATTTAACATCATACCATTCCGCATAGAAAATTACAGGAAAGAGAGAAAATATATAAGGAAGAAACCGTGCTGTAGCAACGCCTTACGCAAGCGAGAACCGAATATGAAATCCTAACAACCTATAACTCATAAAACACTGCATCGCAGTTGCATTCTTGGTAATGGTACGGGCCTAGACCTAGCCTGCCGGCGACGGTCCGGCATAGTTTCAGATTCAAGGCCCATATCTCCATAGCCATACTCTTCAGGTGGTAATCAAGGATTTGTACTGTTGAATTGACCTTATTGAAGGCAACATAAGTCATCTTAATTTCCTGCCTATAAGCTAATTCGCTAATATCAGTTGAAAATATTGGGATATTCGCAAATAGTTCTAAATACTCTCGGAAGTGTGAAACCAGATGGATTTTAATGAAATTTCAATGAGACACCTCTGACAAGGCTTCCACAATCTTCCAACACCTTAGTTCGATCCTTTGCATCTTCCTTGTTCGTATATTGGCCTTAAATTCCAGAGATACATTTTTGTACTTGTGAAAATCTTCGAAATACCCCTGATAATAATCGAGTGTTTCCTTTTTAGGCGTAGTATACTGTCATATCAAGTAGAAATCGATTAGTGAGCGAACACATCTCAAAGCTCTGCCAAAGTTGTCTTGCAAAGCTTTCGGGGGGTTCTAACGAATTACGGCGAAGTCTCTTAGCACTATCCGGCTCAGATGACCAATTTCCTTACCCTGCCATTGAGTCGCCGCCTGATAAGCCTTTATGGTACAGAAAGCCCTGAATAAGGCTTAATTGACCCCCAAGCCCAATCAGAATTCTTTATCTAATTGTGTTTCTTCAAAAACAATTGAACTCATTCCATCATATGTTTAAATAGCCCGCGATAAATATTATGAAACATATTTGACTTGTAAAGATCATACCCCTGAACCCTCAGTAGGGCCCACGAGGCATTATACAAAGTCTTGAAGGAGTTCGACATGAAGTATTCAATGGGTACAGTATTTGACGTATCCTCGTTATAACGTTCTAACATTGTAATATATCGCTCCTGAATGCATCAGGTTTTCTTGAATGCTCCCCAAGCCCTTGAAATCAACTTTACATCTAGAGCAGGCCTGATCGTTAATGTTGAACAATGAGGCGTGTTTTGGCTGATCCGCAATTATCACGGATGGATCTAAGACCTCCCTTCATATCTTACGGAATGTTCTGGGATGCGAGGAGCCAAGGTACACGACAGAGGCTAGGGTCGTTCACGTGTACGAACCGGAGGATAGGTTCAATACCTTTAGTATTCAGGGGCTGTGGAGACCCCTCGAGTTCACAGGGGTGCAAGTAGTTCGAAGTTCGTCGGCGTACCTAAGTACCGAAACAATAGTATTTCCTAATGACAAAGAAGGTTGCGTGAAGAGAAAAGGAAAGGAAGAGAAACTAATACAGGTGGGAGGCGAGGCCTCTATATATATCCCAGCACTTCCTTCACTTACTCATACATAGAATCTGATAGGGAACATAAGAGATGCGTTACAAAGCAAGTGACTCATTAATCCCTGTAACCCCAGAACCGAACGGAAAGCCATAGAATCCTTTGCTGACAAATGGAAACCCAACTAAACTCTTTTCCTTCCCGCTTGCATGTGTCTTCGTGCTACGCCGTGATAGCAATCTACGCACTTAGTATTGGATAATATAGGCCCACATAATTATCAACATATACGATAAACTTACCCGTTTCTATAGGGCTCCGCCGGCTTTCGGGAACCTCCACAAAGACTCGGTGAAGGACAATTTGACTCTTGCAATGCCGTTTATTTGTCCGTACTCCCAGTTGTGGTGACATCGGCAATTGAATCAAGAGTATAATCGTGTAATTAGAAGGTTTATTGAGTATATCCGATGTAATATTGCTGACCGTTATGTAGATCAGTCAGCCTTTTATTAGCACTGAAATTCGTGCAGTGTGTTCCGTCTGATTCACATATTGCTGGTACTACCGTTGATTCTTCTGGAAGAGTATTCTGCAAGATTCACCAGATATTAGCGAGTAATTCATAAGCCTTTCAAATGTCTTTCCAATCCTGCAATTCCGACCACTAGTCTGCCGTTTGCATTTCCCCATACACTCATTCTCCCATTTTTTGTATTCCATAGTAGGTAAGTACACCAAAGATTCTTTGAATGCATATTATTTTGGAAGAAAATGCACTATATTTATAGAATCCATATGGTAGTAGGAAAATCTCAGCCCGCCGACTTCGACCTTTAAATGTATTCAATTCTCCTTTCTTAAGCTTCCAGTAGACGATATCTCATGAAACTGGTATGCGAATCCTCTACCAGTATTGTAGGTGTCTTTTGGACGGCGTATGTTACGGAAAAACTGTCTCTTTGACACTGGAGTACATTTGATCGTATGAACACACTCGATAACTGAAATTCTTCTGTTGATTTGAAAGGTTGACAAGGGTTGATCAAAGAGCTCCCCTACACTCTCATATATAGTAGTTGCTAGATTGAACCGAGTACGTCCCCAAGTGGAATCTTCATTATTTGCCTCAGTATCAGACTCATATTTGTAGAAGTTGAAAGAATCTAAAGCCGATATTTTCATGTATCCGCTCTTGTAGGGAAACCCTCAGCCTTTTAAAAAGCCTTGTAAGCTTTCAATGGGTAGATGTAAAAGATACCTGTCATACTAGTCTAATGACTGTACTGGGTTCTCTTTTCAAAGATGTCGATTGAAACTATTAATACTGGAGTAGCCCCGTATACAAAATACACATCGTGATCTCATTGTTGATAGTTGGTATTGATATATTTTGGGAGTCTTCAGAGCTCCATAGATGTAAAGGGTCTCGTGTACTGATAGATCAAATCATATCTTAACAAACTGATCAGGCAATATTCGAAAGACATCGTATGTTTCAACTCCAACAGGTGATTCTAATTGATGCTCCGATATATGACATAGTAGTAATGAACTTTAATCAGAGATATATAAACTCCATGTTATCCAACTTTCGTACTGTCAATCCCATGACCGATACCTTACTTATACATAGTTACTACGCAATCTTTGAATCTCTTCAAGCCTCAAAAAGAGCTCACAACTATATAAAATAGTGTCATATCCTCTATACTATTTACACAAATAATTGATATATATAGACAGGGTTTTCATCTCCCTACATCTTGACATTTAGTACTTCCCTGAGAGTGCTGACAAGCCTCGAACAATGACCATCGAACCAATGAGAATGCAACTATAACTTACATTAGACAAAAGAAATATTGGAAAGACAGTATGTGGGTGCATCAGTCCCGATGGATTATATTGATTCAGTCACTGAATGTGACTTCGAAGATGAGGGGAAGGGAAAATCAAAGATATCCAAGAAGACATCATGCAAAACTCATCTCAGGTAGGTATCTAATAAGGCTCATCCAAGCTTACCGAAGGCTTCTAGAGTCTCTTTGAAACTTATTGCTAAGATCAAGAAGGCTCTACAGGGCAAGCAGAATGCTGCACAGGCCAAAAAAGAGGCTCCACAGGACAAGAAGGTGGCTTCATATGCGAAGAAGGTGGCTCTTAGGGTGGCGTTAATACTCGGGAGGCGGCGACCTGTCAGGTACATTTGTAATATTGTGTTAGACGACCAGAAAATTCTGCAAATAACTGGAAGAGATGCCTTCTAGAGAGCTTTTCGCAACGAAGACTTGGATGAGATGGTAAGAATAGGGTGTGTCGAGAAGTCAAGTTCGGGTGAGCAGTTGTTTAATGAGTTGCGTCAGTTTTGTATGGATTATAAGGCCCCCAAGCATTTGGAGCCGATTTGGGCAAATAAGGCTTCAAAAGAGTCCATAATAATCCTAGGAACCCTTGGCTTTCTCATGATTGAGATATAGAGAAGAGGACTAGGAGGAGTAAACAAAATGATGGGGATTTGGAATTAGACAATGATAATGGCAACAGCAACGATACTGACAATGACAACAGCAACGATAACAGCAACAACAACAACAAGAACGGCAACAACAGTGACGGCAAGAACAGTAGCAGTGTTGAGGACGGTTAGAAAAGAACCAAAGAGGCCAAAGACATATTTACCTATTGGAACCTCTTAGGGGTGCATTACAGGTCGGGAATAATCATACATGTTATTGGCCCAGCAAAGGCTGCAAATATTTTCAGCGGTATATACCCACACTATGGTTGGTATAGCCTCGCATTACTTACGCTTTTTATCAACATTTCCCATCTGTTGTCTATCTGTGAATTAGAAGGCCTTATATGGAAACGAATTTCAAAAGTGGCAATAGAAGAACACCTGAAGGCTGTTCGAGCCTTCTACAGAGCGTTGACCAATTCAGCCCGTCGAGGGCAAAATGCTTATAATCCGAACATGGAATATGTCCCAATCGGGGCCGCCGACAAGCTGAAAGGTTGGCTTAAGACTTCTGAGGCGGAACGATTGAGAATCAGTGCTGTACTTCACAGGCCTTCGGCAAACGTAAAAGAGCCAGGTCAAATGTCCCAAACTCTTGGGAAAGAGGGATGGGAGCAGCTCACAGATGACAACTTTGCTCGTAAAATAAAGTTTGAGGAGGAATTTCTGGCCTTCAGCAATATGGTTGACAAAAAAGGTTTGAATATGATCCTGAACGTATTTGGATTCAAGTTGAGAGATATCACTTATTTCAGAAACTGCAGGTGCAGGCGGAGATGCCAACGATCAGGCTGATGATGACGGTGATGATTGAGTTGATGATGACGACAATAATTATGGAGGTGTCAGTGCCGCTGGTGATGGAGGTGCCAGTACCACTGGTGGTGGAGGTGCCAGTCCCGCTGATAGTAGAGGTGTGGGTCACACTTGAGATGCATTTATTGGAGTCTATACGGAAACCTGGAAGGCCTAAGAAGCCTTGATTAGTATTTTGGAATATGATAAAACTTGAAAACTTGACTATCTCCGGTCAGGGATTACTTTCTTCACGATTGGTTCCATGATGTAGATCATGTTTACTAACAATAATTCTGAAATCATATGCATAGTCAATTCTTTGTTTTTTGAAATGCAGTTACCATTCTGTAGATTGTTATTTGAGCTTCCTGTTGTCTTTAGTCAGGTCAATTATAGAATTATTCTTTAACAAGCCTTCCAAAAGGCTTTTTGAGCTATCGAACAGGGTGCTCGAACTCTTTTCCTACTCCAGGAGGAAAATCCTTTAATTGACTGCTCGGAAATCAAGAATTCGCAAGCGAAACATTGAGGAAGGATACGGTATGAAAGCTCCTGTCTTCACATCTGTTAGGAAATGTTTAAGTAGGATGATGAGTGTTTCTAGTCTTGCGACCAGTATGAACTCCAATGCAACCACAGAAGTAGATACAAAGCCAGATTACTATATCTCGCATAGCTTTCAAGAAAGTCTGAAAGGGTTTCCTGATGGCATAATATTGGTAAACAGAGTATTTCAGAGCCAATCAAAAACCTAGTTTGTCCTTGATGACCGCTCAAAGGGGGAACACGATCTTGAAATCTTTGAGGATGACTATTTAGAGGAAGAATAAGGAGATGAGAATACAGCACCACCCTCTAGATGTATGCCTTTATTAGAACAGAGTATATCCCCACCCCCACCATCGCCATCACCACCACTCTCAAACTGAGGGTTGCGAACTGGTACAAAATACAAAGGAGGCTCCTATAGCCTCCAGCAAGGCTATTGATTCTCCTTATATTTATTACGCATCAAGCTGGAGGGACAGGAGAGATGTTAAAAATAGCCAAGTTAAAAAGCAAAATCAAAGTTAACTATCAATCTCTAGACTCGAAGTACCAAACGACACAGCGCGTTACGCGAAGCGAAAGATACTTAAAAGATTTAACGTAATATATTTTAACATCGGGAACTAAAAGAATTAACCGGTAGAGAAATAAAACCCAACTAAAGAAAGTCCAATACAACAGGAAGATTGCATGGGGAAGAAAGGAAAGGAAAACAAATGGAAGGAGAAGTCATATATATACAAGGAGACGCCGAGGCGCCGAGACACGATTTGTACTCCGTGTGACGGAAACTCACGGAAGCACGTCAAAGAAAATTATAAGGAAGAGAAATTGTACTCACACAAAAACCCGAGAGAAAACCCAAACAGGAAGCGACAACCCGAAGTCAATGCATTGAAAACCCAAAACGATATCCTTCCTCCGCAATACAAACTAATATATGAAATGCCGTTAGACTATTCCAGTAAATATAGTGCAGGTATGGTATTTAAAACCTTTGTGTTTTGCTTAAACTGCTAACACAATGGAGTATGACACTGAAAATGACACTATAAGAGTCTCTCTACTCTACCGGAGTTTCATGTCTTGGTTCACATTGCGGAGGAAGATTGTCACTTTGGGCTTTCCGAGTATGAGCTTTTGAGTTACCATTTTCTACTTGAGTCTTTTCCCTATGTGTTCATGTAACAGTTATTTCTCCTCCCTATAATCTTTCTTAAAATGCTTACATGAGTTTCTTTTATGCGGTTTAGTAATCATGTCTTGGCATCTTGGCGTCTCCTTGTACATATATGGCTTCACCTTCCCTTTGTCTTGGTTTTCTTTTTTGCTCATGCAATCTTCCTGTTGTATTGAGGTTTTTTTTGCTTGGATTTTATTTCTCTACAGGTTATTTCTTTCGCTCTTGAATACTGGAATATATCAAGTTAAATTCTTCGACTATCGTTTGCTTCGTGTAAAGTGGCCTAGTTTTCTAGAATCATTTCGATTGGTATCGAACTTGATCTTCTGAGAACTTCTCTGCTTGTCATAGCGAGACCTCCTGAATTACGTTTCGTTGTGTTGTGTCTCTCAATACTTCGTTTCCAGAACTTGATCACCTAACCCTGACTCCGCTACCGTAACTCTCCTGACTCTACTCACATAACTCCCCTAACTCCACTCCCATAACTGTGTTGTCTCCAGCACTCCCTTGTTTCTTTGGCTTGGTGTGTAACACCCACCGTCCTACGAGACTTTGGAAAGGCAATTACAGTATTTAATCCGGCCAAACTCACTTTTGGACCCCCAATATCTTGAATCTCATATTTTTAGAATATTACAAAGGTGATAAAATGTGTGGACCAAAGGATCTCATTCTTATTAATGATATATCTACAGCTTTTGTTAGCATCCTTTGCACTACAATTTGGTTTATTTTGCGATGTTAAAAACACACATATACGTCAAGGGGTTGAACTTCAATCAGTATCAGAATATAGATATCATGAGTAAATCATGCCAAACCCCATAAAAGGCTTCTGCTGTCTTCAGAATGCGCTCAACTATCTATATGGGGATATTGAATACACGGGGAAAAATAAGTAAGGAGAATCAAAAGTTCTTGCTAAAAGTGATTCCAGAATCGATTCGCGAGAAAGTTGGTGAGAGGGGTTTGTGGCATCATATCTAAATTCTCATATTCTTTTACAGTGCTGAATTGAGAGGGCGTCAAGAAGCTGTATTAAAATTTGGCCTTGAGGAGGATGATTTAAAGTTAGGGGGCAAGTAATTTGAGGAAAGTGGAGTTGGCAAACACTCCTTAGGCTTTCACAAAGTCTCTTCCCGCTGCAATCTTTTTTTTTCCAATAGTGTATGGTCTTTTTTATGTGCTAGTGTCTATTATGAGCTAGTGTTTATTATATTAATCAAAGTGGTTGTTGGGCGTCCACTGAAGGTTTGTAGAGTTTCCAAAGACATTAAGAGAGGTTGATAGGTTCTGATGAGAGCATGTCTAACGGACGACATCGTGACTAGACAGGAGGAGCGATTCGGAGTACGCTTCGTCGGACTTGGGGACACAGGGATGGGCTTGATACCGTCGGGGATTCGGGGTACTAGGAACTAGAGGGTCGGGCTGACTACCAATGAGGGAGAAGGACTGAAAGTATCAAGTATATTCAAACTTCTAACTAACTAGGGAAAAGAAGACGTTGCGTGAAGAAGAAAGGAAATAGAAAAATAGGAGACAACGATGACTATATATACAGAAGGTTCTTCACGCAACCGAGCCCCGAAGAAACCCATAGAAATTCTACGGGTTTATCACAATACCACACCGAAGAGAATTTACAAGGAAGAGGGAAAATATACAAGAAAGAAACCGTGCCGCGATAATACCTAATGCAACTGAAACCCAACTAGGAAATCCCAAGAATACATTTATTCATATAACCCTGCTTTGCAACGGCCTGCTTGGTAATGGAACGGGCCAAGGCCTTTGCCGGTGACGGTCCGTGATAGCATGAGAGATGAAAAGAATTTGGTAGGTTCTCAAGAAAGTATGTAAGATCTCGCGTGAAAATCCAGACTCTCCAGAAATATCAAGACGACTTGATAGGCTTTCCGGAGAGCATGGGAAATCTCACTTGAAAATTAAGATTTTCTGGAGACATCACGAGTGCTTGTTATGCTAATAAGAAAGCATGGGAGATTTTGCTTAAGAATTCAGAGTCTCCGGAGGTAGTTGTAGTCCTTAGTAGTGTCTTAGGATAATATTCTACAAAAGTTGACTTCATCATGGGATTTCTAGGAGATGATCTATGAAGCCTTTGCAAACACCAGAAGAGGTTACAGAAATGAAAATGAATTATTAGTATGGATGCCCTATGATACTACAAAGACTATTTGGAGAATTTAACAAAGTCTCTAGACGGTATTACTGGGAGTTAGGGGTTCAGGAGACTCAATAGAGAATTCAACAAATTTTCAAGAGGGTATTCCTGAGAGTCAGGGGGCTCCGGAAGCCTCAGTAAAGGTCCTGTAGACTTTGGCATGTCCTATTGACCTCTGGAAATCCAAGGTTTACTGGGTGCCTCCGAATGTCTCTCATACCTCTTCAGCATCCGGCAAAGCCTATTAATCTTGCTGATGAAACCCTAACAATCCTCCTAAACACATTCATCGCTTAAGTCAAAATCTACTTTCCCGGGAAGGGTAGACCCTCATCAATACTGACTGGATCACTTGCCTCCTCAGATCTGGACTCTCCATCAACCTCCTCCTCATACTCACTGGGAGAACCAAAACCCTCTTTCTACACCTCTCGAAATTCACCAAATTTGGCACTACGACCAGTCTCCCCCGAATCCTCATGAGCAGAAAATCTTACCTCCTTATCGCACACGGTTCAACTGTTATTCACTTTCCTATGTTTCGTTCCTGCTTTCTGCGTTTGATTTTATCTTCTACTTTCCTTTGTTTTGTTAGGAGAAGCAGGTATGCCGTTGGTGAAAGGTTTATTTATATCATAGTTTAGGCTTTATGTGATTATTCTGTACCTAGAAACAAGAATTGAAATGATAAAAACAGGGGGAGGGAAAAAAAAACAGACTCCTTGGATGGGGCTTGGCATCCTGCAGGGGTGGTGAGACGCTTGAGAAAAAGAATTTAGGGCCCGTTCGGCAGTAAGACAAAACAGAGTTTTCGCCCTTGTAAACGTCGTTTTGGCCGCGCCCTTAGACCTTTCTGTGTAATCTGGTTGTAACACAGCTCTTGGTATTGACTTTATATAGTGGACGTAGAGGATGGCAGTTTATGTGAAATACCGTATATGTTATCTGAATATGCTGCAAGTATCTTTGGTTTTGGATCATATCATAGCACTAGTTTACTTAGCGTGTCGGCTATTTAAAATCGACCTCTTAAATACGCGCTACTGAGCACCTCGTGTTAGTTTGGCACAGTATCGCAGTATAAACTGCTCGGCCTCACTCACTCTCTCCTTCCCCCTGCCCTCCTTATCACACACCATGAATTTCATTGTTATCTTAGTCCAAAGAGTCGCCCCTATATTGTACGTGGGTATCTAAATTACTTATATGTTCCTGCTAACTCGTTGTTATTAGTCTCGTTACGAGTCCTTTAACTAGCTATGCCGATCAAGTCAGAACAAATTCTCTCACTCGATTTTTCATGGTAGGAGGTACAATCATTCACTAACGCGGTACTTCCAATAGATACGAAATATACACATTACCAAATCCTCACGCGGCTTTTCCCTGGATGTTTGTTCGCCCTGGGTGGAGCTGTGTGGTTAATTAGTTTTAGCTAACCGCTCCTTTGACATTCCTCATTGACAGACCCCACTTATCATGCTTGTTGCTTCTATTCTTCGATGCTTTTACTGGATTGGTTCTCGATTCGAAACGAGCTTATTATTGCAAAGTATGCAATTTTCCCTGACCCTATCCTCGGGAAGTTTGTTTAACGACACTCTGGTTCTCTCTAGGTCTCATAATGATCGTTGTTCAGAGTATACTTTTAAAAGTTGCTCTAGATCACCGGTATAGTCCAGATGAAAGGATTCCCTTCGCGGGCGTGGTATACCCTACAAAACGGCCTTTCAATTTCTGGCAATGGAGGCCACAGAGACCGTACGTCTGCGCCCCTTCCAAACCTCAATATTCCTTGGACAAAAATATTAATAGATTACTAAGATATTGGGAGTTTTTGCTTTACTTCTTCGTGATCACAATTATCCTTCAACTCTTCTTTGGATCTTCTGAATTTTTTGTGGGGCTGCTCGGCTACTGCGCTCTGGGAGTGGAAGCAGGCCTTCCAATACCACAGGTCCTTACGAACCAAAAGGCCAGATCGTGCAAAGGCTTCCGATTGTCGGTACTTGTATCTTGGCTGATTGGTGATATTATGAAGACGGTGTTTTTCTACTCTTCAGAACACGTTGGGATGCAGTTTCGGCTATGTGCTGGCATTCAGTTTGCTCTGGATGCCTATCTTGGCATTCAGTTTTGGGTGTTTGGGAACGGCGAACCAACGAAGGATTTTGAAATGGCTTGAGGTTGAAGCAACGTCTGCGCACAGTGATTGCGCCCAATGAATTTTGGTATCATTGAATATATAGGTGAGTAAATATAGACACTGTCATTCTGCCTTCTAGCCATCATCCACCTAGAGGAATAAAAACCATTATAGACATGTTTTCTCAAGACACTATTATCTTTCATTACTTAAGTACAGATATAAAAAGAATAGAAACAGAATCAGACTCCTACCAGCAAGAACTAGTTAGACTTGCTACAAGCATTGCCATGCACAGATTCATCCAATATGATGACAATTCTAGTAACCGGAGAGATAGATTCACTTGGGGCTCATTTGGGAGCCGCCCAAAATTGAGTTATGGGGGCTTAAAACTCTGTTCTGGTGGAAACTGTTCTGAGAAAATGAGTTGTGTTTGGCGACCAATTTTGAAGGTCCAGAAAACAGCGTTAGCTCATTAAAATGGAGCTTTCCAATAAGGGCCCGTTTGGCCTGTTGCCAAACGGGCCCTAAGCAATTAAGACCTACTTTTTCGCTTAAAACTCCGTTTTAAAATTTCTCCATATCCCGCGCACAGCTCCTAAACGAACCCATACTCTATCAAGAGTAACGTTTTGTCCCAGCTGATCCAACTCCTCAAAATCTTGGCTGGTACACACAATGCTTCGTAGCAACCGAGTACCAAACCGGACAGTCTTGGAATTTGAGGTGTGGGTTTGAACCATCGGGTACCACCAAATCTGGCGAGTAAGCCCATGGGCTTCAAGCGAAATGGTGCAAGAGGAGAGGCTGTTGCCTAAGCCAATGATTGGTGGGTCTAGCAGATCTCAGCCCTAGGTTGCATAGTACTATCACATAACAATATAATCAGTGAAAAATTCATATCTCTTACCGAGTCTAACAACGTGTTACGCGTTGGACCGGAGGGACAGAAGTGTTCTGGGGATAGCGGGGTTACGGGAGCGGGGCCAGGGTTAGGTGTCGGAACTCTAGTGACAAGGCATCGAGAGATACAATACGATGAAACGTATTGGGGTAGGACGGACTATAACCGACGGAGAGATTCTGGAAGGATCGGGCTTGATACTGATCGAAGAGATTGCAGGGATTCGGACACGTTACGCAAAGCTAACAATGTTTAAAAGATTTAATATAATATATTCGAATACCCAAATCAAAGGAAATAACCCAGAGAGAAATAAAACCCAAACGAAAAGAACCCTAATACAATAGGAAGATTGCGTGAAGAAGAAAGGAAAGGAAGACAAAGGAAATGTAGACCCATATATATACAAGTGGCACTGAGATGCTGAGACATGATTAATAATCCGCGCGACGGAAACTCACGGAAGTACGTTAAGGAAAATTACAAGGAAGAGAAATGGCTGCCACACTAGAACCCGAAAGATAACCTGAACAGGAAACGATAACCCAAAGCTAATGCAATGAAAACCCAAAGCGATAATCTTCCTCCGTAATCTAGACGAAGACATGAAACACCGTTAGACAATGGCAAAATTCAGGTTCAGACCAACATTTAGCAACGATTCTTCCATTCCCCGTACCCTAACCTCTTTAAATCTTTCTCAAGATCCTATTATACTAGACAAGTATCAAAGGCCTCCCTCAAGGCTTTGGCCAGTTTCAATTGATACTCTTAATAGTCAAATAACGAAGTTAAACGGAGTGAGGAGATTTTCCAAACAAATGTTACGCGCTGTCTTGGTGTTGCTTGGCATTGCTTGGCGGGGTAGTTCTTCCGAGTCCAGGAAAATTAGCGTATTTAAGTCGATACTCTGAAGCAAACAACGAGAGACACCACACAACAAGATGGGTTCAAAAAAGTCGGACTATGACCGACGGAGATGTTCTCGAAGGGCTAGGCTTGATACATATCAAAGGGATTCTTGACACTCGGACACATTGCGCGAAGCGATCGATAGTCAAGGTATTTAACGTGATATATTCTAACACCTAAAGCCAAAAGAAATAACCCGTAGAGAAATAAAACTCAAACGAAAAAAACCTCAATACAACAGGAAGATTGTGTGACGAAGAAAGGAAAGGAAGACAAAGGGAAGGTAGAGCCATATAGATACTTAGTGACACCAAGACGCCAAGACATGATTACTAACTCGTATAAAAGAAAGTCATGGAAGCTCGTTAAAGAAAATTACAGGGAGGAGAAATAATCATTGCACAAAACCTGAAAGAAAGCCCAACCACGAAATGATAACCACAAACTAATGTACCGGAGACCCAAAGTGATAACCTTCCTCCGCAATCCAAACCAAGAGATGAAACACCGTTAGAGATTAGGTCCTCCTCTAAGTCTTAGCTCCTGCTAGGTTTTGGCTTCTTAGGATACTTCTCGTGGAACTGTATCATGGACCGTAGCCGATAGGCTAAGTCCAAGCCGTTACCGTTACCAAGAAGGCAGCTGCGGAGCAGGGTTGTATGAGTAATGGGTTGTTAGGCTTTTCCTATTCGGTCTTCACTTGCGTCAGGCGTTGCTGCGGCACAGTTCTTCCTTGTATATTTTCTCTCTTCCCTGTAATTTGCTATTCGGATTGGTGTGATGATAAAGTGGTGGGGTTTCTGTGGGTTTCTTCAGGGTTTGGTTGCGTGAAGGGTCTTCTGTATATAATCTCTGGTTTCTTTCCTATCTCTCTTTCTTTCTTCTTCACGCAACGTCTGCTTTTTGCTAGTTAGGTTTTAGTTTGTATATATCCTGGTTCTTTATCCTCTTCGGTACTCAGCTCGACTCTCCAGTTCCTAGTTCCCCAAGTCCCTGACGGTATCAAGCTCATCCCTATGTCTCTATCCCGACGAAGTGTACCCCAAGTCGCTCCTCCCGTCTAGTCACAACGTCATCTGTTAGAAACCGTTAGACCAGTTCGAAGAATCTTTTGAGGTCGGTTTGAGGTTGCCAGTAGCCGTTGCTACAGCTGACATAACAGACGAGTTATAGGAGGTGGCCCTGGCAGTGACGAGAATTCAAGACAGCCTCGACTTCTCATTCATGTTCAATCTCGATCTCGACAGGTGGGTGGGGCAGGCTGGTGTTGACTGGGGACGGGGTTCTGGTAAGCCAGGAACAGGAGCGAGACATGGAAGACCGGCTGCACCATCATAGTGGACGGGAGGGAAAGCTCGTAGGCATAGGAGTTGACCACTCGCTTGACAGTGTAGGGGCCGATCTGTTTCCAGTCCAGCTTCTTGGAGAGCTTCTTTGTTTCGAAGTTGTTAGTGGACAACTAAACCTTGCCGCTGACAGCATATCGAGGGGAGGGGATCCTATGAACGTTGGCCGATTCTTCCTGAATCATTTGGGAGCGGCGTATCTCGTCTCCAAGGAATTTGACAACTTGGGATATGTCGCGGGCCTCGTCCTCGTTGATGGTCTTGTAATATGTCAGGGGCCCAAAGGTCATGCGGGGGTGCCTATCATAATTGGCCTGGAACGGGGACATGTGGGTGGTCTCTAAAGCATGCTTCTTGGCCACAAATTTGGCAAAAGAAAGGAAATGGCTCTAGTGATACTGCTGGTATGAAACATAGGTGCAAAAGTATTGTTTCATGACGTCGTTGAACCTTTCAGTCTGGGCATCAATCTTGAGGTGGAATGCCGTCAAGAATCAGGACGTGATTTCCAGAAATCCGAAGTGAATTGAGTGGCACGGTCTGAGACAATGGTTTCTGGGAGACCATAGAGTTTCCAAACATATTCCACGAACAGGTCTGCTATGATGCAAGAGAATTACACCTTGTGGTCCATTGTGAGAGACTTTACTCTGGTGACACACGTTACAGTTCAAGACATACTGGTCAATGTAAGTTCTCATGGTGGGCTAGTAGTATGTGCGGGTCATGAGTTCCAGAGTCTCGGCCTTTCCGGAGTGACCGGCAGAAGGCTTGTTGTGATGTTCCTGTAGCAGGAACCACTCGAGCTCGGCAGATTCCGGGACATATATGAGGCGGTGGTACGGGGAGTAAGCCCTCAGGGTACTCGGAGCATTCCACTAGGGAGATTTTCCAGGAGTGCTTGGTATTGTTACGGAGCATAGTCATGACTTCAGACAGGAAACTATCTGCCTGGTAAACTTGGGCAAACAATTTCAATATAGGTGACGATCCTTCAACGGGTTCATTTGACAAAGTATCTGCTAACAAACCTAGTTTATTTCCGGAAGCCAAACCTTTTGCCTTGATTGTGACCTAAAACTGGTGTAGGAGTCGTTCATCCCCTTCTTTAGAGAGATCTTCCGATCTCCTAGTCAAAGCATTTGGTTTCCCACCTTGTTTTCCTGGGCGATAGTGGAGGACATAGTCGAAGCAGGACAGGAACTCGGACCAACGGGCCTGACGGCGGTTCAGAGTCTTCTTGGTCATAAAGTACTGCAGGTTACGATGGTCCGTGATGACGGTGATCGAGAATTGAGAGCACTCCAAGTAGTGTCTTCATTCCTTAAAAGCTCGGATGATTGTCAGGAGATCCTTATCGTAAATCTCGTAGTTGCACTCCGCTTGATAATATTTATTCGAGAAGTAGACCACGGGATGCAGGATACTTTGAGGGTCGTACTGGGATAGGATGGCGTCGGAAACATAGTCAGATACGTCGGTTTCTACGATAATCTTCTAGGTCAGGTGGGTCAGGAGGGAAACATCTTTTGAGTAGCCCAAAATAAATCGACGATAAATGTTCGCAAAACCCAAAAAGCATTAGACATCCTTGAGATTCCTAGGGGTTTTCTATTCCTAAACTGCAGAAATCTTGGTGGGGTCCATTTTCAGCCCTTCAGGGGATAGGATCATGCCCAAGTACTTTACCTCCTGGATATGGAACTCACACTTTTCAGGCTTCAAATGAACATCGTTAGCCTTCAGGATATCCAGGACATTTCGGACATAGGTGCGGTGTTTCTCTTGCGACTCGGAGTAGTTCAGGATGTCGTCCAGGTAGGCTGTCACACAGTCGTCAAGATGGGGCCGAAGTGTTACATGCTGAACTGGAGGGACAGAGGAACGCTGGAGATAGCGGAGTTACGAAAGCAGGGTCAGAGTTAGGTATCAACTCTAGCGACAAAGTACCGAGAAACACAACGCGATGAGATGTATTCGGAGGGTCAGACTATAACCGACGGGAAGGTTCTAGGAAGGATCGGGCTTGATACTGATCGAGGAGAACTCGGGGGCTCAGACACGTGACGCGAAGCGAACGATGTTTAGAAGATTTAATATAATATATTTGAATACCCAAAGACTAAAAGGAATAACCCGTAGAATGAATAAAACCCAAACGAAGAAAACCCTATTACAACAGGAAAATTGCGTAAGGAAGAAAGAAGAGAAGACAAAGGGAAGGTACAGTCATATATATATACAAGTGATGCCGAGACGCCGAGACATGATTAATAATCCGCGCGACGGAAACTCACGGAAGCACAGTAAGGGAAATTACAGGGAAGAGAAATGACTGTCACACGAGAACCCGAAAGAAAACCCAAACAAGAAGTGATAACCCGAAAGACAACGCGCTGAGAACCCAAAATGATATCCTTCCTCCGCAATCCAAACCAAGACACGGAACGCCGTTAGACGAAGGATGTCATTGACCCAATGTTGGATAGCTGCAAGAGCATAAATGAGTCCAAAGGGTATGCCGAGGTACTCATAGAGCCCTCGGCGAGTCCGGAATACAGTCTTTCATTCGGCGCCATCCTTGATACGGATCTGATGCTACCCTTCTCGGAGGTCAAGCTTAGTATTGTACTTAACTTTGCTAACCTGGACGAGGGTTTCCAGGAACAAGGGCAATAGATGTCGGTTCTTGATCCTCATCCCGTTGAGCTTCCTATAGTGAATGCAGAGATAGAGGAACCAGTTGGCTTCTTTCATGAACTGGATGGGGGCACCAGCAGGGTATTCAGAAGTACGGATGAAGCCGTTGGACAGGTTCTCTGAAATGTATTCTGGGAGAGCCTGTAATTCCTGATGGCTCAGGTTGTATATGGGCCCAAACGGGGGCTCCTTACCATCTTGGAGGTTGATGCGCAGGTTGTAGTAGGGACGAGATGGGGCAGGACAGAAGCAGCAGCCTTAGTGAACAAGGCTGCATACTCAGCATGATATTTCTGGAGGACAGATACCATAGGGTTGTCCTTCCTCCGCTTGAGCTCATCATGAATAGCGGTCAAGGATGCTGCAAAAAGCATTCCTTGGTGCTTACGGACGAGACGGGAGAAGGGGACAGGGCCCATGCATGCGGCGTGGATAAGGGCAAGGGGAGACTGGGATCGAGAGGTGATACCTTAGACAGTCAATGGCTGTTGTGAGGCAAGCCATTGCTGGAGGCAGGAGGGGGAACTGAAGTAGATCTGGTTCTGTCTGGGCCGGAGGTGAAGATCGTGGTGGCGTATCCATGGAATTCCCATTACCAGTGGGTAGTGACCCAACTTGGTGACATGAAACTAGACATATTCGCTGTGGCCCTCAATATCAAGTGCCAGCTTGGTCATCTGGGTGAGTCGGCCCGAGGCTATAGAGCGACCGTCAATCACCTGCAGTTCACGGGGGACACGGAGGGGAGTCAGGGTGAAGTCATGAGATTGAGCAAAGGCTGCATTGTGAAAGGTGTAACCTGAGGCACCAGTGTCAATGAGTGTGACCGAGGGGACAGGGACCGAAACATTGAAGTCCACAGAGAGTGTGTAGTTGACAGCCAATTGGTCATTAGATAAGGCATCCTCCAACAGAGGCAAGGCAGACAGGGTGAGGGCAGGACCAGAAGCAGGGACAGAGGAGGAGACAGGAACAGTAGGTGCTGACGGGGAATACCTCTATTGTATGTCAGGATTTACCATGAGGG
This sequence comes from Morchella rufobrunnea, assembly GCA_024713595.1. Lineage (NCBI taxonomy): Eukaryota > Fungi > Ascomycota > Pezizomycetes > Pezizales > Morchellaceae > Morchella > Morchella rufobrunnea. The sequence goes on along the minus strand of JAMGYT010000023.1, from coordinate 770,241 downwards.
CTGACCTTTTAACTGCTGCTGGGGAGACATGGGGGCAACTGGTGGGGCTCTCCAGTTATTGATAGTGCGGGGGTCTGGGTGGGGAAGTGGAGCTGGGGCTGAGGCAAGGGAGCGAGATGAGGTTGTGGAATTGGAACAGAAACAGACATGGAGGTTCGACCCGAACTGGTACCACTGAGCAGCCAAGTTCATGTAGGCCTGGAAGGACTGATGAAATTGTTAGTAGTAGGAGTTGGAGTTGGCGGGACGGAGGATGGCAGAGATACGGGAGACTTCAGATTGGGCCTAAGTAGCCGTAGCAAGGGCAAGGTTGAATTCGCTCTCGAGTTCCTCAAGGAGGGAGTCGGAGGCAGTGAGGGACTGATGACAACTAGTCAGTTCGGTGGTAGTGGTCTGGAGAGAGGTTTTGGAGCCCTTAAATTCTGTGTTGAGATCGTTAATGATTTCTATGTAAGTCTCTTCTAGGAAGGATGATAATAGAGCAGGGGCAGGTACGGGTTCAACTTCTTCTTTTACTGAAGGAGTCGGTTTGGACTCGGTGGTGGTGGAGAAGAGAGGAGTGAGGGCTGTGCGAGAGTCCTTGATGGGGTCATAGCCCACGTTCCATTCCTCGACATCCTCGGGTGTTGGGAGGGGGGTTGTCTGGATGAAGGCCGACAGCCTACTCAAGAGGGCAGCGACGGCAGGGGATGATATGCTGAATGTATCGGTCGGTTGAGACGCAATCTTAATGTTACGCGCTGAACTGGAGAGACAGAGGAATGCTGGGAAGAGCGGGGTAGCCCTTCGGAGTTCAGGGACGATAGCGTAGATAATCTCGAGTACGAAGTAATGAACACTGAGGTACCAATAGAGGACTCGTTCAACTGTCATGAACTAATACTGAGAAATACAATACGACGGAGCGCATTCAGGAAGGTCGGACTGTAACCGATGGAGGGATCCTAGGACGATTGTGTTTGATACCGATTGAGTAGATTTCGGGAACTCGGACACGTTACGTGACGCGAACGATACTTAAAAGATTTAACGTGATATATTTTAATACTCAAAGCCAGAAGAAATAACCCGTAGAGAAATAATACCCAAATGAAAAGAACCCCAATACAACAGGAAGATTGCATGAGGAAGAAAGGAAAAAAAGACAAGGGGAAGGTAGAGCCATATATATACAAGTGATGCCAAGACGCCAACACTGCGAGAAATAATTAATATTCCGCACGATGGAAACTCATGGAAGCACGTCAAGGAAAATTACAGGGAAGAGAAATGATCATTATACGGAGAACCCGAAAGAAAACCCAAGCAAGAAGTGAATACCCGAAAGATAACGTGCCAAGAACCCAAAACGCTATCCTTCCTCCGCAATCCAAACCAAGACACGAAACGCCGTTAGAGATTAGCTCCCTCTCTAATGCCTAGCTCCTGCTAGGCTTAGGTTTCCTATCATACGTCTTATGGAACTGTTGGACCAGTTCGAGTGGGTGTTCGAGGTCGGTATGAGGTTGCCAGTAGGAGTCGGCATACCCAACGTAACAGACCAAGTACTGGAGTTGTCCATGGCGACGGCGGGAATCTAGGACAGCCTCGACCTCCCTCTCTTATTTGCCTTCGATCTCGACAGGTGGTGGGGGAGGCTGGTGTTGACCGGGGACTGGGTTCTGAGAGGCTAGGGACAGGAGCGAGACATGGAAGAACGGATGAGCCTTCATGGTAGCCAGCAGGGAGTGCTTGTAGGTATAGTCGCTGACAACACTCTTGGTGAGGTAGGGGCTGATCTGTTTCCAGTCCAGTTTCTTGGAGGGCTGCTTGGTCTCGAGGTTTCTGGTTGAGAGTCAAACCTTATCACCGACAACGTACCGAGGGGCAGGGGTCTGGTGAGCGTTGGTGTTATAGGATATCACAGAACTCAACGATTATGAGTGATGGATGATCTCTCGGCTAGAATGGTTGTCGCCAAGGCTCGGTCGACAGGGAACACTCCACGGGTGATGGGGGGATAGCGATCCACCAATCAGCATCGGACACGTAGCGACTATGCACTCTGGGTGAGTGAGATAGCCATCATAGTATGGAGCAGTGTGGGACATTGTATTGCTATGTGGGGGCCGTTGCAGCTTAGTGGATGACCTTTGTATGCGGGATTATTAGGATACCAGGATAGTACGGGCGCATCGCGATATTCTATGAGCGATCGGTGAAAGTATGAGGCATTTTCTATGTGAGGGATTTAACGGGTCCTGTCTATTATCGTGTTGGATTACTATTGGGTTTCACTATGTCTTGGCGAGACGTTTTCTCTATGTATAAATAGGAGTATGATGGCCTCCGGTTAGAGTCCATCATCACCAACACCTTTAGATATCAGAACAGTAGACCGGAGTCCGGTTTAACAATATTATACAAACTATCTCTTCAAGTCTTTTCTACATTACTTCTAGTGATAGCGTTTAATCAGTACTTGTAACTACGACAGTACTTGGCATATTCCCAAACAGTTGGCCCATTCTTCCTGAATCATTTGGGAGCGGTGCATCTCGTCTCGGAGGAACTCAATAACCTGAGAGATGTATCGAACTAGTCTATTGGCTTCGTCCTCGCTGGTGGTGTTGCCATGTGTCAATGGTCCGAAGGTCATCCGGGGGTGCCTACCATAGTTGGCCTGGAATAAGGACATGTGGGTAGTTTCGGAGGCATGGTTGTTGTCAGCAAACTCAGCAAGGGGAAAGAAACGGCTCCAGTAGTCCTGTTGGTAGGAGACATAGGCCCGAAGGTATTGTTCCATGATGGCGTTGAAGCTTTCGGTCTGGGCGTTGGTGTGGAGGTGGAAGGCTGTCGAGAACCGAGACGCGATTTCCAAGTGGGGGCAGAGAGATTTCCAGAAGTCCGAAGTGAACTAGGTGCCACGGTCCGAGACACGATGGTTTCTGGGAATAAGTGGAACTTCCAAACGTATTCTACGAACAGGTCGGCCAGGGTGCGGGAGTCCACGTCCTTGGTGATGTGGATCAGGTGCCTCATCTTGGTCAGGTAGTCTACTATGACCAAGATGGTGTTGTATCCATGAGATTCAGGGAGGCCGATGACGAAGTCCATCGAGATGTCTGTACAGGGGCCATTAGGGATCAGGAGGGGACGGAGCACTCCTTGTGGTCCATTGCGGAGGGCCTTGCTCTGGTGACACACATTGCAGTTCAGGACGTGCTGGTCAACATACCTTGTCATGGTGGGCCAGTAGTACATGTGGGACAGGAGTTCTAAGGTCTTGGCTCTGCCTGAGTGTCCGGCCGAGGGCTTGTCGTGGTGTTCCTGCAGTAGGAACAGCTTGAGTTCGGCTGATTCGGGGACGCAGACAAGACGACAGTACAGGAGCAGGCCCTCCGGTGATTCGGAACATTCCGCCAAGGAGATTTTCTGGGAGTGCTTGGTTTTGTTATGGAGCATGGTGAGGACATAAGAGGGAAAACTGTCTGCTTGGTAAGCTTGGGTAAACAATTTTATTGCGGGTGACGATCCTCCAGCGGATTCATTTGACAAAGTACCCGCTAACAAACCTAGTTTATTTCCAGGAGCCAAATCTTTTGCCTTGCTCATGACTTGTGACTGGGGTAGTAGTCTTTCATTCTCTTTCTTCGGGAGATCTCGTGATCTCCTAGTCAACGCATCAGGTTTTCCACCTTGTTTTCATGGGCGATAGTGAAGCACATAATCAAAACAGGACAGGAATTCGAACCAACGGGCTTGACGACAGTTTAGTGTCTTCTTTGTTATGAAGTATTCCAGGTTGCGGTAGTCCATGATGACTGTGACTGTGAACTGAGAGCCTTCCAAGTAGTGTCGTCATTCCTCAAAAGCCCGTATGATTGCCAGAAATTCTTTGTCGTAGGTCTTTTAGTTGCATTCCGCAGGGGAATGTTTCTTTAAGAAGCAGGCTACAGGGTGCAGGATACTTTGCGGGTCGCATTGAGACAAGATGGTTCCGGAAACGTAGTCAGATGCATCGGTTTCCACGACGATCCTTTGGTCGGAGTCGAAGTGGCGGAGGATAGGGGCAGAGGTGAAGATATCCTTCAGGTGTCGAAATGCTTGGCCTGCTTGCGGGCTCCAGAGGAACCTGACGTTGTTCTTGATCAGGTGGGTTAGGGGGAAAACAACCTTTGAGTAGCCCAAAATGAACCGGCGATAGAAGCTCGCCAAGCCCAAGAAGCATTGCACGTCCTTGACGTTTCCAGGGGTTTCTCATTCCTGGACTGTGGAGATTTTGGTAAGGTCGAGCTTTATGCCTTGAGGGGACAGGATCATACCCAGATACTTCTAACGGACAACCTTGTTACTAGACAGGAGGAGTGACTCGGAGTACGCTTCGTGGGATTTGGAGACACAGAGACGGGCTTGATACCGTCGGGGTTCGGGGTACTAGGAACTAGAGGGTCGGGCTGACTACCAACGAGGGAGAAGAACCAAAGTGTCAAGTATATTCAAATTTCTAACTAACTCGTGAAAAGAAGACGTTGCGTGAAGAAGAAAGGAAATGGGAAAATAGGAAATAACGACGACTATATATACAGAAGGTCCTTCACGCAATCGAGCCCCGAAGAAACCCATAGAAACCCTATGGGTTTGTCACCACACCACACCGAAGAGAATTTACAAGAAAGAGAGAAAATATACAAGGAAGAAACCGTGCCGCGATAATGCCTAATGCAACTGAAACCCAACTAGGAAATCCCAAGGATACATTTACTCATACAACCCTGCTTCGCAACCGCCTGCTTGGTAATGGAACGGGCCCAAGCCTTTGCCGGCGACAGTCCGTGATACTTAGGAGCGGAGGAGCTGGAAGCTTCCTTCCTTCCCTTTGGCTGCCGGCCTCTAGGATTGCTGGATTCCTTCTGGGTCCTGGCCGGAGCCTTCTCGGCTGCTGCCTGGTACCGCTCATGAGTGTGCCCCAGCTCTCTTGGAGCTGTGATCCTTTCCATCAAGGTCCTAGGTTTGGGATTGAAGAGTGCCCAACTTAAACCTAGTTCCGGTAGGAGGGCACCTTGGATCTTATTATCTACCAGCTGTCCTTCATAGCCGGTCTTCCACATCAACTGAATAATAGTATTCAGGCAGGAGTCTATTCCTTCCTTCTTGGTGTGGGTAAGGAGATTCTATTGGGCTACCGCTTCATCCCTAGAGATGGCTTCACCAAAAGCAGCTCTGAAAGCTTCCACAAAGGAATCCCACATCTTCCAGCACCCATCTAGCCTTACATGCCTCCCAGCAATCCGGTTGGCAGAGGCTTAGCCTATTGAGTTGTGGTAAGCCTCATACTACTTGATTGCTGCCGTTCCTTCCATGAGATTTCCGGCATACCGGATCTTTGTCTCATCAGCCAGGAAGGACTGGCTTTCAATGGAGAACACATTCTCTCATTGCCGGAGGAAGGTTTCCACTTGTTCCGCCTGACCTTGGAACTTGGAGGGTGGAGGGGCCTTGGATGACTGGAGAGGGTGTGGCTGCTCCTGGGGTTGCCGGTTGATCAAGAGAGCAAGCAGATCTGTCTGCTGCTTCTCTAGCTTCTTCTTGACATACTTCCGTCAGGCTCTCCTGTCATTCCCTTCTGGCTCCGAGTCTGAGCTGTCTGGGTCATCTCAGGGGGCACCACCTTGGGCTCCCAGAGGGGGAGGTACTTTCGGAGGTGCTGAGCCACCACTGGAGATTTCTGTCGGAGGAGGAGCCGGAGAAAGAGGCTCATCCTCAAGGTCACTATCCCAGTTGATTCCTAGGCCAGAGAAGGGTCTCCTTCTGCCGGGAGGAGGAAGGGGGGAGGCTCCCACTTGTGGCATTACCACCGGGACAATGGGGCCTTGCTGGTGCCGGGGGAAGGTTGCAAACAGTGAATGCTGGCTTCTAGGGGCCCGGCTTCCTGCTCTGGAGGATACCCGGGATGATGGTCTAGGTGTCCCGGGCTTAGCTATCTGTATCTTTCCCTCATTGATGGCCTTCTGGATCTCTTCTAGGTAGTTGGGGGAGATGACCGGGTTGGACAATTCAATCTCCATGACGTTCGGGTTTAGGTCATCCTTTTCCACAAATCTCTTCAGCTCATCCTGAAGAGAGCTGACTTGGTCTCTCATGAAGGTCAAGGCTTGCCTCATGATTTCTGCCTCCGCTTGCTGCCGCTCCTGGATGAGTATCAGGGCTTGGGAGCCCCTGTTCAGCTCTTGCTGTAAGCGGTACTGGAGGTAGATCTGGAGTTCTCTGAAGAACTTCGGGTAGGTGACCGAGTCTGTGTCTTGTCAAGCAGGCTCACAGCCAGGAATGTAGGCTTGCAGCGCTGCTCTAGGGTTCTTGACCAACTGTGTTCGGGCCGAGGCCTCTATCCGTAGGGGTTGGGGTGTCCATTCAATCTGGAGAGGCACCACTGGGGCAGCAGGGCGGACATGTCTGGTCTTGGAGGATTTCGTGTCTATAGTTCAGGAGCTAGAGAGTAGATAACTTCTCTGATGAAGTAGTGGGCTCTTAGGTACCAGTAGAAGAGCCTCTCTCCTGACATAGGCTTATAGACGAGTTGAGGAAGATAATCTCTAAAGGTAACTGAAGCCTTTAAGATTATAATATGATGGGGCTCTGCCTCTACTAGACAAGAGTGTAGGAAGCAAGAGGGCCGGTAGAAGAAAGAGTTAGGTTTAGAGAGTAAAGATTCTTCTTGGTAGACTTAAAATAATCTTAACGGTCTTCTTCCGCTTGTTACAACTGATGATGAGGAAAACTAGAACTAGTGGGCGGAAATGAAAATGAGTACTTATACTCCAATCTTCTCGATTTTCCTGCCTTCCACTGCTCCAACTAAGTTCCGGTGAAAACTGTGCTTTGGAGCGGAAAACAATTCCTCCGCCACCCCGCTTCTCCTAAATGCTAGCGGGTGTTTCCGGTCCTAGAGTAATACACCCTTAGTCAGGGTCAAGGATCACCTGCAGCCTGGCTGTCACACAGCTCCGGTCCTGCATTAGAGGAGTCTCCATTCCGGTAATCTACCCTTGATGGCTGCAGAGCTGTAACTCATTGTAGATTTATTCCCGATCATAACCACTGCCACCTGCGGCAGGGCTATCTTTCCTCTGGAGGTAAAATGGAGATGCCCGACGCTTAGAGACTTTTCCCTAGCCGGTCCTCTATTCACTGACAGGGCTCAGACTCCTCAGTCTGCCCCTTCATGAATAGATCTCCTCCTTAGTAGCCAGAAGGTGGGTACACTTGCGGCAGGTTGCGGTCCTCACCTACAGGTACTTCCCTATCACTGTAACTACCGGATTCTATCAATAACTCTGAACCTATAATAGGCCCAGTGAGAACTAGTCTCCTGACCGGTGGTATGGCTCTGTTATACAAAACTTGAATTACAATTAATAACCTTGAATATAGCTGTCACGGAACTGACTTCCCTTATTTTTCTGGTGCCTCGATACAGCTATTGTCAATGCTTTCCCACTATACTGAACCGTCAACATTAAAATGAGAATACAAGCAAAAGACTTTGTCAGTCATCGGGAATTCCGAGAAAAATTGTTCTAAAAACTTATTGCACAAGGTGCGCTACTATCAGTTACCAAAAGAAAGAACACACCTAAAAGCTTCCCAAAGTTTCGATTTCAATTTGGTATACATGAAAGAGCCAAAGGATCTCGACAAACTGGAAAATTGAGGTACTGTATTTATTGCAAATGGAAGCGTAGTTTGGAACCTGAAGGGATAGATATTGGGCGTACTATGAATGCCCGTACTCCTAAAGAATTTGGAAAAAGGCTGACACAAACACGAAGTTATTGTTTTCTTTGTAAAGCCTTTTTATGTAGCGCAGAGTGTTTTGATTTATATCATCAACCTACAGATTGATAGTCTTCTATAAACAATATCACTCATCAAAGATCATAATATTTGCTCCGATGTTCAAGTGAGACATCCGTGAGACATGGCTTGCATGTTCCAAGCCCACAACAAGGTGGGTCAGCATTTCCGCAACACGTTAAGGGATAGGGGGCAGAAATTGACAAACGAAGGGATACACGCAACAGCTTACAGTGTTGAATGTTCGTTGTTGTCAACTTTCTGAAAGAGCACCTTAATTTATATATTTAGATGATATGAACAAGGTGTAATCATAAACCATCACCCCCCCGTATTTTCCAGTCTCCTGTGTCTACTGATAAAGCTCATGATCACTTGATCAAAAGGTACGAGGTTGTGGCTAAAAAAATCCGGTAGAGCGCAAGTTGCAACAGCAACCCACACCAATGATGAGTTCCACTCCCACATGCAATAGGCGCCTTGATAACTCATTATGGAATGATAAATGTATTTAATTGTCCTCAAGCTTTATATGGGTTAAATAGGAGGTAAATATCTCATCATGTTGAGATATCGAGGTCGACATTGGGGGAGTTTTGCCCGTTGCTAGCTAGTGTGTTACCGGATTCTTTTGGTCACAACCTCGTGTTTAAGACGGTGCATTGTGGTGGCTGGTGAAGTGGCTGGTGGCTGATGGTAGCGTTGTCACGCTAGTCACGCTAATCACGCTAGCGTGGCTTCTCCTATTATTAGAATACTTTGCAACTTAGATCTTTTCTTCTTCTTTCACTATCATCATCAGGATCTAAGGGTGATCAACTCAAACAATCATAAATAAAAATCATCGGTTCTTGATAGTGAGCACCGGTGATTACTTCATTTTCATACATACAGAACTCTAGTTACAACAGCCTACAACGGTATTTTAGTCGTAAACTTAAAATCTGGCAAGTATATACTCGAGCGGCCAGAATCTTTTCAGGTCACGTGACGTCGGGCTTGTGCTCTGTGAGGACATTGAGACCCCACATGACCTGAAAAGATTCCGGCCGCTCGAGTAAAGTGCGTGTGGTTGTGATTGGTCAGATTTTAAAGATCGTTGACCAGCCTTTATAATAACATAGTTATGTACCCATCTGTAAATGTATATACAGATGTATACCAATATTTTATTGAAAACGAGCAACATGATACCAAACTCTTACTTACATATCCCATCGCATCCATCAAATCATGCGTCATCAGAAATCACTCAATAGTGTATAGTTACATGTATGTACTTTCGATTGCTGGATTCCTTTATAGGAACCCAGATAGGGTATTAATTAGTTAGTATAATGTATGCGATGAAGTGTAAAAGAACAAAGGAAAAGAGTTCACTCTACCACCCCAAGTAGTTGCTCAAACGCTAAAAAAGATATGAAGACAAACCCCCAAAATAAAATATACAAATACCCAAGAATTTTAATATCCCCGTAAACGTGGCATCATCTCATTTAAATAAAGTAAGTGCAAGAATAGAAAGATAAAACTCCGAGATAGAGGAAAGGAAAGGAGAAAAGGTATGGGGGTAAGGACGTGGAAACTAGATGCAGTTATGTGTGCCAAGTAGGAAGTAAGGGTATGACTAAACAAAAAGAACGATTATACCACCGTCCACTCAGCGTAGACACACCACCGAGCACTTCTATCCGCCAAAACTAAGGCTCTCCAGGCTCCCCGCTCCCCACATTTAATTATCGTCTCCCAAACCATTCCATTTTCAGCTCCAGCAGTGTCAGCTTTTTTCATTAGCCTTAGGATCTTGCCAGCGGGTGTTTGTATAGCTAATTTAGCGGGCTTTGGTCCGCTATTCAAACTATCACTGGTCAGGCCCTCACTAGGATGCTGTCGTACTGTGAAAACAAATGTGTTATTGACTGCTAATCTAGCACACTGCGGTTGAGATACGTAGAGATCATGCCGCTGTGCATGAGGCGTTGGATGCCGGACAAAAAAGTCATAGGGGGGATTTTCGCCCGTATGAATAATAGGTAGGGCAAATGCTAAGGGATGCGGGTTATCGCGTGTGGAATGCTGTAATATTTGAAAAAAAGAGGAAAGGCTGTCAGCTGTTCAATCCTTCTTCAATAGTGGCGATCAACAGGGGCGAAGGTACTTACAATCAAGCCTCTGTGCCCAGCGTAGATTTTTAAGACACCGTGACCTTCATCTCCAGGAAGTACTGCTTTGACTCTATACGTTTTAATCCCATTCTCCCAAGCAACTTGACAAAGTGCCCTTTTTTTGATGACGTTCCCACTTTCGAACAAATCTCCGCTCTGGTCGACTGCAAATCCCCGCACCTCCACCTCTGCAATGCACTCCACATCTATTGGAACCGTGAACTCAATTTGGGCCACTTCCAAATTTTCAATCCGGGTAAGGCTTGTGTCAAAATTATTCATTTGTAGATTGTGCTTGAAAAACGGCGGACAAGCAGATGGCAATGCTAATAGAATTTCAGTTGACAATGGGGGGACCATGTGCTGCTGTTCTGGAATTGCCGGCACGTGTGTCCAGCACAGATGGCTTGGCTTAGTCAGGAAGTAGAAAAGTTCCGCCTGTGAAGTGGACGCAGATGAGTACATAACTCTCCTGGGATTTGTTGGTGAAGCAAGCGAACAATCCATAAATCTCCATTCACCATCCACAACTACTCCATTCCACCAATGATTTGGACGTGGGCAGATTTCGACGTTTAAAGCCTCACCAGGAACTTTCAGGTAACCTGCCACAATCTCGCAGTGAATGCCTATTGCCGTACACATCCCCATCACGACCTCTGCAACCTCTGCTGGGCCTCCTCTTCTTTGTTGTATGACGCTTCTAGGATCGGCTCCTCCATAACCTGGACCGCCTAAAGGTTCGCTTGGGTGCTCCCAAGCAATCTTTTCAGAAACCCAGGTAAAAATGGCGCGTAGACGCTGTAGATCACTACGATATGGGCGACAAACGTGGTGAGCTGCAAGACTCTCAGGCGTTGTGAGTGGAGGTAAGTTCCCAATGAACCTTGTCCCTTTGTCAACCAATGCTAAATTTGCAGTGTCAAAATCTGCTGGATTCTCCACTGGTCGTCCATTTGCACCTTCGTCTCCCTCCACATCGTCATCTAAAGCATCGACAGGACGAAGAACGATCTGATCCATTAGTTGTTGCTTCTCTTGCCTCTCTATTCGTTCGTTGCGTGACAGAGTATTCGACCTATTGACATCCCTTCGGACCTGGACCCAATCTTGGCTTAGAGGTTGCGCTGGTGTTCGGCCCCCAGATATCGGATTCATTCCATCAGGTATAGCTTTTTGTATCGCAATTGGAACAGGGGAACTCGCGCCTGACGCTAGACTTCTTGCGGAAGCAGTGCTGGTCTTTGCGCTGTTCAATATTTTCTTCAAGAACCCCGTTTTTTTAGGCTTAGAGCCTTGTTTTGGTAATGCCAGCCCCCCAAGTCCACCGCCTGAAGTTTCCGACGCCCAGGTTTGGCCTCTTCTCAGCATACCAGGCCCTACACCACCTGTACTAGACCCTGAACGGCTTCCTGAACCCAAAGTAGGAGTTTCGGACCTCAAATGCCCTGCGAATGTGGGGTTTTGTGCAATTATGCCATTTCCACCGATACCACTTGTTGACTTTTCTTTTCTACGTGCCAGACTTCCTGCGCTAGTTGCCGAGAACCCACCGAGACTCATGCCGCTCATATTAGTCAAAGCCGTTGAGCCAGTAGCATTTGTACTACTAGACTGATTAGATGTTGCACTGGATTTAATTGTTGTTGTTCTAGAGAGGGGCCGAGGTGGCCGAATGAGTTTGTTTGGTCCCGGGCTCCGGCGACCCATATCATACATCGATTTTCGATTGCTTATTGAAACCGGATCCCCTGTTTGGGGACGATAGTTTTCGTAAACCGTATTTTTTGGTGGTGGCGGTGGGGGCAAGTCATCATCTTCATTACGGAAACGATCTAGATATTGGTTAGAATGCTGGAATTTCCCAGTGCGGTTGTTGGCATTCTCACTATGATTGTTAAAGTTTGTTGAACGTTGATTATTAGGATATATAGTCATCATATTTTCATCCTCATCGAGATACCCTTCACCTCTATCACCTATACCCAGAGAGGTTTCTGGACGTACATAACTTTTTCTCGCTGAAGGCGATGAGTGATATTGCTGTACAAACGCTTCGGGCGACCAAGGGTCAACAGGAGTTTTGGTACGATTGTCATCACGCGCTGTCATATGCTGCAAACTTTCCATTACATCTTCCATGGCACTGCGTAAGGGGCTTGGAGTGTTCCCTAGTATTGCAGGAGAATGCGCACCATTGGGCGCTGGCGTGCGCCTCCCATCTAGTGGTAGACTAGGCGAACTAGCACGGTGATACCTATGCGGTGGCGGTACTGGGGGTGCGCTGAAGTCATCTTGACCATCGTGATCCGCGTAAGGGTTTGGAGATGTTGAGCGATGATACTGCATCATTGATACTGCGGGCGATGGCGCGCGCGCGCTGTAGTGCGTAGGAGGTACTGGAGAGGCTGCCCTTTGGATATATTCTCTTCTTGAAATCGACGGCACTGGCGAGGCTCCCATCATGTAGGGATTCGGGGAAGCTCCCCGAGGATAGTGATTTGGAGAATTGGACCTCGAATTGTATACCTGTTGATATGGCATAGGAGAACGTGATCGTCGGTCGTCAGGTTGGTAAGGCATGGGGGAATGCGCTCGCTGATCCTCAAGATAATAGTGCGTAGGTGGCTGCGGCGATGGCCCTCTGGAGTAATGAGTAGGCGCGGGGGAAGCTATTCGCGAATAGTGAGTAGGAGTGGGAGAAGCTGCCCTTGAGTAATGAGTGGGAGCAGGCGAAGCTGCTCGTGAGTAATGGGTAGGAGCTGGCGACGCTGCCCTTAGTATGCTCCCACCGCCTCCGAATCTGGGACTTGAAGCTCCATTTCTTGACACCGGCCGTGAAGGGGAGATTGTATCATCAAGGATTTCAACAAAGTTAGAAGGAAATGACCCAATCTGTCGGTTGCGCCTGAGACGTCCCATCCACCATGACCCGTCACCAGCATTGAGGCATTCAATGAGATCGCCCTTAACAAAGCCAAGATCGCTTTTTGTCTAAAGGGAAAAGGAAGCACCCAAGCCTTTAGTTAGTGTTGAGAGGCTAAAAGGCTTGCAAGGGATTAGCAGCACCATACCTCTCCACTCCATGAGTAAATGGCCTTACACAGGCAAGGAAACCTCGGGAGTACAGGAAGAGGTTCACCTGGCATGATTCTTTCTGTAGCTCCTCGGCACTAGGGAAGAGGTTGGGGTGGCAGCAGAAGCCGAAAAGGTCGCAGTAGGCGTAGATAGATCTATGATGACGATGGTAATAAAGTACTGCAATGCGATGGAAGGAAATAAGGGAAGATTAAAACTTCAAATTGGTAATTCGAGGGTGGAGGATAAAGAAACCTCGAATATAATTAAAATGGTATCGTAATGGAGAGAAATCGATTGCTGGCGGGGAGTGGAGAGAGTGTGGTTGAGGTTTAGATGGTAAGTGTAAACAACATGCCAGGTCAGGGTCACACGCGAAGGCCTCAGATGAGAGATGGACCAGCAGACGGCGGCTGTGTGGTTGTCCTGGCAGCCGCGCACAACAACAAGTTTCCACTTATGGCATCAGCCGCATCCTCTCGTTATGGAAGATTGACGTGCATGGAAAGTGTGCATATGACGATGGGTGGATGAGTCGCCCGTGAACTGTGGGGTTCAGGGGAATAAGAATGGAAGAGAGACGCGTGTGTAAGAAACGGCTGGAGGAGATAAGACTTAGGTTTCAACTGTCTAACAACGGTAGCGGTGGGCGGTGGTACTAGTACACCAGGATTTGATTCGTTATTTTCCATCGCTGTGGAAAATCGGGTACCATGTATGTATACTGCAGTATCTCAGAAATTAGTGGCTTATATCCCTGCTGAGGCGCAACGAATTTCTTCAATTAATACAGGCACTACTCTAGCAGAAGGTACAAGGCTGCGTCATTAAGTGAGTGAACTAAATGGGGTGTTGACAGGTAAGGATCCGTTCACTCACTTAATAAACCTCCACCACCGGCAACCTGCGAACGGTGTGACCGGGTGCATGTTGCGAGACCTATGCCGATCGCCACAGGTATTGAGAATGAATGTTCGGCCCAGAAGTGTTAATAACCTCCATGACATCGAGGTTACATGTAAAAATATACATGTAGGTTCATGCGGGTTTTTGTTAGTGTTCCCGGACCTCAACGGTATTTTTTTTGGTGTAAAAAATACTCATGACACCAAAATATGGGATGGGCACAAGACTAGGTTTTTGTAACATCTATGACTTGATATACATACATTTACTAGCGTACGGGGGTGAAGTTGGAACGCCCAAGACACTCAGCCACAGCAGTAAAGGTGTAAAGTCACGCCAACTGATAACCTAGCTGTTCCAACTTCACCATGTACCTAATACATGTAGAGTGTATGTACCTACCATGTACCTACATGTACCGGGTGTTGACGAAGAATCTGATAAATGAATCTTACTTGTGAAATAGGTGCGTTTATCTTATCCGATTCTCGGCATTTATGCAGGGCGTCGATCTGGGTATTTGAACCTTTCGTTTATTCCAGCGCTGGAACTTTAAAATCCAACCCAACCGCCGCTGGCGACCGCAATAGATTCTCTTGAAGGGATGGCTGGGAGTAATAAATCCCTTGATACAACTCTATATACTGGCTTCTTTTATGGTTTGTATGATGTTTATAGATTTCCCCAGAATGATGTTTTTACATGGCTAGCAATCTACAGTTGATCTAACAATATATCTAAGGCACTCTAATGGCTATTCCTATCCTTTATCGTGTAATTTATGGCACGGTGTCACCCGAGGCCTGGCAGGTGGCCTCACTCCGTGTCCGTCCTGCGATGCTGCACTCCTATTGTCGTTACAAAGTCCGCTTTGTTGATTATCCTGGAATAATTCCAGAAGCCGGCAAGGAGATTCGGGGAACCTATGTTGAGGGCCTGACAGAAGGTGACATATATCGTCTTGATAGATTTGAAGGGAGTGAATACTGTCGCAGAAAAGTCAATATCAAGCTCGTCGGGAGGGATGGCAGGGAAGAGGGCAATGTTGAAACTGAGACATATGTTTGGACTGCAGGAGATGACAGACTGGAAAAAGAGGAATGGGACTTTAATACATTTATCAAAACTAAACTGGCAAGGTGGACCAATTCTGCCGTTGAGTATGTGGGTATGTTTCATGGTTAAGTACAAAAGTGAAGCAAGATAGCTAATTTACAAATATTGTAGAGGTCGACGAGGCTGATCCATTGGGCCCAACCTTGGACAGTGGATAGAGATAATCAACCACATTGGAAAGAAAAGGGCGTAAACTCAAGGAAAAAAAGAAGTGCTGTCAGAATAGTACTGCAGAACTTTTATTATAATACAATCATAGTCAAAGAATTATCAAGGTTCGAAACGGGGGCAAGGAAACGTTCAATGCAAAGTACACATATAGGAGGCACATATACAAACACTGGTATCTGATAACGCTCGGGAATCAGCCTGCGGCATTCTAGGAGGTCATCCTCGAGAGTACAAGGCAAATAAACTTCGTATCTGTAACTCGTATCTACAAGAGCTAGACATAAAAAAGTAAAAAAAGATTGGTTGGCTGCAGTAGCAATTTAGTTCCTTTATGGTGCGTATATTTTGGTCCTGTACGATAGACCTAACCTGGAATCATCAGGTACAGGTTGCTATGTAATTAACTCTACATATTGCACGCACTAAACACATACTCGCAGTTTTCAAGCGTTTCCGGACTGGACCAGATCCGCTTGAGCCTACATGGAGGCTCAAAGTGTGATTCGTTTGCTGCAAACGCCGTGAACACCTTGATCCTTCACCGTTAAAGGCAATAAAATTCAAGTCAATGCGGTCCAAGCCAACACGATGAGTCCATTAATTCAAAAGGGAAAGACTACATCTCTTGCTAAGCGGGGCCAGATATTGGGTTATGCTTCTTTGACGGGCGAGAGAAAGATAGAACTCGATGAAGTTTCAATACTTTCTGGTATTCCTCGATCTACCTGTTTAGACATCATCGATAAAACAAAATAGAAGTCAATTAAGACTAGAAACCCTGACCTTTATGCTCAAGAGAATCTTGTGAAATGGAGGTCCTTTCTATAATTCAGGAACAAGACTATAGATGACTTCTCTAATGAAGTAGTATGCAACTAGATATCAATAGAAGACTCTCTCCAGTGTCATAGAGAAAAGACAGCTATGCCTAGTGGAAAGTAGGAATCAGGTTTCAAGATTTCTGACTTAAAGATTCTACCGCAAATATAATAATCTTTAAGGGCTTTACTAGCAAGGATTGAAGATGATGCTGAGGTTTTAGGCTGAGACTGGGACAGAGTATTTATAGTTTCGGTCTTTAATCCCTCTATCCAGTTCATGATGTCACTTTGAGTAGGCTCTGAGGTAAATGTCTACTACCGCCACTTCTATAATGATTGCATCATTAATGGTAAGAATAAGTAACAATTTGCAAGCTAAAACAATACTTTGGGCCAAAGCCGTATTGACTCTGACAGACGAGGTCAGCACTAGGCAGGCAAGCTATTCGAAGTATATCTCTTAGGAAACTAAGGGCACAAGAATGGGTTTAATACCAGCTGAGGCAGGTATTATTCAGAAAGAAAAAGTCAAGCTTCAGACCGATGGAAGATAAAGGACCAAAGAACCAAATTTATTCAAACTAGATACTACACGCAATAAGAAAACATTGCGTGGAGAAGAAAGAAAACGAGAGAAAGGGAGACAGCAACAACTATATATGTAGAAGAAATCTGATGATTTCTCAGCGCAATCGAAACCTGACGAACCCGGTAGTGTGATAGGGCTCTGCCTCTACTAAACTAGAGTGTAGGAAGCAAGAGGGCCAGTAGAGGTAAGGGTGAGGTTTGGGGAGTAAAGATTCTTCTGGGTAGACTTAGAATAATCTTAAGGGTCTTCTTCCGTTTGTGACAACGGATGATCCGGAAAAAGCTAGAACTAGTGGTCGGAAATGGAGAGGAGTACTTATACTCCAAATCTCTCGGTTTCCTGCCTTCCACTACTCAAACTAAGTTCCGGTGAAAACTCTGTTTTAGAGCGGAAATAATCCCTCCTCTACCCAGCTCCTATTAAGTGCTAGCGGGTGTTTCCAGTACTTAGAGTAAGCAACCTTAGTCAGGGTCAAGGATCACTTGGAGCCAGGCTGTCACAGAGTTCAGGGACTGTATTGAATGAGTCTCCGCTCAGGTAGTCTACCCTTGCTGGCTGCAGAGCTGTAACTCATTGTAGATTATTCCCGGGCATAATCACTACCACTTGCGGCAGAGCTATCTTTGCTCTAAAGGTTAATAAAAATACCCGACGCTTAGAGACATTTCTTTAGCCGGTCCTCTATTCACTAACAGGACCCAGACCCGTCAGTCCGCCACTTCATGAATAGATCTCCTCCTTAGTAGCCAGAAGGTAGGTACACTTGCGGCAGGTAGCGGTCCTCACCTACATGTACTTCCCTATCATTGTAACTACCGGATTCTATCAATGACTCTGAGCCTATAACAGGCCCGGTGAGAACTAGTCTCCTGACCGGTGGTATGGCTCTGGTATACTACTCCCCTCTCTCAGGACCTTGGTCACCAAGATTCAGTAACAAGAAATTCTGTTCAACCTGATTCTTTTCAAGGAAATTTCCGTGACTATGTACATGTAGAAAATTTGGAGAAGCTACATCAAACCCTCTTATCTCGGGGTTTCTTAGAATACCTCATGTGAAAATCTCAGAGGTCTTCTTCAGTACTCTTCCTTAGATGTTCATAGGGTTCCCAGTATAACAGAGCCATACCAACGGTCAGGAGACTAGTTCTCACCGGGCATGTTATAGGCTCAGAGTCATTGATAGAATCCGGTAGTTACAATGATAGAATACCTGAGCTGTGTGACACTGCAGTGAAGGAATTGTTCTCCGGTCCAAAGCAGAGTTTTCACCAGAACTTAGCTTGAGCAGTGGAAGGCAGGAAAACCGAGAGATTTGGAGTATAAGTACTCATCTCCATTTTCGCCCACTAGTTCTAGTTATCCTGATCATCAGTTGTAACAAGCGGAAGAAGACCCTTAAGATTATTCTAAGTCTACCAAGAAGAATCTTTATTCTCTAAACCTAACTCTCTCTTCTACCGGCCCTCTTGCTTCCTACACTCCTGTCTAGTAGAGGCAGAGCCCCGTCACACCCAGGTAGCATCCTCATTCTCATACCCTTCCCATAGTACTATTGAGGGTGCGCACCAAAGTACTAGAGTAGTCTCGTACCGAGCTCAGAGTTCGCAGCGCTATCTACCAAGTAGAAAGGAACGAGTTCACTTCAGTCGGTACCCAACTATGAATCTCCGTGGTTCAGTGTTCGGCCAACGAGTATAAACGTTATAGCTGCTAGAGTTCAAGAGTTCGAAGAATGTATAACAGAGCCATACCAACGGTCAGGAGACTAGTTCTCGCCGGGCCTGTTATAGGCTCAGAGTCATTGATAGAATCCAGTAGTTACAGTGATAGGGAAGTATCTGTAGGTGAGGACCGCTACCTGCCGCAAGTGTACCTACCTTCTGGCTACTAAGGAGGAGATCTATTCATGAAGTGGCGGACTGACGAGTCTGAGTCCTGTCAGTGAATAGAGGACCGGCTAGAGAAAGGATCTCTAAGCGCCGGACATCTCCATTAACCTTCAGAGCAAGGATAGCCCTGCCGCAGGCGGCGGTGGCTATGCCCGGGAATAGATCTACAATGAATTACAGCTCTGCAGCCATCAAGGGTAGACCACCGGAGCGGAGACTCCTCTAGTGCAGGACCGGAGCTGTGTGACAGCCAGGCTGCAGGTGATCCTTGACCCTGGCTAAGGGTGCATTACTCTAGGACCGAAAACACCCGCTAGCGCTTAGAGAGAAGCGGGGTAGCGGAGGAATTGTTCTCCGGTCCAAAACAGAGTTTTCACCGGAACTTGGCTTGAGCAGTGGAAGGTAGGAAATCGAGAGATTTGGAGTATAAGTACTCATCTCCCTTTTCGCCCACTAGTTCTAACGTTCCTCATCATCAGTTGTAACAAATGGAAGAAGACCCTTAAGATTATTCTAAGTCTACCAAGAAGAATCTTTTCTCTCTGAACCTAACTCTTTCTTCTACCGGCCCTCTTGCTTCCTACACTTCTGTTTAGTGAAGGCAGAGCCCCGTCACAGAATGGTTCAGGTAGAGGTCAAGAATCACCAAAGATATTCGAGCGCAAGTAATATAGATGTAAAGACTTGTACATAGATTTTATATCGTTAAGACTCGTTCTTCGCTGATGATAATTTCAGTAGAAGTCGGAGAATGACAGCATATTTATATCCCGAGTGTGTGTCTCGCGGACTAGAACTAAACATTACAACAAGTATGTGAGAACCCCCGAAGACCCTGAATAACGCCAAGACGATGCCAACTGAATGCTAAAGAAACCAACACCAAATATATGATGCAAATAATCAAACGCCTAAGTTCCGAAACATTCCTAACAATCCTTGACACTAAGAAAACCCCTAACTTATTTCGCACTACTGCATGCACTCAGCCTTTCATCAGCAGTCATGGGAACTCGGGAGTTAGCCTACCTGATAACGCCTCGGTACCGGGCCTCGACTTCGCTCGTCAACTCCTTCCCTGCGTCGCTGTCCTACTAAGGAGCATGGCTCAACGTTAGGAGTGCTGGCGAGGTATAAGGTACCAGAGGACTCGGGTAGTCTTACCTTGCCTTGGGAGTTACCAGCGTAAGCCTTCTCAATTCATTCACCATCCGATCAGTTCTGGTCCGATTGACTCCAAACTTTCGCTGCTGCCCCTTCATATACCCACCGGTGTTAAGGCTGGCCCCTTGTTAAGGGTATAAGATGTGATAAGTAGAAGGGAACCCGAAGACAATACTAGGACTCTCTATCATCAGTCTGTTGCACTTTGGAAAGCTTTAGGTACTCGCACCTCGCGCCTGAGAGGCCCAGTTTGGCCAGTATGGCGGGTGGTGTGGAGTTGCCGTTTCCCTAGTTAAAAAGCCCGTCTTCGACCCCAGAAATAACCCCCGGAGCGTCAAACTGCCGCAGGGGCCAGACTTGACACCGGTGGGTATATGAAGGGGCAGCAGTGAAAGTTTAAAGTCAATCGGACCAGAACTGAGCGAATTGTGAATGAATCGATAAGGCTCACACTGGTGGCTCCCAGGGAAAGGTAAGACTACCCGAGTCCTCTGGTACCTTATACCTCGCCAGTACTCCTAACGCGAGCCGTGCTCCTTAGAGTAGGACAGTGACGCAGGGAAAGAGTTGAACAGCCAAGTCGAGACCCGGTACCGAGGCGGTATCAGGTAGGCTAAACTCCCGAATTCCCGTGACTGCTGATAAAGGCTGAGTGCATGCAGTAGTCCGAAAATAAGTGAGGGGTTTTCTTAGTGTCAAGGATTGTTAGGAATGTTTCGGAATTTTGGCGTTTGATTATTTGCATCATGTATTTGGCGTTGGTTTCTTTAGCATTCGGTTGGTATTGTCTTGGCGTTATTCAGGGTCTTCAGGGGTTCCCACATACTTGTTGTAATGTTTAGTTCTAGTCCGAGAGACACACACGCGGGATATAAATATGCTGTCATTCTCCGACTTCTACTGAAATCATTATCAGCAGAAGAACGAGGGAAAAATTAGGGTCCGGAGCGGTCTAGGGCCCTGGGCGGACTTCTAGTCCCTTGGGAAAAATGGAACTCATTATGAGTAGACTTCTAGTACCCTTCTGCTCAAGTGAACTTGATCTCACAGTTCTATTTTCACAACTGTTTGAGATGAGGATATACTTGTAAGAACAATGTTATTGCCGCGACGCTCGATTTTACATGTTACTTTGCTATGGTAACTCTTATTGTATTATCTAGAGAATAGCTCTGTTTATGATTCTTAGCCCCCCTCAGGTGATAGAAAATAGCCACGAAATATATATCGTTAACTCCAAGTTCACCTGGAGTTTCCAAAAATCACACTCCAATAGTCTAGGTCAGGGGTAAGAATCTTCTACTGGTACCTAAGAATACACTACTTCGTCAGAGAAGTTAATTACATTCTTGCCCCAGAGTTATAGACACACACACACACACACACACACATCCACGATGTCCAGATTATTAGGACAACTCGAACGGGAGGACTCTGAAATGGGAGAATCCCCAGCCTTCAGCCGGGCAGAAAGCCCAGACCCCTAGCAACTAGAAGAAGCAGCAAACGCCCTGCTGCTCCCTCAACAGCCGATAGGGTGGACCAGTTCCTGCGGCAACACCAAGACCAGATGGCCGGACTGTCCACCGCTGGCAAAGGCATATGGGAGTCACTCCAAGCAACCCAGGAGCGACTCCAAATCGATAAACGGATGACGAGCGCGACCACTGCGGCAACTGAGATTAACCTTAGCCGCTTGGAAGAAATGTTCCAACAGTTGGCCAGCGCCCAAGAACCCGAAGCAAGAAGGGCCCAGGAATTAGCCAACATGGACCGGGAGACCCTCGAAAGAGCCCACCTCCAAACTCAAAATCAGCTGGCAGCCAACCAGCGCGAGATCGACCTACTTCGCCAACAAGCGGAGCACTCCGTGGCCGAGCTCATGGCTAAACAAGCGGCGTAGGAAAAGAAACATGCAGAGCAGGAAAGGCGCTACGAAGAACAGATGGCTGAGATGCGAAAGCAAATCACCCAGTTCATGGCCAACCAACGCTCTGCCACGCCTAGCCGATCAGGCCGTAGGCGCCCCCTCACCCAGATCGAGGATGAGGAAGAAGAAGCCGGTGGAGAACCTCCGCCACCCCCAATATCACGGCGTAGCACGAAGACACATGCAAGCGTGAAGGAAAAGGGTCTAGTTGGGTTTCCATATGTCAGTAAAGGTTCTATGGGGTTCCCGTTCAGTTCTGGGATTACAGGGATTAATGAGTCACTCGCTTTGTAACGCATCTCTTATGTTCTTCTATCAGATTCTATGGATGAGTAAGTGAAGGAAGTGCTGGGATATATATAGAGGCCTCGCCTCCCACCTGTATTAGTTTCTCTTCCTTTCCTTTTCTCTTCACGCAACCTTCTTTGTCATTAGGAAATACTATTGTTTGACTTGCCATGCGCCTACGAACTTCGAACTACTTGCACCCCTGTAAACCCAAGGGGTCCCCACAGTCCCTGAATACTAAAGGTATTGAACCCATCCTTCGGTTCGTACACGTGAACGACCCTGGCCTCTGTCGTGTACCTTGACTCCTCGCCTCCCAGAACACTCCGTAAGATATAGAGAAAGGCCTTAGATCCATCCGTGATACTAAGGTTGCATCTCCAACGTCAACCTATACGACTCTACGATATCATAGGATTATAGACCACCATGTCGCAAACCAGACTCCCCCCCATGGACGAAGATACCCATGAAGCAACCCTAGCAGACATCAACAATTTCCTGACAACCTTCCCTAACTTCGGTGAAGTATCGTCGGGCCCCACACAGGCCCTCCACACCCTAATGATTCGAGCACAAAGAAGTCTGGAATGGTATGAAGGCGAACTATAGGAAACCATCTCAGACAGGGAAGATGCACGAAGGATCTTCGAGGAAGACATGGCCCGACTAGACTCTGACCTAGAGGAGGCCAGAGAGGAACTGACTACTACCAAGACAATTCTCACAAGGGTGCTAGAAGATCTCGCAGCAGCCCGGATCCCGCTCCTCAGGAACCTGCAATTCCCCCTCCAGAAAACCCCCACCGCCAAAACCGGTTCCTTACCGGTCGCAATCGTATAAACACCCCCCATACAACCTCAACCAAAACCGAAAAACTCCCGGACCCAGAGAAGTTCAAAGGCGGCAGGCGAACCCTTCCCCTCTTCCAGCACCAACTCCGTCTCAAGCTAGTCGGCAACGCGGACCATTTCCCAGACCTACAAGACCAAATCATCTACGCTATCTCGCGACTGGAATGGCCAGCGGCAGAACAATTCCTCCCCTACCTCACCCACACCAGAGTCAACCTCCCATCCATGGAGAGGTGCTTTGAAATATTGGAAACAGCATTTGGAGACCCAGACCGAGTGGGCACAGCCCGTCGCAACTTGGGAAGAATCCAACAAGGCAAGCGTCCCTTCTCAGAATACTTTGCTGAGTTCCAGAGATACGCAGCGGAGGCAGGCTACAACGAAGCTGGGAACATCGAGGCCTTGGAAACTGGACTCAATGAGGAACTCAACAGGGCCATGGTCCATGAAGTAACCCCAGAAACTATCGAAGAATTTGCCCGGGTGCTCCAACGCCTGGACAGTAAAACACAAAAAGTCAATGCCCGCTACCGCGCCCCTGCTACAACCTCCCGCTTTACCCCCCGTTACCCTGCCCCTGCGGGACCCACCAACCGAACCTTTGCCCCTGCTGCTCCAACATCCCATACCCCAGCTCCTGCGGCGCCACGCGCTCCCCCCCTCCAGCGGGACACCCCTCACAAAGACCAGGTGGCGTCGCACCCATGGACCTCTCTGCTGGCCGACGACACCCAGACCCCCCGCGAACGAGATTCCCGCCGAGCCGAGGGCCAGTGTTACTACTGCGGCGGAGTGGGACACATAGTCAAAGACTGCCCCCAAGAACCACCCCCCTGGAATGCCGCTCCCAGGATGAGAGGAGCATTGATTAGAACTAGAAACCCGGAGCAGGAAGACTCCGAGGTGGAAGAAGAGACCTCCGGCGATGAGGCGTTAAAAGATTTATCCCTGGCTTGAGTGGCTCAGCCCGGGGATGTTTTAAGGATTTTTCTAAACTTTCTGTTTCTGCGTTTTCAGTTTTGGAGAAGGATATGGATGGGAATCAATTAGTTGTAACGTGTTCAATTTCTCAAAATAAAGATTCCTTTATCCCATCATATGCTCTCATTGATACTGGAGTGTCAGGTTATGGATTCATAGACAAATTCTTCGTAAGCCACCATAAGTTAATCACCAACCCCCTTAAAATACCCCGACAGATCGACGTAATTGATGGTCGACCCATAGAATCAGGAAAGGTTACAGACATTGTCAACCTCAGTCTCGATATTTATGGGCACCAAGAACAACTTCCCCTCTTTGTAACACAGCTCGGTCATTACCCCATCGTAATGGGAATACCCTGGATGCGAAAACACCAAGTTACCATCAGACCAGGCACCAACGAGTTATGTTTCGACTCCCCTATTTGCCTCAAGCACTGCAATCTCGAGAAAAAATCTATCAGAGCTAAAGGAATCTCTATCCAACTGTGACGGGGCTCTGCCTGTACTAAACAGGAGTGTAGGAAGGAAGAGGGCCGGTAGAAGAAAGAGTTAGGTTTAGAGAGTAAAGATTCTTCTTGGTAGACTTAGAATAATCTTAAGGGTCTTCTTCAGTTTGTTACAACTGATGATAAGGAAAACTAGAACTAGTGGGCGAAAATGGAGATGAGTACTTATACTCCAAATCTCTCGATTTTCCTGCCTTCCACTGCTCAAGCCAAGTTCCGGTGAAAACTCTGTTTTGGACCGGAGGACAATTCCTCCGCTACCCCACTTCTCTCTAAGCGCTAGCGGCTGTTTCCGGTCCTAGAGTAATGCACCCTTAGCCAGGATCAAGGATCACCTGCAGCCGGGCTGTCATACAGCTCCGGTCCGGCATCGGAGGAGTCTCCACTCCGGTGGTCTACCCTTGATGGCTGCAGAGCTGTAATTCATTGTAGATCTATTCCTGGGCATAGCCACCGCCGCCTGCGGCAGGGCTATCTTTGCTCTGAAGGTTAATGGAGATGCCCGACGCTTAGAGACCTTTCTCTAGCCGGTCCTCTATTCACTGACAGGATTCAGACTCGTCAGTCTGGCCCTTCATGAATAGATCTCCTCCTTAATAGCCAGAAGGTGGGTGCACTTGCGGCAGGTTGCGGTCCTCACCTACAGGCACTTCCCTATCACTGTAACTACTGGATTCTATCAATGGCTCTGAGCCTATAACAGGCCCGGTGAGAACTAGTCTCCTGACCGTTGGTATGGCTCCGGTATAATAACCTTATCTGAATCAAGCAGGGTGACGAATGGAAAACAGCGTTCCGGACACGTTACGGACACTACGAGTACCTGGTTATGCCATTTGGGCTAACCAATGCACCGGCAACCTTTCAGGGCATGATGAATGACGTCTTCAGAGAATTCCTGGACCAAGGGGTAGTAATATACCTAGACGATATCTTGATCTACAGTAAAACCGAGGAAGAGCATGAGCAGCTCATCAATAAAGTCCTCGACAAGATCATTGAAAACGACCTGGTGGCTAATCCAAAGAAATCTTTCTTCCACCAAGAGACAATCGAATTCCTTGGTTTCGTGTTGAGTCCTGAAGGTGTCACCATGTCGACTGATAAGGTGGACGAAGTCTTGAAGTGGTAATCCCCGAGGACCGTCAAGGACGTCCAAGTTTTTATGGGATTCGCCAATTTTTATCAGAGGTTCATTCAGAACTACTCCGGGGTCTGTAAGCCCATCACTGACTGTCTAGGTGGCGATGCTAAGAACTTCTCCTGGACTAGTGCCGCCGAAGCAGCTTTTCTGAAGCTCAAAATCCTCTTCACGTCTGCTCCTATCCTGGTTCACTTTTCACCGGAAAGGCAGATTATCGTGGAAACGGACGCAAGTGACTTCGCAATTGATGCAGTGCTTTCCCAGCCTATTGACGGCAAGATCCATCCTGTGGCCTTTTACTCCCGCGAACTTAACCCAGCCGAACTCAATTACGATGTCTGGGATAAGGAGATGCTCGGTATAGTCGCAGCTTTCAAACAATGGCGACATTACCTCGAAGGACCCAAATTCGCCGTCCTTGTCTACACAGATCACCAGAACCTGCATTACTTTGATACCACTAAGGTTCTGAACCGAAGACAATCACGATGGGCCCAATTGCTGGCGGAGTTCAATTTCAAAATCACCTACCGGCCGGGAACGCAGAACGGGAAAGCTGATGCACTGTCAAGACGTCCGGAGTACCGACGAGAAGGGGGGAGCGCGCAGGCAGTTGAGAGGTTATTTAAGCCCGGACAGTTGGTGGGGGTGGAAAATTTTGTTGTTTCTTCGGCTTCGCTCGCCGTAAAGGAAATTGGTGACTGGTCTAGGGATTTCCTTGACCTAGTAAAAGAAGTGTCGCTGAGGGATTCAGAATGGGATGAGTTGAAGAGGAGAGGAGAAACTAAGGAGCTGAAGGAGTTTTCCGTTAAGAAGAGGTTGCTTTTCTACAAGAACCGTCTATACATACCCAACAGCAATGCGTTAAGAATCCGAATCGCTGAATCAGAACACGATTCGAAGGTAGCCGGACACTTTGGTCAAGATAAAACACTGGAGTTGATTACACGCAACTTCTATTGGCCAAAGATGAACGAGTGGATTGACGACTATGTACGAAGTTGCGACGACTGTCAAAGAAACAAACCAAGTCGACATCGCAAGTACGGAGAGCTGCTTCCATTAAGCACTCCGCATGGCGTATGGTCATCCATCTCGATGGACTTTAATGTTCAGTTACCTGAGTCCAAGTGATATACGCAAATATGGGTAGTGGTTGATAGGTTCTCAAAGATGGCACACTTTATTCCCCTCCGAGGCGAGACCAGCTCTCAAGATTTGGCAAAGACTTTCCTATCTCAAATCTGGCGAATACATAGGTTACCTCTGGATATAGTTTCGGATCGCGATGCCAAGTTCACGTCAAGTTTTTGGGCATCGCTGATGGAACTTCTAGATATCAGGTTACGTATGAGTACCGCTTTCAACCCTCAAACTGATGGTCAAACGGAGCGCGTCAACCAGACATTGAGACACTGCCTCCGGGCATTCTGCAACTACGAGCAAGACGACTGGGCTGAACTACTTCCTTTGGCTGAATACGCCTACAACAACTCGGTTACATTTGCAACGGGGCAATCACTTTTCTATACCAATTACGGTTACAATCCCTAAACGAGTTGGCCCACAGAAGCCGAAGTAGTTAACCCCACGAGCGATCTCTATGCCCACTTCATACGAGGTGTCCACGACGCTACTCGACAAAAATTGACCATCGCAAGGGAAAGAATGGGAAAATACTATGATAAGAAAAGAGAGACACCTCCAAACTTCAAGAGAGGGGACCGTGTCATGCTCAACACTATCAACATCAAGACTCGCCGATCAAGAAAGAAACTCGACCACAAAAAGATGGGGCCTTTCACAATCAAACGACTAGCCGGTAAATGTGCATGCGAACTCGATCTTCCTCCTCAAATGAAGATCCACAACGTGTTCCACATTGAATTATTGGAACCTTACCGAGTCAGCACTATACCTGGTCGCGAACAGAGGCCGCCTACACCTGATGAGGTCGATGAAGAAGGCGAGAAACTATACGAAGTTGAGCGTATCATAGCCAGTAGGAAGAGCAGGAAAGGGGCCGTTGAATACCTGGTGAAATGGCGGGGTTATCCTGTTGGCGAAAGCACATACCAAGTTGTCGATGCAATGGACGAGGAGGTACTGTCGCTTGTCCACAACTATTTCGGGTTCGCACCAAACTACGAGAGTAGTCTTGTACTGAGCTCAAAGTTCGAAACGCTATCTACCAGGTAGAAAGGCACGAGGTCACTTCAGTCGATACTCAACTAAGAGTCTCCGCGGTTCGATGTTCAACCAACGAGTACAAACGTTACAGTTGCTAGAGTTCAAAGAGTTCGAAGAATGGTTCAGGTAGAGATCAAGAATCACCAAAGATAATCAAGCGCAAGGGATATAGAGGTAAAGACTCGTAGGTAGATCTTTTATATCGTTAAGACTCGTTCTTCCTTCACTATGATTTTGTAGAAGTCAGGGAATGACAGCATATTTATATCCCGCGTGTGTGTCTCGCGGACTAGAACTAAACATTACAACAAGTATGTGGGAACCCCCGAAGACCCTGAGAAACGCCAAAACCATGCCAACCGAACGCCAAGGAAACCAACGCCAAATACATGATACAAATAATCAAACGCCTAAGTTCCGAAACATTCCTAACCATCCTTGAACACTAAGAAAACCCCTCACTCATCTCGCACTACTGCATGCACTCAGCCTTCATCAGCCGTCATGGGAACTCGGGAGTTAGCCTACCTGATAACCCCTCGGTGCCAGGCCTCGACTTCGCTCGTCAACTCTTTCCCTGCGTCGCTGTCCTACACTAAGGAGCATAGCTCAACGTTAGGAGTACTGGCGAGGTATAAGGTACCGGAGGACTAGGGTAGTCTTTACCTTTTCCTGGGAGCCACCAGTGTAAGCCTTCTCAATTCATTCGCCATTTGATCAGTTATGGTCCGATTCCAAAGTGCAACAGAGTGATGATAGAGAGTCCTAGTATCTTGTCTTCGGGTTCCCTCTACTTATCACATCGTATACCCGTAACAACAACTTTCACAAGAAGAACCCCAAGGCCGTGAAAGACCAACGCCTGAGACTATAGAGGTACCCTTCGGGGCTAAGTCCTTCCCCTCCACAGACACCACGGGTGACATGTGGAGAAGGTTTAACGGAACCACAGTCGGTCAGAAGATGCTCTGAGGACAGACCACCCTGAGAGGGGGGTAAGCTGTTATAGGTATACGATGTGATAAGTAGAAGGGAACCCGAAGACAAGACTAGGACTCTCTATCATCACTCTGTTGCACTTTGGAAAGCTTCAAGCACTCGCACCTTGCGCCTGAGAGGCCCGGTTTGGCCAGTATGGCGGGTGGTGTGGAGTTGCCGTTTCCCTAGTTAAAAAGCCCGTTTTCGACCCTAGAAATAACCCCCGGAGCGTCAAACTGCCGCAGGGGCCAGACTTGACGCCGGTGGGTATATGAAGGGGCAGCAGTGAAAGTTTGGAGTCAATCGGACTAGAACTGAACGAATGGCGAATGAATTGAGAAGGCTCACACTGGTGGCTTCCAGGGAAAGGTAAGACTACCCGAGTCCTCTGGTACCTTATACCTCGCCAGCACTCCTAACGTTGAGCCATGCTCCTTAGTAGGACAGCGACACAGGGAAGGAGTTGACGAGCGAAGTCGAGGCCCGGTACCGAGGCGTTATCGGGTAGGTTAACTCCTGAGTTCCCATGACTGCTGATGAAAGGCTGAGTACATGCAGTAGTGCGAGATAAGTGAGGGGTTTTCTTAGTGTCAAGGATTGTTAGGAATGTTTCGGAACTTAGGCGTTTGATTATTTGCATCATGTATTTGGTGTTGGTTTCTTTAGCATTCAGTTGGCATCGTCTTGGCGTTATTCAGGGTCTTCGGGGGTTCCCACATACTTGTTGTAATGTTTAGTTCTAGTCCGCGAGACACACACGCGGGATATAAATATGCTGTCATTCTCCGACTTCTACTGAAATCATCATCAGCGAAGAACGAGTCTTAACGATATAAACACTATCTACGACTCTTTACTTCTATATTACTTGCGCTTGAAAATCTTTGGTGATTCTTGACCTCTACCTGAACCATTCTTCGAACCTTTGAACTCTAGCAACTGTAGCGATGTTGCCAAATGCTGATCGATGTATTGCATCAGGACCTTTGGTTCTTCTCTGGACATGCTGTACATTGGGCCGAAAGGGAGAGTAATGCCAGGTTGTGAGGGTATTTTGTTGTCGTACGGCCGGTGAGGAGGGAGGCGGCTTGCTTCTTGTTCCGACATGAAGGTTAGGCAATCAGGGTATTCTCGTTCCCTGAGGGGAATTGGGTTGTTGGAGAGGTTCCCTGAATCCTTGGGGAGGAGCAAAGCATAGACCGTGAGTCCCTTTGATTCCTCCGCGAAGGTAGCAGCGTTCACGAGTTCAACCTCCAAGTCATGCGTGCGTGGTAGTGGGGAAGAGATGTCTTGGATTGTGGTAGAGGAAGGTTCGTCATTACAGAGCCGGAGCCAACGTGGGGAGTCGAAGGTGATGGAATTACTCGCGAAGTCCAATTTAGCATTGTGACAACGGAGCCAGGGGATCCCAAGGACCACTGGGTAATGTCCCAGCTTGGTGACGAAAGTGGTGATGTTCTCAAAGTGGCCAGAAACGCGAAGGGAAAATTGCGCAGTATGGGTAATTTCATAGGAGGAGTTTTCTCTCCCGTCGATGACTTGGAGCTTACGGGGTTGGGGTAGGGGGTTCAATACAAGATCGTGGTGGCATGCAAATCTCTCGTCGATGAAAGCAATTCTGGATGCTCCAGTGTCTACCAATGCGTATGATTTAACAGATTTATTTTTATCGGGCAGGGAACACGAAACAACAAGGTGATCGTTATCTGATAAACCAACAGCAGAAGAGACAGAGAAACTAGAAACCGAAAGTACAGACAAAGTACGAGGGACAGGGGGAGCTTGGCAGATATAACAGAGCCATACCACCGGTCAGGAGACTAGTTCTCACCGTGCCTGTTATAGGCTCAGAGTCATTGCCAGAATCCGGTAGTTACAGTGATAGGGAAGTACCTGTAGGTGAGGACCGCAACCTGCCCCAAGTGTACCCACCTTCTGGCTACTAAGGAGGAGATCTATTCATGAAGGGGCAGACTAACGAGTCTGAGTCCTGTCAGTGAATAGAGGATCGGCTAGAGAAAGGTCTCTAAGCGCCGGGCATCTCCATTATCATTCGGAGCAAAGATAGCCCTGCCACAGGCGGCGCTGGCTATGCCCGGAAACACCCGCTAGCGCTTAGGAGAAGCGGGGTAGCGGAGGAATTGTTTCCGATCTAATGCAGAGTTTTCACCGGAACTTAGTTTGAGCAGTGGAAGGCAGGAAAACCGAGACATTTGGAGTATAAGTACTCATCTCCTTTTTCGCCCAGTAGTGCTAGTTTTCCCATCATCAGTTGTAACAAGCGGAAGAAGACCATTAAGATTATTCTAAGTCTACCAAGAAGAATCTTTACTCTCTAAACCTAACTCTTTCTTCTACCGGCCCTCTTGCTTCCTACACTCTTGTCTAGTAGAGGCAGAGCCCCGTCACATTATAATCTTAAAGGCTTCAGTTAGCTTTAGAGATTATCTTCCTCAACTCGTCTATAAGCCTATGTCAGGAGAAAGGCTCTTCTACTGGTACCTAAGAGCCCATTACTTCATCAGAGAAGTTATCTACTCCCTAGCTCCTGAACTATAGACACCAAATCCTCCAAGACCAGACATGTCCGCCTTGCCTGCCCCAGTGATGCCTCTCCAGATTGAATGGACACCCCACCCCCTACAAATAGATGCCTCGGCCCGGACACAGTTGGTCAAGAACCCCAGCGCAGCGCTACAAGCCTACATTCCTGGCTGTGAGCCCGCCTGGCAAGACACAGACTAGGTCACCTACCCGGAGTTCTTCAGACAACTCCAGATCTACCTCCAGCACTGCTTACAGCAAGAGCTGAATAGGGGCTCCCAAGCCCTGATACTCATCCAGGAGCAGCAGCAAGTGGAGACAGAACTCATGAGGCAAGCCTTAACCTTTATGAGGGACCAAGTCAGCTCTCTTCAGGATGAGCGGAAGAGATTTGTGGAAAAGGATGACCTAGACCCGGATGTCATGGAGATTGAATGGTCCAATCCGGTCATCCCCCCCAACTACCTAGAAGAGATCTAGAAGGCCATCAATGAGGCAAAGCTACAGATAGCTAGGCCCGGGACACCCAGACCATCATCCCGAGTATCCTCCAGAGAAGGAAGCAGGGCCCCAAGAAGGCAGCATTCACTGTTTGCAACCTTCCCCCGGCACCAGCAAGGCCCCATTGTCCCGGTGGTAATGCCACAAGTGGGAGCCTCCCCGCTTCCTCCTCCCGGCAGAAGGAGACCCTTTCTGGCCTAGGAATCAACTGGGACAGTGATCTTGAGGATGTGCCTCTTTCTCCAGCTCCTCCTCCGACAGAAATCCCCGGTGGTGGCTTAGCACCTCCGGAAATATCTCCCCCACCTCCGGCAAATCCAGGTGGAAGTGGAGGTAACATTCCTCCTCCCCCTCCGGGAACCCAAGGTGGTGCCCCTGGAGATGACCCAGACAACTCAGACTCGGAGCCAGAAGGGAATGACAGGAGAGCCTGGCAGAGGTATGTCAAGAAGAAGCTAGAGAAACAGCAGAGAGATCTGCTTGCTGTCTTGATCAACTGACAACCTCCGGAGCAGCCATACCCTCTCCAGTCATCCAAGGCCCGGGAACCTAAGGCCCCTCCACCCTCCAAGTTCCAAGGTCAAGCGGAACAAGTGGAAACCTTCCTCCGGCAATATGAGAATGTGTTCTCCATTGAAAGCCAGTCCTTCTGTGACGGGGCTCTGCCTCTACTAATCAGAAGTGTAGGAAGCAAGAGGGCCGGTAGAAGAAAGAGTTAGGTTTAGAGAGAAAAGATTCTTCTTGGTAGACTTAGAATAATCTTAAGGGTCTTCTTCAGTTTGTTACAACTGATGATGAGGAAAACTAGAACTAGTGGGCGAAAATGGAGATGAGTACTTATACTCCAAATCTCTCGATTTTCCTGCCTTCCACTGCTCAAGCCAAGTTCCGGTGAAAACTCTGTTTTGGACCGGAGAACAATTCCTCCGCTACCCCGCTTCTCTCTAAGCGCTAGCGGGTGTTTCCGGTCCTAGAGTAATGCACCCTTAGCCAGGGTCAAGGATCACCTGCAGCCTGGCTGTCACACAGCTCCGGTCCTGCACTAGAGGAGTCTCCGCTCCGGTGGTCTACCCTTGATGGCTGCAGAGCTGTAATTCATTGTAGATCTATTCCCAGGCATTGCCACCGCCGCCTGCGGCAGGGCTATCTTTGCTCTGAAGGTTAATGGAGATGTCCGGCGCTTAGAGATCCTTTCTCTAGCCGGTCCTCTATTCACTGACAGGACTCAGACTCGTCAGTCTGACCCTTCATGAATAGATCTCCTCCTTAGTAGCCAGAAGGTGGGTACACTTGCGGCAGGTAGCGGTCCTCGCCTACAAGTACTTCCCTATCACTGTAACTACTGGATTCTATCAATGACTCTGAGCCTATAACAGGCCCGGCGAGAACTAGTCTCCTGACCGTTGGTATGGCTCTATTATACTACTCCCCTCTCTCAGGATCTTGGTCACCAAGATTCAGTAACAACAAATTCTATTCAACCTAATTTTTTCAAGGAAATTCCCATGTATGTACAAGTAGAAAATCTAGAGGAGCTATATCAAACCCTTTTGTCCCGGGGTTTCTTAGGATACCGCATGTGAAAATCTTGGAGGGCTTCTTCAGCACTCTTCCTAAGATGTTCAAAGGGTTCCCAGGTAGCGTCCTCATTCTCATACCCTTCCCATAGTACTAGGTATTCCACTCTTCTCCTGAGCCTATTGACCCGGCTATCTGCTACCTCTCGGACTACCCAGTTCTCCTCTCCTGCAATCTCTTCTGGTTCCGGAGGGGGAACTCTTCTCTCCGGGTCTACTGGCGCTCTGTAAGGTTCTAAGAGAGAGACATGGAAGACCGGGTGTATAGCCATCTGAGGAGGAAGGGAGAGCTTGTAGGCACGAGTGCCTATAGCTTCAATGACCTTGAAGGGTCCCATCTTCTTCTGATCTAGCTTTCCCATCGGCCGCTTTGTTTGCACATTGCGTCGGTCTAGCATTA
Organism: Morchella rufobrunnea; assembly: GCA_024713595.1. Taxonomy (NCBI): domain Eukaryota; kingdom Fungi; phylum Ascomycota; class Pezizomycetes; order Pezizales; family Morchellaceae; genus Morchella; species Morchella rufobrunnea. The sequence continues at coordinate 736,608 of JAMGYT010000023.1, read as the reverse complement.
CTTCATCTCCAGGCTTGATCTCCGGAGGTGCCAGTGCATGTTTATCATACCACCGGGCCATCCTAATCCTAGCCTTGCCTAAGTTTTCTTGCATAGCCTGCCAAACAGATTCCCATTGAGAGATCATGACCTCACTTGCTGGATTGCTAACTTCAACACCTTCCCTGGGGGCTGGCCAGTTGGTCCTGGGTTCATAACCATAGTTGGCATAGAATACCGATACTTTGGTGGACTCAGAGACCGCCGAGTTGTAAGCATACTCTGCTATAGGCAAGAGATCTGCCCAGTCATCCTGTTGATATGAACAATAACTCCGCAAGTAATGTTCCAGGGTCTGGTTAATTCTTTCTGTTTGGCCGTCTGTTTGGGGGTGAAAAGAAGTAGACATTTTCAGCTTCACATTGAGGAGGCTCATGAGAGACTGCCAAAAATGAGAGAGAAACTTGCTATCTCTGTCCGAGACTATGTCATCAGGTAACCCATGGAGTCTCCAAACTTCCTTCAAGAACAACCTAGCCAAATCTTCTGTTCTGTTGAGTGTAGGGAGCGGGATGTAATGGGCCATCTTAGAAAAGCGGTCCACTATTACCCAGATCTTGGTAAATCCCTTAGACTCCGGTAATCCCACAATGAAGTCCATAGAGATGGAAGTCCATGGCCGATAGGGTATCTCCAATGGTTGGAGCATACCAAACTTCTTGTGTCGAGATGTTTTGTTCCTCTGACAACTGTCACAGGAACGGACATACTCTTCCGCATCTTGGTCCATTTCAGGCCAAAAGAAGTTATTCTTTACCTGCTCTAGTGTCTTAAATTGACCATAATTTCCAGCCACTTTAGAGTCATGGGTATCGGTCAGGATATCCATCCGGAGCTTCTTGTCATTAGGTATGTACCATCTATTTTTGTAGAAGATAAGGCCGTCCTTGACAGACAAGTTCTGGTCCAAATTTGGTTTTCCTTCAACCAGAGAGCGGTGCACTAACTGCCAATCTGTATCCAACTTGACTGCCTCTAATAAGCGGTCCATGAAAGAAGACTGCAACTGGTTGACTTTAACTGCCGCTAATCTAGCGGTGCTTAGAACCAATTGACCTGGCCTGAAAAACATCTGTGGCTCCGGCTGCAGTGGTTCACTCCCCTCTCCAGCGCGATGATCCCAGCGCCTAGATAGCACATCAGGTTTGCCATTTCTCTCTCCCGGTCTGTAGACAACTTTGAAATTGTAGCCTGCTAGATCTTCAGACCATCTAGCTTGCCGCCTAGTGAGAACCTTGGTAGAATTGAAGTATTCCAAGTTTTTGTGGTCTGTAAAAACAGTGACCTCCTGCTCACAAGATTTCAGCATGTGCTCCCATTCCCGGAAAGAGGCTACAATAGCTCCCATTTCCTTATCATGAATGTCATAGTTGATCTCAGCAGGAGAGAATTTCTTAGAATAGAAAGCTACCGGATGTAGTTTCCCATCATCTCATACTGAGAGAGCACTGCTCCCTTGGCAAAGTCACTGGCATCAGTTTCAACCACAGCTCTCCTAGTAGGGTCAAAATGAGCAAGCACTGGAGCGCTAGTAAACCGGTCTTTCAACTCTAGAAATGCCTGCACACAAGCTGCGGTCCATTGCCATTTTTTGCCATTTTGCAAGAGATCAGTTAGGGGTTTGCATATTCTACTGAAGCCTTCAATAAAGCGCCAATAGAAGTTGGCAAATCCTAGGAAGGCTTGGACCCCCTTAACATCTTTGGGTTCTGGCCAATCCCTAACTGCCTCTACTTTCTCTTCTGACATTGATACTCCCTCTTCTGAGATGTGGTAGCCGAGGTATTCTACCTCCCGCATGGAAAGAGGTCTTGTCAATGGATGCACATAGCTTATTCTCTGATAGCCGCTGCAAGACCTTATTGACAAGATCAACATGTTCTTCCATAGTCTCCGAGTAGATGAGGATGTCATCAATATAGACAATTACTCCTTCATCCGGTAGATCCTTTAACACATCATTCATCATAGCCTGGAAGGCAGAAGGGGCATTGCATAAACCAAATGGCATCACATTATACTGATACAGGCCATAGCGGGTTCTGAAGGCAGTTTTCCATTCATCACCTTCTGCTATCCTGATCAAATTGAAGCCATTCTTGAGATCTATCTTTGTGAAGATCCGGGCTTTGAATAACCTATCCCTGAGCTCACTCATGATGGGTAGTGCGTATTTGTCCTTGACAGTAACCTTATTCAAGCCTCTGTAATCCACACAAATTCTAAGTTTGCCATCCTTCTTTGGTATGAACAGAATGGGTGCCGCTGCTGGGCTGCTAGATCTGGAGATTTTGCCTGCTGCCAATTCCTTGGTCAGGTACTCCTTGAGGGCCTTTAACTCTGGAGCGGAACATGGGTATAGCGGCCCAAATGGGATTGTAGAATCAGGCAGGATCTTGATCTTCAGATCATTAGCAGTATGCGAGGTAACTCCTCTGCCTTCTCTCTGCTGAATACATGTGCCCATTGCCGATGCTGTGCAGGAATTCTGATTTCCACATTCACACCATTCTCATCATGCCAAATAGCTGCTACTAAGTGGTACACCTCTTCCTCTTCTAACATTTGATAGATTGAGATGGGTTCCACGGTAATGGCCGCTGGGAGACAGTTCTGTTTGCAGTAGTCACTTCTCCAGCTTATGGTATTGAGTTCCCAATTAATGTCCGGGTTATGCTTCCTTGCCTAAGCAATTGGCAGGTAACCGGAGATTCCAGCTTCCAAAGAGGCTACCTCCCATCGGAGTGTCTCCTTATGATCTCCCATGCTCATGTGGACCGGGTGAGTATAGTACTCTCCACTTTCCATCATGACATCTCCTTGAGCATCATACATTGTCAGTGGTTGATCCCTCCGCACGAAGGGTATTCCATTCTTCCTGACAAACTTCGAGTTCAGGATAGGTCCTGTGCACCCCGTGTCCAGAAGGAATTTCCCTTGGGAGCCTTCAACCTTTCCCACAATTGTCCAGGACAATTTGGCTTCTAGCACAGGTCTCTTACCATGTACTGGTAGGGGCGGAAGACTTGCTTCTTCCCTTCTCCTCTTGGAGGTTTTCTCAGGAGTGGTTCCTCTCGTTCGCTTTAGGTTCTGTGCTCTTAACATAGTGTAAGGCAAATAGATATGAGGCAAATAGATGTAGTGGGTTCTTCTTGTTCTGGTTCCGGATAATGAGGTCTTAGACGCGGCAGCTCCTTGTCCCTTTATACTTTTCAGTAGTAAGGGCCGATGCTATTTAGCAATCTAGCCTTTTGATATCCTTTCCGCAATTCCGGGACCATAGTCATAAGATAACCACAGATTTATTCCTATCCTAAAGAAACAAGGAAACAACTCAAACAGGAAGAAATTCTAGTATACATAGACTCTTAAACAGACATTACCAGATAATATCCTCATCTGACCCCAATCCAGGTTCAAAGATAAAATCCTCAGGAAACTCAGGAAGTACATTGAATGGTTGTTCTGCCACTACAGCAGCAACCTTAGCTTTCTTTTCAGATGGTTCCTGGGTATTATCCCCGGAGCCAGATCCTCTTTTCCGCTTTCTCTGTACTTTCACTGCTGCCACTCGGACAGTAGTAGGTTCCTTGGACCAACAGGTGGTCCATTTGTGTCTGGACTTGCCGCACTTCAAGCATACTTCAGCCTTTCTTCTTTCTTCCAGAATATCCCCCGGGATACCCTTTAGTTCCACGGCTTTATCCTTGGACCCTGTAGCTGCCTTAGGAGCGGAGGAGCTAGAGGCTTCCTTCCTTCCCTTTGGCTGCCGGCCTCTAGGATTGCTGGATTCTTTCTGGGTCCTGGCCGGAGCCTTTTCAGCTGCTGCCTGGTACCGCTCATGAGTGTGCCCCAGCTCTCTCAGAGCTGTGATCCTTTCCATCAAGGTCCTAGGTTTGGGATTGAAGAGTGCCTAACTTAAACCTAGTTCCGGTAGGAGGGAACCTTGGATCTTGTCATCTACCAGCTGTCCTTCATAGCCAGTCTTCCACATCAACTGAATAATAGTATTCAGGAAGGAGTCTATTCCTTCCTTCTTGGTGTGGGTAAGGAGATTCCATTGGGCTACCGCTTCATCCCTAGAGATGGCTTCACCAAAGGCAGCTCTGAAGGCTTCCACAAAAGAATCCCACTTCTTCCAGCGCTTATCTAGCCTTACAGGCCTCCCAGCAATTCGGTTGGCAGAGGCTTGGTCGATTGAGTTATGGTAAGCCTCATACCACTTGGTTGCTGCCGTTCCTTCCATGAGATTCCCGGCATACCGGATCTTTGTCTCATCAGCCAGGAAGGACTGGCTTTCAATGGAGAACACATTCTCACATTGCTGGAGGAAGGTTTCCACCTGTTCCGCATGGCCTTGGAACTTGGAGGGTGGAGGGGCCTTAGGCTCCCGGGCCTTGGATGACTGGAGAGGATGTGGCTGCTCCTGGGGTTGCCGGTTGATCAAGAGAGCAAGCAGATCTCTCTGCTGCTTCTCTAACTTCTTCTTGACATACCTCCGCCAGGCTCTCCTGTCATTCCCTTCTGGCTCCGAGTCTGAGCTGTCTGGGTCATCTCCGGGGGCACCACCTTGGGCTCCCGGAGGGGGAGGAGGAATGTTGCCTCCGCTTCCACCTGAATTTGCTGGAGGTGGGGGAGGTACTTCCGGAGGTGCCGAACCACCACCGGGGATTTCGGTCGGAGGAGGAGCCGGAGAAAGAGGCTCATCCTCAAGGTCACTATCCCAGTTGATTCCTAGGCCAGAGAAGGGTCTCCTTCTGCCGGGAGGAGGAAGGGGGGAGGCTCCCACTTGTGGCATTACCACCAGGACAATGGGGCCTTGCTGGTGTCGGGGGAAGGTTGCAAACAGTGAATGCTGCCTTCTCGGGGCCCTGCTTCCCGCTCTGGAGGATACCCAGGACAATGGTCTCGGCGTCCCGGGCCTAGCTATCTGTAGCTTCCCCTCATTGATGGCCTTCTGGATCTCTTCCAGGTAGTTGGGGGGGATGACCGGGTTGGACCATTCAATCTCCATGGCATCCGGGTCTAGGTCATCCTTCTCCACAAATCTCTTCAGCTCATCCTGAAGAGAACTGACTTGGTCCCTCATGAAGGTCAAAGCTTGCCTCATGAGTTCTGCCTCCGCTTGCTGCCGCTCCTGGATGAGTATTAGGGCTTGGGAGCCCCTGTTCAGCTCTTGCTGTATGCGGTGCTGGAGGTAGATCTGGAGTTCTCTGAAGAACTCCGGGTAGGTGACCGAGTCTGTGTCTTGCCAGGCAGGCTCACAGCCAGGAATGTAGGCCTGCAGCGCTGCTCTGGGGTTCTTGACCAACTGTGTCCGGGCCGAAGCCTCTATCTGTAGAGGTTGAGGTGTCCATTCAATCTGGAGAGGCACCACTGGGGCAGGTAGGGCGGACATGTCTGGTCCTTTGAGGGTTTGGTGTCTATAGCTCAGGGGCAAGAATGTAGATAACTTCTCTGACGAAGTAGTGTATTCTTAGGTACCAGTAGAAGATTCTTACTCCTGACTTAGGCTTATAGACAAGTTGAGAAAGATAATCTCTAAAGGTAACTGAAGCCTTTAAAATTATAATGTGACGGGGCTCTGCCTCTACTAATCAGAAGTGTAGGAAGCAAGAGGGCCGGTAGAAGAAAGAGTTAGGTTTAGAGAGAAAAGATTCTTCTTGGTAGACTTAGAATAATCTTAACGGTCTTCTTCCGTTTGTTACAACTGATGATGAGGAAAACTAGAACCTAGTGGGCGAAAATGGAGATGAGTACTTATACTCCAAATCTCTCGGTTTTCCTGCCTTCCACTGCTCAAGCCAAGTTCCGGTGAAAACTCTGTTTTGGACCGGAGAACAATTCCTCCGCTACCCCGCTTCTCTCTAAGCGCTAGCGGGTTTTTCCGGTTCTAGAGTAATGCACCCTTAGCCAGGGTCAAGGATCACCTGCAGCCTGGCTGTCACACAGCTCCAGTCCTGCACTAGAGGAGTCTCCGCTCTGGTGGTCTACCCTTGATGGCTGCAGAGCTGTAATTCATTGTAGATCTATTCCCGGGCATTGCCACCGCCGCCTGCGGCAGGGCTATCTTTGCTCTGAAGGTTAATGGAGATGTCCGGCGCTTAGAGATCCTTCCTCTAGCCGGTCCTCTATTCACTGACAGGACTCAGACTCGTCAGTCTGACCCTTCATGAATAAATCTCCTCCTTAGTAGCCAGAAGGTGGGTACACTTGCGGCAGGTAGCGGTCCTCGCCTACAGGTACTTCCCTATCACTGTAACTACTGGATTCTATCAATGACTCTGTTATACCTTCCTGGCTGATGAGACAAAGATCCGGTATGATGGAAATCTCATGGAAGGAACGGCAGCAATCAAGTGGTATGAAGCTTACCATAATTCAATAGACCAAGCCTCTGCCAACCGGATTGCTGGGAGGCATGTAAGGCTAGATGGGCGCTGGATGATGTGGGATTCCTTTGTGGAAGCTTTCAGAGCTGCCTTTGGTGAAGCCATCTCCAGGGATGAAGCGGTAGCCCAATCGAACCTCCTTACCAACACCAAGAAGGAAGGAATGGACTCCTTCCTGAGTACTATTATTCAGTTGATGTGGAAGACCGGCTATGAAGGACAGTTGGTAGATGACAAGATCCAAGGTTCCCTCCTACCGGAACTAGGTTTAAGTTGGGCACTCTTCAATCCCAAACCTAGGACCTTGATGGAAAGGATCACAGCTCTGAAGGAGCTGGGGCACACTCATGAACGGTACCGGGCAGCAGTTGAGAAAGCTCCGGCCAGGACCCAGAAGGAATCCAGCAATCCTAGAGGCCAGCAGCCAAAGGGAAGGAAGGAAGCTTCTAGCTCCTCCGCTCCTAAGGCAGCTACAGGTTCCAAGGACAAAGCTGTGGAACTGAAGGGTATCCCGGGGGATATTCTGGAAGAAAGAAGAAAGGCTGAAGTATGCTTGAAGGTAAGACCTTCCAGTACTCCCCTGTGAGGTAGAGTACATAGACTGACTTGTGCAATAGTGCGGCAAGTCCAGACACAAATGGACCACCTGTTGGTCCAAGGAATCTACTACTGTCCGAGTGGCAGCAGTGAAAGTACAGAGAAAGCGGAAAAGAGGATCTGGCTCCGGGGATAATACCCAGGAACCATCTGAAAAGAAAGCTAAGGTTGCTGCTGTAGTGGCAGAACAACCATTCAATGTACTTCCTGAGTTTCCTGAGGATTTTATCTTTGAACCCGGATTAGGGTCAGATGAGGATATTATCTGGTAGTGTCTGTTAAGAGTCTATGTATACTAGAATTTCCTCCTGTTTGAGTTGTTACCTTGTTTCTTTAGGATAGGAATAAATCTGTGGTTATCTTATGACTATGGTCCCGGAATTGCGGAAAGGATAATGAAAGGCTAAGGTTGCTAAATAGCATCGGCCCTTACTACTGAAAAGTATAAAGGGACAAGGGGTTGCCGCATCTAAGACCTGATTTTTATCCAGAACCAGAACAAGAAGAACCCACTACAGCTATGTGCCGCATATCTATTTGCTTTACATTATGTTGAGAGCACAGAACCTAAAGAGAACAAGAGGAACCACTCCTGAGAAAACCTCCAAGAGGAGAAGGGAAGAAGCAAGTCTTCCGCCCCTACCAATACATGGTAAGAGGCCTGTGCTAGAAGTCAAATTATCTTGGACAATTGAAGGAAAGGTTGAAGGCTCCCAAGGGAAATTCCTTCTGGACACTGGGTGCACAGGACCTATCCTGAACTCGGAGTTTGTCAGAAAGAATGGAATACCCTTAGTGCGGAGGGATCAACCACTGACAATGTATGATGCCCAAGGAGATGTCATGATAGGAAGTGGAGAGTACTATACACACCCGGTCCATATGAGCATGGGAGATCATAAGGAGACACTCCGATGGGAGGTAGCCTCTATGGAAGCTGGAATCTCTGGTTATCTGCCAATTGCTTGGGCAAGGAAGCATAACCCGGACATTAATTGGGAACTCAATACCATAAGCTGGAGAAGTAACTACTGCAAACAGAACTGTCTCCCAGCGGCCATTACCGTGGAACCCATCTCAATCTATCAAATGTTAGAAGAGGAAGAGGTGTACCACTTAGTAGCGGCTATTTGGCATGATGAGAATGGTGTGAATGTGGAAATCAGAATTCCTGCACAGCATCGGCAATGGGCACATGTATTCAGCAGAGAGAAGGCAGAGGAGTTACCTCGGCATACTGCTAATGATCTGAAGATCAAGATCCTGCCTGATTCTACAATCCCATTTGGGCCGCTATACCCATGTTCCGCTCCAGAGTTAAAGGCCCTCAAGGAGTACCTGACCAAGGAATTGGCAGCAGGCAAAATCTCCAGATCTAGCAGCCCAGCAGCGGCACCCATTCTGTTCATACCAAAGAAGGATGGCAAACTTAGAATTTGTGTGGATTACAGAGGCTTGAATAAGGTTACTGTCAAGGACAACACGCACTACCCATCATGAGTGAGCTCAGGGATAGGTTATTCAAAGCCCGGATCTTCACAAAGATAGATCTCAAGAATGGCTTCAATTTGATCAGGATAGCAGAAGGTGATGAATGGAAAACTGCCTTCAGAACCCGCTATGGCCTGTATCAGTATAATGTGATGCCATTTGGTTTATGCAATGCCCCTTCTGCCTTCCAGGCTATGATGAATGATGTGTTAAAGGATCTACCGGATGAAGGAGTAATTGTCTATATTGATGACATCCTCATCTACTCGGAGACTATGGAAGAACATGTTGATCTTGTCAATAAGGTCTTGCAGCGGCTATCAGAGAATAAGCTATGTGCATCCATTGACAAGACCTCTTTCCATGCCCGGGAGGTAGAATACCTCGGCTACCACATCTCAGAAGAGGGAGTATCAATGTCAGAAGAGAAAGTAGAGGCAGTTAGGGATTGGCCAGAACCCAAAGATGTTAAGGGGGTCCAAGCCTTCCTAGGATTTGCCAACTTCTATTGGCGCTTTATTGAAGGCTTCAGTAGAATATGCAAACCCCTAACTGATCTCTTGCAAAATGGCAAAAAATGGCAATGGACCGCAGCTTGTGTGCAGGCCTTTCTAGAGTTGAAAGACCGGTTTACTAGCGCTCCAGTGCTTGCTCATTTTGACCCTACTAGGAGAGCTGTGGTTGAAACTGATGCCAGTGACTTTGCCAAGGGAGCGGTGCTCTCTCAGTATGAGATGATGGGAAACTACATCCGGTAGCTTTCTATTCTAAGAAGTTCTCTCCTGCTGAGATCAACTATGACATTCATGATAAGGAAATGAGAGCTATAGTAGCCTCTTTGCGGGAATGGGAGCATATGCTAAAATCCTGTGAGCAGGAAGTCACGGTTTTCACAGACCACAAGAACTTGGAATACTTCAATTCTACCAAGGTTCTCACTAGGCGGCAAGCTAGATGGTCTGAAGATCTTGCAGGCTACAATTTCAAAGTTGTCTACTGACCGGGAGAGAAAAATGGCAAACCTGATATGCTATCTAGGCGCTGGGATCATCGCGCTGGAGAGGGGAGTGAACCACTGCAGCTGGAGCCACAGATGTTTTTTAGGCCAAGTCAATTGGTTCTAAACACTGCTAGATTAGCGTCAGTTAAAGTCATCCAGTTGCAGTCTTCCTTCATGGACCGCTTATTAGAGGCAGTCAAGTTGGATAAAGATTGGCAGTTAGTGCACCGCTCTCTGGTTGAAGGGAAACCAAATTTGGACCAGAACCTGTCTGTCAAGTACCGCCTTATCTTCTACAAGAATAGATGGTATATTCCTAATGACAAGAAGCTCCGGATGGACATCCTGACCGATACCCATGACTCTAAAGTGGCTGGACATTATGGTCAATTTAAGACACTAGAGCGGGTGAAGAATAACTTCCTTTGGCCTAAAATGGACCAAGATGTGGAAGAGTATGTCCGTTCCTGTGACAGTTGTCAGAGGAACAAAGCATCTCGACACAAGAAGTTCGGTATGCTCCAACCATTGGAGATACCCTATCGGCCATGGACTTCCATCTCTATGGACTTCATTGTGGGATTACCGGAGTCTAAGGGATTTACTAAGATCTGGATAATAGTGGACCGCTTTTCTAAAATGACCCATTACATACTGCTCCCTACAATCAATAAGACAGAAGATTTGGCTAGGTTGTTCTTGAAGGAAGTTTGGAGACTTCATGGGTTACCTGATGACATAGTCTCGGACAGAGATAACAAGTTTCTCTCTCATTTCTGGCAGTCTCTCATGAGCCTCCTCAATGCGAAGCTGAAAATGTCTACTTCTTTTCACCCCCAAACAGACGGCCAAACAGAAAGAATTAACCAGACCCTGGAACATTACTTACGGAGTTATTGTTCATATCAACAGGATGACTGGGCAGATCTCTTGCCTATAGCAGAGTATGCTTACAACTCGGCGGTCTCTGAGTCCACCAAAGTATCGGTATTCTATGCCAACTATGGTTATGAACCCAGGACCAACTGGCCAGCCCCCAGGGAAGGTGTTGAAGTTAGCAATCCAGCAAGTGAGGTCATGATCTCTCAATGGGAATCTGTTTGGCAGGCTATGCAAGAAAACTTAGGCAAGGCTAGGATTAGGATGGCCCGGTGGTATGATAAACATGCACTGGCACCTCCGGAGATCAAGCCTGGAGATAAAGTAATGTTAGACCGGCGCAATGTGCAAACAAAGCGGCCAATGGGAAAGCTAGATCACAAGAAGATGGGACCCTTCAAAGTCATTGAAGCTATAGGCACCCGTGCCTACAAGCTCTCCCTTCCTCCTCAGATGGCTATACACCCGGTCTTCCATGTCTCTCTCTTAGAACCTTATAGAGCACCAGTTGACCCGGAGAGAAGAGTTCCTGCCCCGGAACCGGAAGAGATCGCAGGAGAAGAGAACTCAATAGTCCGAGAAGTAGCAGATAGCCGGATCAATAGGCTCAGGAGAAGAGTGGAATCCCTAGTACTATGGGAAGGGTATGAGAATGAGGATGCTACCTGGGAACCCTATGAACATCTAAGGAAGAGTACTGAAGAAGCTCTCTGAGATTTTCACATGAGGTATCCTAAGAAACCCCGAGATAAGAGGGTTTGATGTAGCTTCTCCAAATTTTCTATTTGTACATAGTCACGGAAATTTCCTTGAAAAGAATCAGGTTGAACAGAATTTCTTGTTACTGAATCTTGGTGACCAAGATCCTGAGAGAGGGGAGTAGCATAACAGAGCCATACCACCGGTCAGGAGACTAGTTCTCACCGGGCCTGTTATAGGCTTAGAGTCATTGATAGAAACCCAGTAGTTACAGTGATAGGGAAGTACCTGTAGGTGAGGGCTGCAACCTGCCGAAAGTGTACCCACCTTCTGGCTACTAAGGAGGAGATCTGTTCATGAAGGGGCAGACTGACGAGTCTGAACCCTGTCAGTGAATAGAGGACCGGCTAGAGAAAGGTCTCTAAGCGTCGGGCATCTCCATTTACCTTCAGAGCAAAAGATAGCCCTGCGACAGGCGGCAGTAGTTCTGTCCGGGAATAATCTACAATGAGTTACAACTCTGCAGCCATCAAGGGTAGACCACTGGAGTGGAGACTCCTCTAATGCAGGCCCGGAGCTGTGTAACAGCCAGGCTGCAGGTGATCCTTAATCCTGACTATGGATGCTTACTCTAGGACCGGGAACTGCCACTAGCGCTTAAGGAGAAGCGGGATAGCAGAGGAATTGTTTCCGCTCCAAGGCAGAGTTTTCACCGGAACCTAGTTTGAGTAGTGGAAGGCAGGAAAGCCGAGAGATTTGGAGTATAAGTACTCATCTCCACTTCCGCCCACTAGTTCTGGTTTTTCCTCATCATCAGTTTTAAGAAGCGGAAGAAGACACTTAAGATTATTCTAAGTCTACCAAGAAGAATCTTTACTCTCTAAACCTAACTCTTTCTTTTACCGGCCCTTGCCTCCTACACTCTTGTTTAGTAGGGTCAGAGCCCGCTCACACTTGCTCTGGCGGCACACGTTGCAGTTCAAGATGTACTGGTCAACATACCTTCTCATGGTTGGCCAGTAGTAGGTTCGGGATAGGTGTTCCAAGGTCTTGGGTCTAGCAGGGTGTCCAGTGGAGGACTTGGTGTAGGGTTCCTGTCGTAGCAACAGCTTGAGTTCAGTGGAGTCAGGGACATAGACGAGGCGACGGTGCAGGAGTAGGCCTTTAGGGGATTCGGAACATTCCTCTAAGGAGATTTTCCGGGAGTGCTTGGTGCTGTTGCAGAGCATAATCAGTACTTCGGCGTGGAAACTGTCTGTTTGGTAAACCTGGGCGAACACTTTTATCACGGGTGACGATCCTTTAGCGCGTTCATTTGACAAAGTACCCGCTAACAAACCTAGCTTATTTCCAGGAGCAAGATTTTTTGCCTTTATCATAACTTGGGACTGGTGCAAGAGTCTCTCATCCACTTCCTTAGGGTGATCTCCTGATCTCCTAGTCAGGGCATCCGGTTTCCCACCTTGTTTTCCTGTGCGGTAGTGGAGGACGTAGTCGAAGCGGGACAGGAATTCGGACCAATGGGCCTGGCGACGGTTGAGGGTCTTCTTGGTCATGAAGTATTCAAAGTTACGGTGGTCGGTGATGACAGTGATAGGGAGCTGAGATCCCTCCAAGTAGTGTCGCCATTCCTCAAACGCTCGGATGATTGCCAGGAGTTCCTTGTCGTAGATCTTGTAGTTGCATTCCGCAGGGGAATGCTTCTTCGAGAAGAAGGCCACGGGGTGCAGGATGCCTTGGGGGTCGCATTGGGACAGGATCGCGCCGGAGACATAATCAGATGCATCGGTTTCCACGACGATCTTCTGGCCTGCTTCAAAATGGCGGAAGACAGAGGCCGAGGTAAAGGCATCTTTCAGGTACCGGAATGCTTGGTCTGCCTGGGGGCTCCAGAGGAACTTGAAGTTCTTCTTGGTCATATGGGTCAGGGGGGAGACAACCTTTGAGTATCCCAGGATGAAGCGATGGTAGAAGTTCGCGAAGCTCAGGAAACATTGCACGTCTTTGAGGTTCCTGGGGGTTTCCCATTTCTGAATGGCGGAGATTTTGGTAGGGTCCATTTTTAGGCCCTCAGCGGACAGGATCATGCCGAGATATTTTACTTCCTGAATATGGAACCCAAATTTTACGGGCTTTAGATGTACGTCATTGGCCTTCAGGATGGCGAGGATCTTCCGAAGGTGGGTACGGTATTCTTCCAGGGACTCGAAGTAAATTAAGATGTCGTCCAGATAGGGCGTCACAAAGTCATCGAGATGGGGGTGGAGGAGGTCATTGACCCAGTGTTGGAAGGCGGTGGGGGACATTGGTGAGTCCAAAGGGCATCACGAGGTACTGGTAGAGGCATTGGCGGGTCCAGAACGCAGTTTTCCACTCATTCCCTTCCTTGATACGGATCTGGTGGTACACCTCGCGGAGGTCCAGCTTCGTGTAATACTTAGCCTTGGTGACCTAGACAAGGGTTTCAATGAACAGGCGAAATCAATGATGGTTCTTGATGGTCATCTCGTTGAGCTTCCTGTAGTCAATACAGAGATAGAGGGATCCATCGGCCTTTTTCGCGAAGAGGATGGAGTTACCAGCGGGGGACTCAGAAGCACGGATGAAGCCTGTAGTTCCTGGTGGCTCAAATTGTATATGGAGCCGAAGGGGGGTTCCTTACCATCTTGCAAGTTGATAGGCAAGTCATAGCGGGGACGGGATGGGGGTAGGACAGAGGCAGCAGATTTCATAAACAGGGCTGTATACTCACCGCGGTACTGCTGGAGGACAGAGGCCATGGGGTCGTCCTTCTTTCTTTTGAACTCATCGTCGATGTCTGTGAGAGAGGCTGCGAACAGCATTCTCTGACGCCTACAGACGAGGCGGGAGAAAGGGGTAAGGCCACTGTAGGCCACATGGATGGGGGCCGAGGGGGAGCGGGACCGGGAGGTGATGCCTTGGACAGGCAATGGCTGTTGTGAGGCAAGGCATTGTTGGAGGCATGAGGGGGAACCAAAGTGCACCTGGTTTTGTTCTGGGCTGGAGGTGGAGGTCGTGGTGGCGCATCCAGGGGATTCCCATCACCAGTGGGTAGTGACCCAACTTGGTGACGAGGAAGGGAACATATTCGCGGTGGCCATCAATGTCTAAAGCCAACTTGGTCAGATGGGTGATTTGGCCAGAAGCTATGGAGCGATCATCGATCACCTGCAACTCACGACGGACACGAAGGGGGAACAGGGGGAAACAATGAGACTGGACAAAGGTTGCGTTGACAAAGGCGTAACCTGAAGCACCAGTGTCAATGAGTGCGACCGAGGGGACAGGGACTGAGTCATTGAATTCCACGGAGATCTTGCAGTTGATAACCAATTGGTCATCAGACAAGTCATCCCCCGATAGGGGCAAGGCAGACAAGGCATGTGGAGGACCAGAAGCGGAGACAGAGCAGGGGACAGCAACAGTAGTTGGTGACAGGGCATGCCCCTGTGATATGTCAGGGTTTACCACAGGGACAGACCTTTTAAATGCTGCTGTGGGGACACGGGGGCAACTGGCGGGACTCTCCAGTTGTTAATGGTACGGAGATCTGGGCGGGGGGTTAAGGCTGGGGCTGGGGCAGGGGCAGAAGTGAGGGAGCGAGGTGGGGTTGGAGCACGGGGACAGAAGCGGGCATGGAGGCTGGAGCCAAACTGGTACCACTGGCTAGCCAAGTTCATGTGGGCCTGGAAAGATTAATGAAGTTGCTGGGGGTGGTTGTTGGCGGAGCGGAGGGCGGCAGAGAGGCGGAAGACTTCAGATTGGGCCGAAGTGGCCGCAGCAAGGGCAAGGCTGAATTCGCTCTCGACTTCCTTGAGGAGGGAGTCGGAGGCAGTAGGAGATTGTTGGCAGGTGGTGAGGTTGGAGGTGGTGGTCTGAAGGGAGGCCTTGGAGGCCTCGAACTCTGTGTTGAGATCGGTAATGATCACGATGTAGGTTTCCTCCGGGGCGGAGAAGACTGAGGCAGGGGAAGGTGTGGGTTCGACCTCTTCCTCTACTGAGGGCGCCGACTCGGACTCGGTGGTTGGGGTGGAGGAGGAGAGGAGGGTGAGGGCCGCGAGAGAGTCCTCGATGAGGTCGTAGACCTCATGCCATTCCTCGCCATCTTCTGAGACTGGCAGGGGAGTTTCTCGGATGAAGGCCGACTGTGACGGGGCTCTGCCTCTACTAAACAAGAGTGTAGGAAGCAAGAGGACCAGTAGAAGAAAGAATTATATTTAGAGAGTAAAGATTCTTCTTGGTAGACTTATAATAATCTTGAGGGTCTTCTTCCACTTGTTACAACTGATCATGAGGAAAACTAGAACTAGTGGGCGAAAATGGAGATCCGTACTTAGCCTGCAAATCTCTCGGCTTTCCTGCCTTCCACTACTCAAACTAAGTTCCGGTGAAAACTTTGCCTTGGAGCGGAAACAATTCCTCCGCTACCCCGCTTCTCCCTAAGCCCTAGTGGGTGTTTCCGGTCCTAGAGTAATACACCCTTAGCCAAGGTCAAGGATCACCTTCAGCCTGGCTGTCATACAGCTCCAGGCTTGAATTAGAGGAGTGTCCGCTCCGGTGGTCTACCCTTGATGGCTGCAGAGCTGTAACTCATTGTAGATTATTCGCGGGCATAATCACTACCGCCTGCGGCAGGGCGATCTTGCTCTGAAAGTCAATGGAGATGCCCGGCGCTTAGAAACCGTTCTCTAGCCGGTCCTCTATTCACTGACAGGACTGAGACTCCTCAGTCTGCCCCTTCATGAATAGATCTCCTGCTTAGTAGCCAGAAGGTGGGTACACTTGTAGTAGGTTGCGGTCCTCACCTACAGGTACCCCCCTATCACTGTAACTACCGTATTCTATCAATGGGTCTGAACCTATAACAGGTCCGGTGAGAACTAGTCTCCTGATCGTTGGTATGGCTCTGTTATAATCACCCTCTCAACCAGCGTCACCCCCACCGCAAGCCACTTCCTGGTTACAGACGACTCTGCTCGTAACCTTAAGAAAATCTCCTCAGTGGTCCTCTCTGTCCGCGTGGAAGACGCCCACCACTTCAAACACCCCATCCAGCTCTTCTCCCGTCCCCGCCACTGCCGGGAAAGGTGGAAAGCCTCCCCCTCCACTCAATGCCGGAAATGCTGCAAATTGGGCCACAACACCAAAGGCTGCAAGCAGGAACTCCCTACCTGCTCGATCTGTACTCTACCCCACAACCGAGACGATCACAGATGACTAGTAAACACCTGTGATGGCCATTACAGCCTCATCGTCAACTGTTGCGAAGTCTCCACGCCAAGATGCGCCAACTGTGAAGGACCACACCATGTTTTCATCCCCACATGCCCATCCCGACCCAACACCCACCCCCCCCTAACACCAACTGTCCCCCCCGGCGCTATCGATGCCGGGTATTAAAAACACACCCTTTCTCTACTCGGGCAACGTGTCCTCATCAGAAAGTCGCTGATAATGTGTCGACATGACTGCGGAAAACAGTAAACTCAGTCCCACCCTCAACACTACACAACTCACCCTCCAGCCACAGGGTGGCCATGCAACCCCTTACCAACCACCAAGACTCGCCGCTCAGTCGAATCACTCTTAACAGCCGTATCAGACCCAGAGAATGGGATACAGGTGGCATTGACATTAAGTCAGGGTAGAAAAATTTACTTTTGTTTCTCTTTTGTTTTTCCTAACATCGTCTGGACCAGCGGTGTCATTCGGAGAAAAGTTTCTTGAAACCATATTTCATACTGCATGCGAACTTTCTGTAATTAGAAACATGAATAGATATGAAATAAAAAAAAAAGGAACGAAGTCACTTCAGTCGATACTTAACTATAAGTCTCCGTGGTTCAGTGTTCGGCCAACGAGTATAAACGTTTACGGTTGATAAAGTTCAAAGAGTTCGAAAAATGGTTCAGGTAGAGGTCAAAAATCATCAAAGATATTCGAGCGCAAGTAGAAGTAAAGACTCGTAGATGGATTTTCAATCGTTAAGACTTGTTCTTCGCTGATAATGATTTCAGTAGAAGTCGGAGAATGTCAGCATATTTATATCCTGCATGTGCATCTAGGGGACTTAGAACTAAACCTTACAACATGTGGGAATCCTTGAAGACCCTGAATAACGCCAAGAGAAATGCCAACCGAACGATAAAGAAACGAACACCAAATAGATGATACAAATAATCAAACGCCTAGTTCTGAAACATTCCTAACAATCCTTGAACACTAAAAACCCCTCGTTCATTTCGCACTACTGCATGTACTCAGCCTTCATCAGCACTCATGGGAACTCGGGAGTCAGCTTACCTGATAACACCTGGGTACCGGGCCTCGACTTCGCTCGCCAACTCTTTCCCTGCGTCGCTGTCCTTCTATTGAGCATGGCTCAACGTTAGGAGTACTGGTGAAGTATAAGGTACCAGAGGACTCGGGTAGTCTTACCTCTGACTGGGAACCACCAGTGTGAACCTTCTCAATCCATTCGCCATCCGATCAGTTCTGGTCCGATTAACTCCAAACTTTCCCTGCTGACCCTTCATATACCCACCATTGTCAAGGCTGGCCCCTGCAGCAGTTTGACACTCCGGAGGTTATTTCTGGGGTCAAAAATGGGCTTTTCAACTAGGGAAAGTTTATACCATCTGCCATACTGGCCAAACCGTGCCTCTCAGGCGCGGGGTGTGAGTTCCTAAACCTTTTCAAAGTGCAACAGAGTGATGATAGGGAGTCTTAGTATCTTGTCTTTGGGTTCCCTCTACTTATCACATTGTATACCCGTAACAGTGACGAGTGGAAAACAGAGTTCCAGACACGTTACAGACACTATGAGTACCTGGTGATACCATTTGGGGTGATCAACGCACCGGCAAGTTTTCAGGGCATGATGAATGACGTCTTCAGAGAATTCCTGCACCAAGGGGTTGTAGTTTACCTAGACGTCATCTTGATCTACAGCAAAACCGAGGAAGAGCATGAGTAACTCGTCAACAAAGTACTCGATAAGATCATCGAAAACAACCTAGTCGCTAACTCAAAGAAATCTTTTTTCCACCAGAAGACAATTGAATTCCTTGGTTTCGTGTTGAGTCCTGAAGGTGTCCCCATGTCGACTGATAAGTTGACCGAGGTCTTGAAGTGAGAATCTCCGAGGACCGTCAAGGACGTTTAAACTTTTATGGGATTCGTCAGTTTTTATGGGAGGTTTATTCAGAACCACTCTGGGGTCTGTAAACCCATTACTGACTGTCTACGTGGCAATGCTAAGTACTTCTCCTGGACGAGTAGCCCCGAAGCAGTTTTTCTGAAGCTCAAGATTCTCTTCACGTCTGCTCCTATCCTGGCTCATTTTTCACCCGAAAGGCAAATTATCGTGGAAACGGACGCAAGTGACTTTGCAATTGGTGCAGTGCTTTCTCAACCTATTGACGGCAAAATCTATCTCATGGCCTTTTACTCCCGCAAACTTAATCCAGACGAACTCAATTACAATGTCTGGGATAAGGAGATGCTCGGTATAGTCGCAGCTTTCAAACAATGGCGCCATTACCTCGAAGGACCCAAGTTTACTGTCCTTGTCTATACAGATCACCAGAACCTGCAGTACTTTGATACCACTAAGGTTCTGAACCGAAGACAAGCACGATGGGCTCAACTCCTGGCAGAGTTCAATTTTAAAATCACCTACCGGCCAGGAACTCAGAACGGGAAAGCTGATGCACTGTCAAGACGTCCGGGGTACCGACATGAAGGGGGGGGCATGCAGGCAGTTGAGAGGTTATTTAAACCTGGACAGTTGGTGGTGTGACGGGGCTCTGCCTCTA
Organism: Morchella rufobrunnea; assembly: GCA_024713595.1. Classification (NCBI taxonomy): domain Eukaryota; kingdom Fungi; phylum Ascomycota; class Pezizomycetes; order Pezizales; family Morchellaceae; genus Morchella; species Morchella rufobrunnea. The sequence continues at coordinate 717,673 of JAMGYT010000023.1, read as the reverse complement.
CTAAACAAGAGTATAGGAAGCAAGAGGGCCGGTAGAAGAAAGAGTTAGGTTTAGAGTGTAAAGATTCTTCTTGGTAGACTTAGAATAATTTTAAGGATCTTCTTCCACTTATTACAACTGATGATCCGGAAAAAGCTAGAACTAGTGGTCGGAAATGGAGATGAGTACTTATACTCCAAATCTCTCGGTTTCCTGCCTTCCACTACTCAAACTAAGTTCCGGTGAAAACTCTGCCTTGGAGCGGAAACAATTCCTCCGCTACCCCGCTTCTCCTTAAGCGCTAGCGGCTGTTTCCGGTCCTAGAGTAAGCACTCTTAACCAGGGTCAAGGATCATCTGCAACCTGGCTGTCACACAGCTCCAGGCCTGCATTAAAGGAGTCTCCACTCCGGTGGTCTACCCTTGATGGCTGCAGAGTTGTAACTTATTGTAAATTATTCGCGGGCATAACCACTGTAACTACTGGATTTTATCAATGACTCTGAACCTACAACAGGCCCGGTGAGAACTAGTCTCCTGACCGTTGGTATGGCCCTGTTAGACCCCCCCTCCAAACGGGTTCCAGAGAATTATCCTCTCTCAATTCTGCACCCACCACTTCGATTGGCAGCTCCGAAAAAACCCCACTCAGCCCTCTCGCCATACAGTGAAAAGTCCTATAGTAGTCATCCAGGCCTACGGCCATCAGTTACTTCTTTCCTTTGTTTGTTTCCGATCCGAGTACATTCTTCTTTTGTTGGGTTTTGCTTTTAGTGCTTTTTAGGGGATGTGCATTGGTTTTGTTGGAGATAAATCTGTTTATGCCATAGTTTATACTGCATGCGATCTTTCTGTACCTAGAAACAAGAATAGGAATGAATTAAAAAAAGTGCCTATGTGATACAGGAATCGCTACATGTAACACTACCATTCATACCTACACCCCACTACTCTCCATCGCACCTGCATACTCTACGGGATCGAGCTCAGAACCCAGAGAATTAGAAAGCTACTTTATCCCTATCTTGCTGCCCTCAAAAACTCTATCTTTCCCTCCAGCCTAGGCGCATCTCCCTCACACTTCCATCGTGATGGGTGCTGGCGACAGTAAACTATCCTTCAAAAAGGGCGTGTTTCGTCTTGCCGAGGAACATGTAAGGCTCAAACTCACCGAGAATAATAGTTGGATTTACGCGCTCACAACTAACAAAACTCTTCAGAGTATACCTGCAAACGACCCATACTGGCTGTCATTTTGGGAGTTGCCTGAATCTGCCGAAGATGTATTTACTCTTTTTTCCGCGGCAGACATCCGCCGTACCCGCGATGCCCATCTGGAGAATCTGGAAACTCTTATCCTCGCCCTGGTTTCTAGACTCTTCGCCCTCAGGAATCACCCCTCGTTTCCCGATCTAGATCTCGCCCCAGAGCGGGATGCTCTCAATTGCATTCGCATATTGACTAGGGTTTTACCCTTTATCTATGAGAAGGACGAGCTGGAAGAATGGCAAGAAGGTTTCTTCTGGTCTACAAGGCGGAAAAGAACCGCACAGCCCCCGATGGGTAGAACAGAGGTCTTATTTGACGAGAGGAATAGAGAAGAAATGGCTGTTCCATCGTCCCCATTAACTGGGGGGGAGTTTGAGTCCGCCCCTCCATTAATGGAAGAGCTGGTAGATACTTTAATCGACTTGCTATTTTATTCTGGCTTCACGCTGCCTCAGTCCTTTTCTTCAAAGGCCAAGGTCTCGTATGCGATTTGGCAGAGTGGTGTTGGTTGCAACACACCTGTAGGAACTACAAAGGAGTTTGAATCAAATAAGATAGAGACTTTGAGATTATTATTAGCAATCGTATCAAAAGCTGTGTTTATGCCTGCAAGTCTGTTGCCACTCTTTCTTCGCCGGAGGAATGCCTCTATGCCAGTCAGCTAACACTTTACACAGATATATTGCCTATCAAAGGAACCAGAGCTCTGACCTACATTGTCACTTGCGGAGACAAAAAGATCGTGCTATCAACATTATGCTCGCTTTTGAACACTGTAGGGATCTTTAGAAAACTCCTTTCCTAATTGGCTATTCAGATATTGATAGTTTGGTTTTCAGACTTTAAAATATAATCCAGCGAGTTGGAGGGTACCATACGATCATGTGGTGTTTACGGACCCTCGACAGGTCCTCGTAACATACTGCCTGCAGCTTCTTCTGGTCCTATTATTATATCCCATCCCGGAACGGATTTTAAACGAATTACAGGCAAAAAATAATTATCGACATTATTTAGGGAGATTGCATAGGACACAAGACTTTCAGTTTTTGGTAGATGGCATGACGCGGGTCTTGCACCAGCCTGTAAATTATCCTTGGAGTCCTTTTATTCACTTTACTTTTACTGATGGGACTAGATTCAAGCTACTACCTCATATCTTCCAGGTAGCCAGAAAACAATCAAATGGGCGCCGGAAATGATTATGCTTTTTTGGGAGAGTTTGCAATGCAACAAAGCATGTCTTAGCGAGCAAACTCTAGATTCTGTTGCTGACTTAGTAACAGCGATTTCGAAGTTTTATCATTGATACCAATCGGGTCCACGATTTCGTAATATTGATCATTTATTACGCTTTAGAACACAGACTGGATCCTTCGAAATCGGGCGTCGTGCGGATGTGCGTGTTTGTTCTGCAAACCCTATCAACCGAGCCTAAGTTTGGAATGAGTCTCAACAAACGCTTCGAAGGGCAGAATACTCTACCTGCTAGCGTTAGGATCCCATCTTTCAGTGGAACATATGCAGATTATTTGATAATCGTACGTTATGAAGTGGCCGTAAAAGTCCAAGAATCCATCGCTGATCTATATCGCAAAGTCTATCTACAGCCTAATTACAAGTAGCAAGGGAAAATTAGGAGCGGTCTATCCAGCGTTACTAGCAATTGTAGCAAATGTGGCCCCACACATCCAAGGTCTGTCATCCGCCGCTAGTGGTAAATTGGTGCAGCTATTCGTTTCAATGTCGGCTCCGGGGTTCCTACTGGCAAATGAGACGAATCATGCTTTGTTACATTCTCTTCTAGAGTCTTTGAATTCTATCATTGAACACCAATACTCAGGTGAGTGTATGATTTATTATCCGGTGCTTCTAGCATTTGACCCATTTTATAGAGAATCCGAACTTCGTATATGTTTTATTACGATCTCACAAAAGATTTGAGGCTCTCCGGAACTTTACTCTCGAGAGTGGACAGGAGGAGATTGACCGCCAGAATTGGCTTAGAAAGGATAGAAGCGAAAACGAAAGTCAAGGCCCTCCTCCGAAGATGTTTCTCAATGAAGAGTTGAGCGGCCAAACACAAAGGAATCGGTCTGACGCGCCGACCCCCCCCAGTCAATTTGAAATTGGCGATGATGAGGATTCTGAGGATGAGGCTACGCACAAGAGCCAATCCTCCGCCGCCTTCAATAATAATACTACCTTTCCTCCCGCGAAATCACGGAATCCTTCCGTATCTTCCTCTCTCGAAGATGCCGTTCCACTACAGCTTCGCGGGATGTCTGAAAAGGCTAGAGGAAAGCTCCCCGAGGTCTCTTTCCAGCGACAGGGTAGTACAACTAGCCTAGCTAGCCATATTAGTGCCAATAGTCCTGGGACATCCGCCACAGGGTTTGCCCCTTCTGCAGCTTGGGTAATAAGTCTTTGTAATTTTTTTTTTTGCAACGAATGCTGAGAGTACTGTAGATTGAAACATGGCTTCCACATTTACCACTTCATACAGTCCTCGTTCTAATCCAACAGTTACAGCCTCAACTGCGATCTGTGTCGGGGGACGCGAGTGGGACGCAAGAGTCTAACATCGCTTTAATACTTGAGCGCATCAGAACGACAGAAGTTCATGGAATCGAGCCATCCTTGGTTAAGACCCATATGTTTGAATGGAGTCCTTTGGCCTTAGGATGGTATGAGTCTTTATTGTGGGGGTTTATCTTCGTATCTGAAAGACATGTATCCAAGGGAACTGTTGGGGTTTGGAACGGCACTGCAGTCAAACTGTTCAAGGTTCAGGAAACTGCTCCAGAAGGTCCTAGTCTTCTGGCACCACGAGGGGGTGTAGATGCGATTGGTACAAATTTAATTGAGCGATTGGGAAACGTAAGTCTAGGACGAGGCCAGCCCCAGCCGCAAACTAACGAAGGTGATCAAATTGCCATAGAACGTCAACCGGTGGCGTAATATTAGGATGAACTATCCTATTCCTTCGGAATTACACATCCCTCATTCTCTGCCTACTTAATTTTGTCATGTTTATTCGATTTGTATTTCCCATAGATTTGAGCTTTGCATTGCTACTTTATATTACGGCGATGGTATTATTCCGATCGTTGGGTAAATATGATTATATAGTGCAAATATAGGAGGGAAAGGATCTCAAGTTCAGATGGGGGAAACATGATTACCGGTATACTACATCTCGAGTTATTCGTGTCGTTCGGGGGCTACCTGCTACACTACATTTACTCCTCCTCTGGTGTACAAAGTCGGGATTCAGACTGCAGAAACATTAAATTTGAGCAGTTTATGTTTCTATGAAGAGCAAAGTACTACAATACCCGCCATGGTTGCTCTTCGAATTCGCATATAGTTAAGGTCTCAAATACCCATATACTCATGATAATGCATTAAAGCCATAACTTTGATATGCCACAACTAAAAAGCTACATGTCATATAGTCTAGTTTGTAGTCTACGTAGTAGCATCGTGCTTGACCACTTTCTTCAGATCTATGTCAACTGCGGCGTGAATCATGCCAGCCATTATGCTGAATGAGTGATGTGCCTCAGACTAGCCGCGGTCAGAGGCTGTATCACTTATCACCTTTATAATATTTTAAAAATATAACTTCCACAATTTCGGGGTTCAAAAGTGATGTCGGCTGGTCTAAAGGCTGTAAGCACCTTTGCAAAGCCTTTTTTTTTTCTTTTATTCATTACATACATGCAACCTCACGGTTATGGCATTAAAAGCAACTACGTATGTGACGGGGCTCTGCCTCTACTAAACAAGAGTGTAGGAAGCAAGAGGGCCGGTAGAAGAAAGAGTTAGGTTTAGAGAGAAAGATTCTTCTTGGTAGACTTAGAATAATCTTAAGGGTCTTCTTCCACCTTTTTTTGTTACCACTGATGATGAAGAAAAATTTGAACTAGTGGGCGGAAGTGGAGATGAGTACTTATACTCCAAATCTCTCAGTTTTCCTGCCTTCTACTGCTCGAACTAAGTCCCGGTGAAAACTCTGCCTTGGAGCGGAAACAATTCCTCCGCTACCCCGCTTCTCCTAAGCGCTAGAGGGCGTTTCCGGTCCTACAGTAATACACCCTTAGCCAGGGTGAAGGATCACCTGCAGCCTGGCTGTCACACAGTTCTGGGCCTGCATTAGAAGAGTCTCCGCTCCGGTGGTCTACCCTTGCTGGCTGCAGAGCTGTAACTCATTGTAGATTATTCTCGGGCATAACCACTGCCGCCTACGGCAGGGCTATTCTTTGCTCAAGGTTAACTGAGATGCCTCTAAGACTCAGAGACCTTTCTAGCTAGTCCTCTATTCATCGACAGGGTTCAGACTCGTCAGTCTACCCCTTCACGATCAGATCTCCTCCTAGTAGCTGTAAGGTGACACTTGCGGCAGGTTATGCGTCCTCACCTACAAGATTTCCTTATCACTGTAACTACTAGATTCTATCAACGACTCTGAGCCTTATAACAGGCCCGGTGAGAACTAGTCTCCTAACGGTAGTATGGCTTATCACGGACCGTCACCGACAACCCGTGTTCAGCCTGCTCCATTACCAAGCTATGAGTTATAGGGTTGTGAGTGATTATCACGCATCATCGCCAACAACCCAGGTCTGCTCCATTACCAAGAGTAGCTATGTGTGAAAGAATGCATCCTAATTTCCTAGTTATTATTATAGAAAGATTGTTATGCTTTTCTTCCTCAGATATCTTATCTCTTCCTTCTAATTTCTCCTGGTGTGACGATAACCCATGTTTCTATGGGTTTTTCGTTCGGCTATGCCAAGATCCTTCTGTATATATAGTCGCTGGTGTCTTCTCTCCTTTCTTCTTCACGCAACGCCTTCTTTTCACTAGCTAGTTAGAAGTTTGAATATACTCAACTCTTTGCTTTTCTTCCTCGCCGGTAGTCAGCCCGACCTCTAATCCCTAGTATTCAACCCCGACGGTACCAGCCCGTCCCCGTGTCCACTAAGTCCCATGAAGCGACTCGAGTCGCTTCCCTGTCTAATCACGGCGCTGTCCGTTAGATTACGATGCGCGATGACATCGACTTTAAGACGCCCGAGATCACGACTACCTCTGCGGCCGTAATTGGGCCAGCCCGCACACTCGAAGATTTTCAACAACAGTACGCGGAAGATCCGTCCCTACTGTTCAACCATTTAGCAACCACTATTGGAAACATCCGTATTCCAGAGAGAAATCACAAGAGCCCCTTTAACGCTGAGAATGTCGCCGCAGCCATTTCCGAATTAGAACGCGAGGTATTGGAGTTGCGTTCCCAGGTTGCGGAGCAACGCGAACTCATCCGCTTCCTCCGAACCAATCGGGGTTCCGCTCCTCCTCCTCCACCTCCTCCGGCGGGCCCACAGGGATCGGCTAATCCCGACTGCTCCGGTGGCCGCCTGCTCAGAAAGTTCCAGACTTCTAAATACGACGACGGCTTCTGCATCAAGACTCCGCCCCTTTATTACCCAACTCCGCCAAGATGGTGGCCAACCGCGACCGCTTCCCTGCTTCCTCAAGAACAACTCGTGATATGCCATCAACCTCTTATCTGGCAGAGCTCTAGACCAAGTCATGCCCCTAGTGCGAGGAGAGCAGATCGAGCTCGCCAACCTGGAAGCCCTCGTCACCATCCTGGAGGTCGCATTTGGAGACCCCGACTGAGTAGCCACTGCCGAGCGTAAGCTGGAAACTCTCTCCCAGGGAACTCGAGACTTCTCAGCATACTATGCGGAGTTTCAGCGATTGGTTGCAGATGTCGAGTGGAATGAAAGTGCAAAGAAACACTCCTCACTCAGGGCCTCTCCCACGATCTCCGCCAGGCGATGATCCACCATGCGGTTCCTGCCACGTTGAACGAAAGACGCCCCTCTTACTACAACATGCAAGATCTGATGCAAAGTTCGCCTTCTTCGCCTTCCTGTCCCGCGTGGGCCAAGTTCCTGCCCCCGCATCTCTACCCCCACTCCTCCTCCTCAGTTCTCTACCCATCCTTCACACCTGAGTAGCCCCCATGGATTTGTCTAACCTCCGCTTCACCCGTGGTCCCTTGTCCCCAGCTGAGCTCCCGACGATCTCCCAAGGCTCTGCATGTATTGTGGGGTTCAGGGCATTTTGCTACGGAGTGCCCGCTGCTCGCCAAGGCCCTCCTGCCCCTGCCCCTGTCTCTCTCTCAAGCGCCATGCTATGACGGTGCCCTCCTTTCTGGTTCTCCTTCTGGTTCTTCTAATGTTTCTTCTGGTTCTCATTCTTCTTCTTCTTCCTTTTCTGCTTGGGTTCTGGTTCTTCTCATCTTTGCCTTCTGGTTCTCTTGGTGCTTCTTCTTCTTCTTCTGGTTATGATTCCTTTGGTGCTCCTGTTATTTCCAATAATCCTTTTCACTTTGCCAGCCATCGAAACGGCGACAGCTTCAAGTGGCTTCCGCCAGTTTCCCCCATCTCTCGTTTTGTTTGTACTTTTCGGTTTCTAGTTTCTCTGTTTCTTCTGCTGTTGGTTTATCAGATAACGAAAGATCTTGTTGTTTCGTTCCCTGTCCGATAAAACAAATCTGTTAAATCATACGATTAGTAGACACTGGAGCATCCTAATTGCTTTCATCGACGGTAGATTTGACGCCACCACAATTCAGATTACTAAATCTCAAGACCAACCTCAGTAGCTTCAAGTCATCGATGAGAGAAAGAAATCTCCTCCTGAAATTACTATAACGGCGCCACAAGACTTCATACGTTACTAGCCATCACAAGGTGTCAGCTTAATCTAAGATTCTCGGGTTTTCATTTGTAATCAGGTTTCCTTTGGGTTCTATGGGTTTCCGTCACACGGGTTAGTAATCGGTTCTCGGCGATGGATATATATACCTGTCCTCTGCTTGTCTTCTTTCCTTTCTTCTCACGCAACCTTCCTTTCTTGTAGAGATTCTATTGTTTGTCCTTAGTTTTCTACTGCTATCCTAGTTATATTATTAGTTTGGAATATATATCGCTCACAAGCATTATAGTTCCTCCCTACGTCCCTCGAACCCATAGTCCTTCGGAACTTCTACTCGTAGTTCCTTACGTTCCATAAATCCCGAACTTCGGTTGTGCTCCTTGGTTCCCTTCGTCCATAGATCATAGCCCATGACCGCAGAGCGAGTGCTCTACTGGTATCTTCGAGTCCACTACTTCGTATGCGAGATCATCTATCTCCTCGTTCCCGAATTATAGAGAGCTTTCCCGCTCTTCGCCAAGCAACACCAAGACCTCCGTAACAATTACCCACACTGCCCAATTCTCCCTTCGCGTTTCTGGCCACTTTGAGAACATCACTGCCTTCAGAACTGAGACATTACCCCTGGTCCTGGAATCCCTACCTGGCCGTCACAACGTTAAATTAGACATGAGTAATTCCATCACCTTCGACTTCACGTTGTCTCCTCTGTAATGACGATCCTTCCCCACCACAATTCAAGGCATCTCCTCCCATTACCACGGAAACACGACCTGGAGATAGAGATCGAAGTTTACTTTCGCAGAAGAATCGAAAGGACTTACGGTCTATGCTCTACTCCTGCCTAAGGACTCAGGGGACCTCCCCAATAACCCGATTCCCCTTATGGAGTGAAAATACCCTGACTGCCTAACCTTCATGTCGGAGCAGGAAGCAAACCGCCTCCCTCCTCACCGGCCATATGACAACAAAATACCGCTACAGCCTGGCACCACTCCTCCCTTCGGCCCAATGTACAGCATGTCCAGAGAAGAACTAAAGGTCCTGATGCAATACATCGATAAGCATTTACTAATCGGTTCATCGGTCACAGCTCGCTCCGCCGGCTCCCCGTCCTCTGTGTCAAAAACCTGATGGTGGGCTCCGCCCGCCGACATCGAGGTTTGAATGCGATAACGATCAAGAACCGGTACCCCTGCCCCTATCTAAGCGAGACCTTCAACATGCTGAGTCAGGCCAAATGGTTCACCAAACTGGATCTCAAAGGAGCTTACAACCTGGTTCGAATGGCCAGGTGAGAGAATGGAAAACTGCGCTAGAACCCGCCTTGGTCATTTCGAGTATAAGGTAATGCCCTTTGGATTAACCAACGCTCCCGGGACATTCCAGCACTTCATCAACGATACTCTGCGACCATACCTAGACCACTTCTGTACAGCATACTTGGACGATGTTTTGATCTTCAGTAATGATCTGGACACACATCGGGAACACGTTCGGAAAGTGTTGAAAGCCTTGATTTCTGCCGGTCTCTATGGAACCCCTGAGAAATGTGAATTCCACGTCCAAGAAACCAAATACCTGAGGTTAATCATCACTACGGAAGGCTTGAAAATGGACCCACGGAAGGTAGAGAAGATCCGCAACTGGGAAAGTCCGAAATCGGTAAAGGAGATCCAAGAGTTCCAAGGATTTGCCAATTTCTACCGACGATTCATCAAAGATTATGCCAGGATAAGCCGCCCCATGACTTTGCTGACACATAGGAATACCCCCTCCGTGTGGTCCCCTAATTGTGAAAAAGCATTCCAGGAACTGAAAATCTCCTTTACTTCCTACCCAATTCTCCGACACTTCGATCCCGAAAGCAAAGTTATCGTGGAAACCGACGCCTCCGACAAAGTGTCAGCCGGTATGCTATCCCAATATGCAGACGATGGACTCCTACACCCGGTAGCCTACTTCAACAAACAGCATACCCCCGCCGAATGCAACTATGAGATTTATAATAAGGAACTCCTGGCGGTAGTGCGATGCTTCGAAGAATGGAGGTCGGAACTACAATCTGTGGCAGAACCGATAGAGGTCTTGAGTGATCACTGAAATCTGGAATATTTTATGACCAAGAGGAATCTGAACCGCCGACAGGCCCGGTAGTCGGAATTCTTATCAAGGTTTAACTACAAAATCATCTACCGACCTGGGAAACAAGGAGGAAAGCCCGATGCACTGACTAGGAGATCAGGAGATCTGCCTAAGGAGGGGGATGAACGCCTACTGCACCAAAGTCAAGTGGTTTTGAAGAGTCAAAAAGCTTTTAAGTTTTTGTTTTCGCTTTTCGGTCAAATGAAGCCGCCAAGATGCTGACTCAAAAAACTGTTTGACATTCATATACTAAAGACTGCTCGACCAAGATCATAGATTTCTCCGCCAGCGATAACCACTTCGAGAAATCACGTTGGCTGAATGTTCTACCCGCCGGGTTGTTAACCTACCGGCGAAGTTCTCACGCACTCGGCGATCAAGAGTTGCAGTTACACCTTCTTCGGGAACACCACGACGCACCATCCGCTGGACATGTAGGTAAGGCTAAGACCTTTGAACTCCTTTCACGAGGGTACTATTAGCCTAAGATGCGAGCGGTGGTCGACCGATATGTACGCAACTGCCACATTTGCAGTCGAAGCAAAACCTCCCGGCATGCCCCCTTCGGAGTACTACGTCCTCTACCGGCCCCTCAGCGTCCCTGGCTTCATCTATCAATAGATTTCATTACCGGTTTACCCCGAAGTCGTGGAAAAGATGTTATCTTGGTGGTTGTGAACCGACTATCCATGATGAAACACTACATTACCTGCAATACCACCACAGGATCGGAGGACCTAGCCCGCCTGTTCATTGAAAACGTATGGAAACTACATGGCCTCCCCGCCAGCATTGTCTCGGACCGTGGCACTCAGTTTACGTCCCACTTTTGGAAGTCTCTCTGCCACCAACTCAAGATCACCGCTGCCATGTCATCTGCTTTCCACCCAGAAATGGATGGATAGACTGAACGAGCTAACGCGGTTATGGAACAATACCTTCGGAGTTATGTATCCTACCAACAGGACGATTGGGCTGACTGGTTACCCATCGCCGAGTTCACGGCCAATAACGCGGTGTCTGAAACTACCCAAGTATCCCCCTTCGCGGCTAGCTACGGATATAACCCCAGATTCACGGAGACTCTAGCACTACCGCCCTACTTGGGACACCCACAGGACACCAACGCCTTAGCTACCCGTCTCGCCGATCTCCATGAAAACCTGAAAGCTGAGATGGAATACGCTCAAGCACGTCAAGAAGAGAACGCCAACCGAAGACGCATCCCGCCCCTGCCTACAAGGTGGGCGACGAAGTCTGGCTCAACACGAAGAATATCCAAACCACCCAACCCGCCAAGAAACTCGATTGGAAACGTCTCGGTAGGTTCAAAATCAAAAAGGTTATAAGCCCCTACGTATATGAACTCGACCTCGCTACCTCCATGAAGATCCACCCAGTCTTTCACGTATCCAAACTCGAACCCTGTACTGTCGACCCACTCCCCGACCGTATACCCCCTCTGGCGCCCCCAGTCGTCGTCGAAGGCGAAGAGGAATCGGAGGTCGAGGAAATTCTTGACTCATGGTTACGATACGGAAGTCTTCAGTACCTGGTCCGGTGGAAAGGTTATGATGCCCCGACTGTGACGGGGCTCTGCCTCTACTAAACAGATGTGTAGGAAGCAAGAGGGCCGATAGAAGAAAGAGTTAGGTTTAGAGAGTAAAAGATTCTTCTTGGTAGACTTAGAACAATCTTAAGGGTCTTCTTCCGTTTGTTACAACTGATGATGAGGAAAACTAGAACTAGTGGGCGAAAGTGGAGATGAGTACTTATACTCCAAATCTCTCGATTTTCCTGCCTTCAACTGCTCAAGCCAAGTTCCGGTGAAAACTTTGTTTTTGGGCCGGAGGACAATTCCTCCGCTACCCCGCCTCTCTCTAAGCGCTAGCGGGTGTTTCCGGTCCTAGAGTAATGCACCCTTAGCCAGGGTCAAGGATCACCTGCAGCCTGGCTGTCACACAGCTCCGGGCCTGCATGAGAGGAGTCTCCGCTCCGGTGGTCTACCCTTGCTGGCTGCAGAGCTGTAACTCATTGTAGATTATTCCCGGGCATAACCACTGCCGCCTGCGGCAGGGCTATTCTTTTGGTCCGAAGGTTAATGGAGATGCCCAGCACTTAGAGGCCTTTCTCTAGCCGATCCTCTATTCACTGACAAGGTTCAGACTCATCAGTCTGCCCCTTCATGAATAGATCTCCTCCTTAGTAGCCAGAAGGTGGGCACACTTGCGGCAGGTTGCGGTCCTTACCTACAGGTGCTTCCCTATCACTGTAACTACTGGATTCTATCAATGACTCTGAACCTATAACAGGCCCGGTGAGAACTAGTCTCCTGACCGTTGGTACGGCTCTGCTATACCGACATGGGAATCAGCCGAGAACGTTTCTAACTCACCAGCACTCTATCACGGCGTAGCACGAAGGCACATGCAAGCGTGAAGGAAAAGGGTTTAGTTGGGTTTCCTTTTGTCAGTAAAGTTCTATGGGTTTCCGTTCGGTTCTGAGATTACAGGGATTAATGAGTCACTCGCTTTGTAATGCATCTCTTATGTTCTTCTATCGGATTCTATGGATGAGTAAGCGAAGGAAGTGCTGGGATATATATAGAGGCCTCGCCTCCCACCTGTATTAGTTTCTCTTCCTTTTCTTTTCTCTTCACGCAACCTTCTTTGTCATTTAGCAAATACTACTGTTTCGGTACTTCGGTACGTCCACGAACTCCGAACTACTTGCAGGTGAACGCGGGCCCCATAGTCTCGAATACTAAAGGTACCGAACCTGTCCCGGTTCGTACCTGTGAACTACTCTGGCCTCGATGCGTGTACCTTGGCTTCGTCTCTCAGAACACTCAGAAGATACTACGTAGTGCCCAGATCCATCCGTGATACTAAGGTTGCGTCTCCAACGCCAACCTACACGACTCTACGATATCATAGGACCATAGACCACCATGTCACAAACCAGACTCCTCCCCATGGACAAAGATACCCATGAAGCAACCCTAGCAGACATCAACAATTTCCTGACAACCTTCCCTAACTTCGGCGAAGTATCGTCGGGCCCCACACAGGCCCTCCACACCCTAATGATTCGGGCACAAAGAAGTCTGGAATGGTATGAAGGCGAACTAAAGGAAACCATCGCAGATGGGGAAGATGCACGAAGAATCTTCAAGGAAGACATGGCCCGACTAGACTCTGACCTAGAAGAGGCCAGAGAGGAGCTGACCACTATCAAGACAGCTCTCACAAGGGCGCTAGAAGATCTCGCAGCAGCTCAGATCCCCGCTCCTCAGGAACCTGCAATCCCCCCTCCAGAAAACCCCCGCCGCCAAAACCGGTTCCTCACCGGTCGCAACCGTACAAACACCCCCCATGCAACCTCAACCAAATCCGAAAAACTTCCGGACCCAGAGAAGTTCAAAGGCGGCAGGCGAGCCCTTCCCCTCTTCCAGCACCAACTCCGTCTCAAGCTAGTCGGCAATGGGGACCGCTTCCCAGATCTACAAGACCAACTCATCTACGCCATTTCGCGACTAGAAGGCCCAGCGGCGGACCAATTCCTCCCCTACCTCACCCACACCGGCGTCAACCTCCCATCCATGGAGAGGTTCTTTGAAATATTGGAAACGGCATTTGGAGACCCAGACCGTGTGGGCACAGCCCGTCGCAACTTGGGGAGAATCCAACAAGGCAAGCGTCCCTTCTCAGAATACTTCGTTGAGTTCCAGAAATACGTAGCGGAAGCAGGCTACAACGAAGCTGGAAACATCGAGGCCTTGGAAACTGGACTCAATGAGGAACTCAACAGGGCCATGGTCCATGAAGTAACTCCAGAGACTGTCGAAGAATTTGCCCGGGTACTCCAACGCCTGGACAGTAAAACACAAAAGGTCAACGCCCGCTACCGCGCCCCTGCCCCAACCTCCCGTTTTTACCCCCCGTTACTCTGCCCCCGCGGGGCCCACCAACCGAACCTTTGCCCCTGCTGCCCCAGCACCCCGTACCCCAACCCCTGCGGCACCACGGGCTCCCCCCCCTCCAGCAGGACACCCCTCACAAAGGCCAGGAGGTGTCGTACCCATGGACCTCTCTGCCGGCCGCAGACACCCAGACCCCCGCGAACGAGATGCCCGCCTAGCCGAGGGCCGGTGTCACTATTGCGGTGGAGTGGGACATTTAGTAAAAGACTGCCCCCAAGCACCACCCCCCCGGAATGGCGCTCCCAGGATGAGAGGAGCATTAATTAGAACTAGGAATACGGAGCAGGAAGACTCCGAGGTGGAAGAAGACACCTTCGGCGATGAGGCGTTAAAAGATTTATCCCTGGCTTGAGTGGCTCAGCCCGGGGATGTTTTAAGGGTTTTTCTAAACTTTCTGTTTCTGCGTTTTCAGTTTTGGAGAAGGATATGGATGGGAATCAATTAGTTGTAACGTGTTCGATTTCTCAAAATAAAGATTATTTTATCCCATCATATGCCCTCATTGATACTGGAGCGTCAGGTTATGGATTCATAGACTAATCCTTCGTAAGCCACCATAAGTTAATCACCAACCCCCTTAAAATACCCCGACAAATCGACGTAATCGATGGTCGACCCATAGAATCAGGAAAGGTCACGGACATCGTCAACCTCAGTCTCGACATTCATGGGCACCAGGAACAACTCCCCCTCTTTGTAACACAACTCGGACATTACCCCATCGTAATGGGAATACCCTGGATGCGAAAACACCAAGTCACCATCAGACCAGGCACCAACGAGTTATGTTTCGACTCCCATATTTGCCTCAAGCACTGCAATCTCGAGAAAAAACCGATCAGGGCTAAAGGAATCTCCATTCAACCCCCCACCAAACCAACTACCCACATCTCAACTGTTAGTTTCAAAACCTTAATCAAAGAAAAACGACACATGGGGATTCAACTCTACTCTACCACCCTGAAAGCATTGGACGACATCTTGGCGACAACAAAAGGCAACCCTCTCGACCTAGTACCACTTGACCACCAACATTTCCTACATCTACTCGACAAAAATAATGCATCAGCACTACCTCCTCACCGAACAATGTACGACCTCCCTATCAACCTACAAGAAGGCGAAACAGCACCATTCGGCCCCATGTACGGGATGACTAGGGAGGAGCTTCAAGCCCTACGAGATTACCTAGCCGATTACCTTGCCAAAGGAAGGATCCGCCACAGTGTCTCCCCAGCCGGTGCCCCAGTGCTCTTTGTTAAGAAGGCTGATAGATCACTACGTCTGTGTGTGGATTACCGAAGATTAAACAAGGTGACAATCAAGAACAGACACCCCCTACCACTGACTCCAGAAACGTTCGCGGGCATGTCATCGGTCAAGTACTTCACCAAACTGGACCTCCGTGACGGTTATCACCAACTCAGAATCAAAGAGGGGGACGAATGGAACACAGCTTTTCGGACACGATATGGCCATTTTGACTATCTAGTTATGCCGTTTGGATTGACCAACGCTCCTGGGGCCTTCCAACATTGGGTCAACGATATGCTAAGACCTTACCTAGACTATTTCGCAACAGCATACCTGGACAACATACTAATCTACTCCAACACCCTGGAAGAACATAAGGAGCATGTCAACAAGGTACTATAAATCCTGAGCGACAACCATGTACACCTCAAGCCAGAGAAGTGCGAATGGCATATCCATGAAACAAAATACCTAGGATTTGTCCTAACCCCTGAAGGTACCAAGATGGACGAGGCGAAAGTTTCCACAATACGGGATTGGGGAACCCCAGGGTGTTTAAAGTACGTACAGGAGTTCTTAGGCTTCGCAAACTTCTACAGACGCTTCATTCTAGGGTATTCAAGAGTAGTCTCCCCCCTGACAGCATTGACCAAAAAGAACGTTAGATGGGTATGGTCAGACAAGGCCGAAGCAGCGTTCCAAAAACTCAAGAAGGCATTCACAACAGCACCGATACTACGGCATTAGGACCCGGACAGACCAGCGATAGTAGAAACGGACGCTTCAGACTACGTATCGGGGGCCATCTTATCACAGCGAGACGACGAAGGAATACTACACCCCATCGCCTACTTTTCCAAGAAACACTCACCAGCTGAGTGTAATTATGAAATATACGATAAAGAACTACTGGCGATCATTCGGGCCTTTGAAGAATGGAGATACTTCTTGGAGTCGGCACAATACCCAATCAAGGTACTAACGGACCACCGCAACCTAGAATCCTTCATGACAACCAAGATGCTCAGCTGACGACAAGCACGTTGGTCGGAATTCTTATCCCGATTTGATTTTGTAATCCAGTACCGACCAGGAAAACAAGGGGGCAAGCCAGATGCACTTACCAGAAGGTCAGGTGGCCTACCAAAGGAGGGGGATGAACGGCTAGCACACCAAGGTCAAACGATCTTGAAGAAGAAAAATTTGGATTTTAAGCTAAGTTTGTTAGCGGGTTCTTTATCAAACGAACCCGCTGAAGGAATGCCCACTGTGAAGGAATTAATGGCCAAAGCTTACCAAATTAATAGCACGCCATCCAAGATCCTTGAGATACTCAAAAACGGGACGAAGCAGACAAAGTTAATCTCCCTCATGAATGCCGAAAACGATGAAGGGTTACTTCTATACCGTCGGAAAGTATACGTCCCCGAATATGAAGAACTCCAACTACAACTGCTTCAAGAACACCACGACAAACCATCGGCAGGACACCCTAGCAGAGCGAAAACTCTCGAACTGCTCAGTCGCGAGTATTACTGGCCCAACATGCGCAGGTACACAGATCGTTACGTCATGAATTGCCACAGCTGCCGAAGAAGCAAGGCAAATCGAAGCTCACCCCAGGGAGTGCTCCGACCACTACAAGTCCCCAAGGCACCATGGACAGACATCTCAATGGACTTTGTCACAGGGCTACCAATGAGCAATGGGTATAATGCAATCCTCGTCGTTGTTGACCGCCTAACAAAAATGAGACACTTCATCCCCACCACAGAAGAAGCCAATGCTAGGGATGTCGCTCGGATGTACATTGAAAACATCTGGAAGCTACATGGGTTACCCACGACAATAGTCTCAGACCGCGGCACACAGTTCACGTCAGACTTTTGGAAGGCATTATGCGAACGACTGGAAATATCTCCACGATACTCTACAGCCTTTCACCCTCAAACAGATGCGTAAACGGAAAGGATCAACGCCATCATGGAACAATACCTCCGTGGCTACGTGGACTACCAACAGGATAATTGGACAGATTACCTACCCTTGGCCGAATTCGCAACGAATAACCACGTCTCTGAATCAATCAATATGTCACCATTTCAAGCCAACTATGGACTGAACCCCCGAATGAATTTCGGCCTCCTACGGCATAGAGTTACCACCAACGAAGACCAAGCCAACTCCCTAGCAAGAGATATGTCGCAAGTCTTTGACTTCTTAAAAGCGGAAATGCTCCGAGCTCAGAGGATTTAGGAGGAATCGGCCAATGCCCACAGGGTCCCGGTACCACGATACATGACCGGAGACAAGGTATGGCTATCGACAAGGAACCTATTAACTAAGAGACTGTCAAAGAAGCTGGATTGGAAGCAAATTGGCCCCTACGCCATATCGCGAGTAGTCAGTCCCTATGCCTATGAACTCAACCTCCCTGCCTCAATGAAAGTACACCCAGTCTTTCACGTCTCACTACTATCACCAGCAGCCGAAGACCCAGTGTCCGGTCAGAGTCAACCACCCCCACCTACAGTTGAGATCCAAGGAGAACAAGAATGTGAAGTAGATACAGTTTTGGACTCCCGCCGACGCCGTGGACAACTGGAATACTTGGTACGATACACCGGATACGACGAACCATCCTGACAGCCACCAGAAGACCTGGAACACTCCCCCGAACTCGTGAAAGACTTCTATGATAGGTACCCACGAAAACCTAAGCCTATCAGGAGCTGGGCCTCAGAGGGGGACCTAAGTATATATCACGACGTAGCACGAGGACACATGCAAGCGTGAAAGAAAAGGGTTTAGTTGGGTTTCCATTTGTCAGTAAAAGTTCTATAGGTTTCCGTTCGGTTCTGGGATACAGGGATTAAATGAGTCACTCGCTTTGTAACGCATGTTTTATGTTCTTCTATCAGATTCTATGGATGAGTAAGCGAAGGAAGTGCTGGGATATATATAGAGGCCTTGCCTCCCACCTGTATTAGTTTCTCTTCCTTTCCTTTTCTCTTCACGCAACCTTCTTTGTCATTTAGCAATACTACTGTTTGATACTCGGTGCTTATGAACTCCGAACTACTTGCACCCCGGTGAACCCGCGGGGCCCCCATAGTCCTCGAATACTAAAGGTATCGAACCCATGCCTCGGTTCGTACCCGTGAACTACCTTGGCCTCGGTCGTGTACCTTGGCTTCTCGCCTCTCAGAACACTCCGTAAGATACTACGTAAGGCTTTAGATCCATCCGTGATAGCCCTCAGTATCACCATCTCATCTGCCAAAATAAACTTCCCCATAAGAGAAGTCTCATCCCCCCTCCAAACAGGTTCAGTAGAGTCGTCCTCCCTGAACTCCGTCTCCACCACCCTCTCGATTGGTAGCCCAATAGTAGCTCCTCTCAACTCCCACCGCAACCGATGAAAAGCTCCACAGATGGCAATCGGGCCTCCTGCCCTCCTTCAATTATCTCCTTTGTCCGCTTAAATTTCGTGTATAAATTTTTCTTGGTTTTCCTTTTGTGCTTTTCAGGGGACGCGTGCTAGATACTTCGCTGGGGATAGGTCTCTTTACCCCATAGTTTATACTGCATGCGAACTTTCTGTACCTAGAAACATGAATAGATATGATTCAAAAAAAAAAAAAAAAAAAGCAATCGAGTGTGTTGAGGAGAAAGAAGGGGGGATGGGATGATATGGTCACTCCAAAGAATCTTAGACGCAGCCAAAGGTATCATGGGGTTAACTTGTATATTTACATATTTATATACCTTTAGTATTATTATTAGGTCAATTCATTTCATAGTTTTCATTTTTTATAAATCCATGTACTGCAAATCTCAGTGTATTCGGACGGTTGCCAAGAGGACGGCTTTGCGGAGGAGCTCAGAACTCAACACCGCTCTTGGCAACCGTACGAATGAACTGAGATCTTGCGGTAATGGTCTCGAAGCTTTGGGCGATTACCACAACGTTAGATCTCTATGGATGTGTCACAAGAACAGGCATGCATCTGCGCTAACATTTAAAAACAGAAGATTCTAGAGCTTATGCAGGAAATCTTATCATCCCCGCGTTGCTCTGCCTACGGTTCAACGATCACCTAACCATCTAGCTGATGTATAAATCTCAAACCGATATCGCCTATCTATCATTGTGAAATTAGGTTAGCCGCAGAACACATCCTAATCCACCGGACAAAAGCAGTGCGTTAGCTCACAGAATTCAGATTTGTGCCATAGGTTGATACAGATAAGCTGAGATTACGTTTGTTCCCCGTTGTACTAATTCTAAGACTTTTTACTGAAAGTTCGGTTTTGGTAACAGCAATGATGCCTTCTCCCGCAGCTCTCGCCGATCAGGGCTCGAAGGCGCTCAATTCTCAAAACTATGCACAGGCGGTTGACTTCTACACCCAGGCCTTAAAACAAACCCCCGAATCTCCAGATTATTACTTGAAGCGTTCTACGGCTTATCAGCGCTTAGCAAATTACACTGCCGCCCTACATGATGCTGAACTGGCTGTCGTTCTTGCTCACAAACGAGGTAAACGAGAGGTTATTGGTGCTGCCCAGCTCCGGCGTGGGATATCATTGCTTTTACAAGGAAAGTTAGGGGATGCTGGATTTTGTTTTGACGAAGCTGCGAAAAGAGCTTCTAACGATAAAGAGAGAAACCTGATTTCAATCTGGAAAGGCAAGCTTGAAATGCAACTCGCGAAGGTGGATGAGGATGATTTCAATCGCGAGGTTACCATAAAGGGAATTCCTGATATTGAGACTCCTAAGGTAGCCAGCGAGAAAAAGGACAATCAAACTGGACCCGTTACGCAAACAAGTAATCTACCTCAACCTTCGCAGGTTACTCATCCCAAAGGCGTTATAACAACCCCACCTAGTAAGATTCGTCACGAATGGTACCAAACTAGCACGCATATCGTCATCACAATATATGTTAAAGGTGTTCCCAAGGATGATGCCACGATAGAGATTAATGAAAGATCGGTATATCTCTCTTTCCTGTAATTTCGAGTTTTTCAACCATTTAGAAATGGCCTAATCAGTTAGAATATAAATTTCTAGGTCTCAATCGCTTTCCCTTTGCCGTCCGGGCCCGAGTTTACATTCGACCTTGACCCACTTCTACACCCGATTAAAGTAGAAACGTCAACATATGCTATCCTTTCAACAAAAATTGAGATCAAACTAGAGAAAAAGATACCGGGTCAAAAATGGGGAGATCTTGAGGGATCTGAGCCAACTCAATCAAGTGGCACTGCGGGCTTGCCGGCGCCTACTACATCCGCTGCAAAAATGAGTGCAGATTTGCCACTATATCCAACATCCTCAAAGTCAGGTCCAAAGGATTGGGATAAAGTTGCAAAAGATCTTTCACGTTCGCAAAAGCATGAGGTGGTTGAGGGTGCAGTTGTCGATACCGATAGTGCGGCAGACTACGACAGTGATAATGAAGGCGGTGATCCAGTGAACCATTTCTTTAAAAAGCTGTATAAAGATGCAGATGAAGACACGAGGAGAGCCATGATGAAGAGCTATGTGGAAAGCAACGGAACTGCACTTAGTACAAATTGGAATGAAGTTGGGAAAGCTCCGGTTGAGACAAGCCCACCAGGTAAGACATAAACTTAACAACTATTTCCTTCCCAAGACTGACAACTCATTAGAGGGTATGGTTGCACATAAATGGAATACTTGAAGGGCGATGTAGAGGAAATTGTGGAGTATCATTGTGGCGTAAATGCTAGCCCTCTAGTAAAATTCAAAATTAACCTCCCTTACTTGCGGTGAAATTAAGGGCGCGTTCGTCAACAGGCCAAAACGACGTTTACAGGGGTAAAAACGCATTTTTGTTAGGCGTTGAGCCTTGAAGGCTCCATTTTGGCTTGCTGCCGAATGGACCCTAAGTTTTATCTCGACTCATACCCAGGCTCAGAATCACGTGTGTGGCTGATATTTCGCGCTAAGCCTAATCTACTATCAAATTTTTACCCACTTCTGAGCCTGGTAAATTTTAAGGATCCGTTTGGCAACAAGGCGAAACGGAGTTTCCAAGGCTCAAGGCCTAAGAAAAAGATCGTTGAAACGGAGTTTACAGGGGTTAAAACTCCGTTTTGACCTGTTGCCAAACTGGCCCTAACCCTACCACCTTCAAATGACGTTGAGTTCATCGCGCAGTCAATTCTTCTGCCGTCAATCTATCAGGGGGCGCAACTCTGCCGCGGCCAAACCACCGCGCAGTCAAATCCTATGCGGCGAATTCAGTGCTTTGAGCAATCTTGCCATGGGCAAATCACCACGCAGTCAAACCCTACCGTGATCAAACCACTGCGCAGTCGAGCTTGAGCACTGATACGAACCCAGCGGCGTGCAAGATATAATACACATACAAAGCATACCAAACGATAAAAATTGCCTTCCTGAAGCCTAGCACACAACCTGATAGCCTACAAGTGCATATTTGTCTTTCGTAGTCCATGTTTTACAGTTGTTACCCAATGCCCGCCTACCCTCAGTAATATTTAGCCATCGGCACCTACTTACAGTTTTGACCTGGATTATTGCGGTCGTAGGGGCCTGGTGGGTCCAAGGTTCCTATTGGATGGCCATGAACCTCACAAGTCGATGGGTTCATTGCAAGCTCAGAACTCTGACGGATAACGGTGTGGTAAAAGGAATAAATTCTGTCAGTGCCAGTCAACTCCTTCAATGCCCTGTCAATACCGATCAACCTCTCCTATACTGTATCAATATAGTTTGCTTGAGTTATGGTCTCTGTTCGAACTGAAGATATATTTTGAAAAAGATACAATGTTGGATAGACAATTGTCCGTACATCAGCAAACTACTGACTTTCTCCGGCGCCCTGGCCACATCTCCGGAGGCAACGGTTAAAGCAACCAGTCTCCCACCTCTCCTGATAATCATGTTAACTACCCGTACCCTCCGGAGGCTATAGTTAAGGCCATTACACTCTTCATCTCTGCTACCGGAACACATAATCCTCCTGAAAGTCTCCTGAACCCTCGACTAAATCTTCGGAGGCCATCGCTAAAACTATTACTCCCTTCACGTCCGTCTCTTCTGGGCCCTGCTGCTGTTCCCGAAGGCTCCTGGCTCTCTGCATCTTTGCGAATGCTTTTGGAGCTCTCATTTGAATCTCCGAGAGCTCTTTGGACTGCCAAACTTGATTTTATCGGTTACCATCACGTTCAAGATTTTCATTCTAAATACAAGGCTTCTTTCCACTTTGTCCAGGCTCTTCGAACCATCGTCGCTATATATGGAACTCGTTCCATGTTCTCAAATCTATCCTTGTGTTTACAAGCCATTGACCTTGTCCCAGTTCAAACAGATACACCATTGCCAATACACTACTAATATTAACTACCCAAAACCTTTGCCAAGAGCGCCTCGCGACTCTAAAAAGGCCGTACGAACTGTCTGATAGACCCCTATCTCTGCTTTCCAATAGTTCTACAAGACAAAACTGATGTGTTTTCGTCAATATACTGTCACGTAGTGTTACGGAGGTCTTGGCGTTACTTGGCGAAGAGCGGGGAAGCTCTCTATAGTTCGGGAACGAGGAGATAGATGATCTCGCGTACGAAGTAGTGGACTCGAAGATACTAGTAGAGCACTCGCTCTGCGGTCATGGGCTATGATCTATGGACGAAGGGAACCAAGGAGCACAACCGAGGTTCGGGATCTATAGAACGTAAGGAACTACGAGTAGAAGTTCCGAACGACTATGGGTTCGAGGGACGTAGGAAGGAACTATAGTAACGCGAACGATATATATTCCAACTAATAATATAACTATAATAACCGTAGAGAGTTAAAGACAAACAATAGAACACCCTAGAGAACAGGAAGATTGCGTAGAGAAGAAAGGAAAGAGAGACAAGAAGAGGACAGGCCCATATATATATCCATCGCCGAGAACCGATTACTAACCCGTGTGACGGAAACCCATAGAACCCAAAGGAAACCTGATTACAAATGAAAACCCGATAATGCTTAACTGAATCGCTGAAACCTTCCCAGCGGTAAACCTAATAACGAACGTGAAGTCTTGGCACGTTATAGATTAGGTCCTCCTCAAGGCCTAGCTCTGCTGAGCAGGCTTATGGGTAACGGTTGTGGAAGTCCCTGACCAATTCAAGGGCATGTTCGAGGTCTGCTGGGGGTTGCCAAGAGGGGTCGTCATAACCTGTATACCGAACCAAGTATTGTAGCTGTTCTCGTAGCCTTCGCGAGTCCAGGATTGCATCGACCTCCCACTCCTGTTCACCTCCAACTTCAATCGGGGGAGGAGGGGGTTGTTTCTGACCGGGGACAGGGTTTTCCGAAGCAAGAGACAGCAGGGAAACATGGAAGACGGAGTGTACCTTTATCGTGGCGGGAAGATCCAACTCATAGGCGTAGGGACTAACCATTCGCTTGATCTTGTAAGGGCCGATACGCTTCCAATCCAGCTTCTTGGATGGTCAGTTGGTTTCGATGTTCTTGGTTGACAAGCATACCTTGTCATCAACTGCGTAGCGGGGAGCCGGAGTGCGGTTTGCATTTGCCGCGTCTTCTTGGATCTTCTGGGACCGGAACATCTCGTTGCGTAGGAACTCATATACTTTGGCCATATCTCGGGCCATCCCGTTTGCTTGGTCCTCGTTCGTGGTCTTACCATGAGCCAGGGGGCCGAAGATCATGCGTGGGTGTCGTCCATAGTTAGCCTGGAATGGCGACAGCTTGGTGGTTTCAGAGACGTGGTTGTTCGTTGCGAACTCTGCCATTGGTAAGAACCTGGTCCAGTCATCCTGCTGGTACGAGACATAGGCGCGGAGGTATTGTTCCATGACGGCATTCATTCTTTCCGTCTGGCTATCCGTCTGCGGGTGGAAGGCTGCGGAAAACCGGGGAGCGATTTCGAGGCGTTCGCATAGTGACTTCCAGAACTCTGCTGTGAACTGAGTACCACGGTCGGAGACTATGGTTTCGGGTAGTCCGTGGAGTTTCCAGACGTTGTCGAGGTACATGATTGCCACATCACGGGCCGAGGCTTCTTCGGTGGTCGGGATAAAGTGCCGCATCTTGGTCAGTCTATCCACTACAACTAGGATTGCATTATACCCATTGCTTTCCGGGAGGCCAGTGACAAAATCCATTGACACATCGGACCAAGGACCTTTTGGTACAGGGCGGGGTTGTAGGACACCTTGCAGGGCATTGCGTGAGGCCTTGGACCGGGAACAGGTGTTGCAGTTCAAGACGTATTGGTCAACGTACTTCCTCATCTTTGGCCAGTAGTATGTACGGCTGAGGAGTTCCAATGTCTTGGCTCTTCCTGGGTGACCTGCCGAGGGTTTATCATGGTATTCCTGTAGAAGGAACAGCTGAAGTTCGGGGTGGCTGGAGACGTAGATGGTGTTGCGATACAGGAGCAGTCCTTGGGTGCTGCGTGCGCATTCGACCAAGGAGATTTTCTTCGAGTGCTTGGTGCCGTTGCTAAGCATCGTCAGGACCTCGGAGGGGAAACTATCTGCCTTGTAAGCCTTCTTGAATAGCCCTATCAACTTGGACATTCCTTCAGCGGGTTCATTTGCGAAAGAACCCGTCAACAAACTTAACTTATCCTTCGATTGCACATTCTCCCGCTTCAGGACCACCTGAGCTTGGTGCAGTAGTCGTTCATCCCCCTCCTTAGGGAGATCTCCAGATCTTCGAGTCAATGTGTCAAGTTTCCCTCCTTGTTTGCCGGGCCTGAAGACAATTCTATAGTCAAACCGGGATAAAAATTCGGACCAGCGGACTTGTCGTCGGTTCAGGATCTTCTTTGACATAAAGTACTCCAGGTTGCGGTGGTCGGACAGGACTTTGATCGGGAACTGTGCTGACTCCAGGTAGTGACGCCATTTTTCAAAGGCTCGAATGACCGCCAACAATTCCTTGTCATAGATCTCATAGTTGCATTCGGCCGGGGTGTGTTTCTTGGAGAAGAATGCGACGGGGTGCAGGATTTGGTCGTCATCCCTTTGGGACAAGACGGCAGCAGAAACATAAACGGAGGCGTCGGTTTCAACTATGATTTCCCTATCGGGGTCAAAGTGCCTGAGGATGGGGGCCGAGATGAAGGCTGTTTTGAGATTTTCAAAAGCCTGATTTGCCTGGGGGGACCATTTCCACTGTACGCCCTTCTTGGTTAATGCCGTGAGAGGGGAGACAACCTTGGAGTACCCTCGTATGAAACGACGGTAAAAGTTCGCAAAGCCCAGGAAGGTCTGGATATCCTTGATGTCCTGAGGGGTTTCCCAATCCTGGACGACCTGAACCTTCTTGGGGTCCATTTTGATGCCTTCTGGACCCAGGATCATTCCGAGATACATGGTTTCCTGGACGTATAATCCGCACTTCTCAGGTTTCACGTGGACGCCGTTTTTCTGCAGGATTCACAAAACCTTTTGGACATGTTCCCTGTGTTGTTCCATGTTATCGGAGTAGATCAGGATGTCGTCAAGGTAGTGTTTGGGAATATGCCAAGTACTGTCGTAGTTACAAGTACTGATTAAACGCTATCACTAGAAGTAATGTAGAAAGACTTGAAGAGATAGTTTGTATAATATTGTTAAACCGGACTCCGGTCTACTGTTCTGATGTCTGAAGATGTTGGTGATGATGGACTCTAACCGGAGGCCATCATACGCTTATTTATACATAGAGAAACGCCTCGCCAAGACATAGTGAAACCCAATAGTAATCCAACACGATAATAGAAAGAACCCGTAAAATCCCTCACATAGAAAATGCCTCATACTTCCACCGATCGCTCATAGAATATCGCGATACGCCCGTACTATCCTGGTGTCCCAATAATCCCGCATACAAAGGTCATCTACTAAGTTGCAACGGCCCCCACGTAGCAATATAATGTCCTACACTACTCCGTACTATGACGGCTATCTCACTCACCCAGAGTGCATAGTCGCTACGTGTCCGATGCTGATTGGTGGATCGCTATCACACTATCACCCGTGGAGTGGTCCCTGTCGACCGAGCCTTAGCGACAACCATTCTAGCCGAGACACCATCCATCACTCATAATCGTTGAGTTCTGTGATATCCTATAACAGGTAGGCTGTGGCAAAGTCATCGAGGTAGGGCCGAAGGATGTTTTTGATCCATCTCTGAAACGTGGCGGGAGCATTGGTGAGGCCGAAGGGCATGACTTGGTATTCGTAGTGTCCTAGGCGGGTTCTGAAGGCCGTTTTCCATTCGTCACCTTCCTTGACACTGATCTGATGGTAACCCCACCTTAGGTCCAGCTTCGTATAATACTTAGCCTTACCTACCTGGTTCAGGGTTTCGGGGAACAGGGGGAGGGGGTGTCTATCCTTGACTGTGATCTCGTTCAACTTGCGGTAGTCGGCGCGAGGCGTGAGGAGCCATCGGATTTCTTGACAAACAGGACTGGGGCACCGGCGGAAGACTTGGAGTGACGGATAAAACCCTTGGTCAGGTTCTCCGAAATGTATTCGCGGAGTGCCTGTAGTTCACCTCGGGTCATGTTGTACAGGGGGCCAAAAGGAGGTTCCTTACCTTCCTGGAGCTTGATGTCAAGGTCATCAGGACGGTGGGGGCCGAGAACAGAAGCATTTGATTCCGAGAACATGGGCAGGAAGCGGTGGAGGTCGGCCGGGACTATTGCACTTGGGTCGAGGGCCTTTGTCTTGTCCAACACATCGTCTATAGCCTGGAGGGATACACAGAACAACCGGGAGCCACGGTAGCGGGTCAATCTCTTGAAGGGGGCCGCCCCGATAGCCGCGATATGGATAATCGGGCTGTCCGGCGGGGTGATCGAGATTCCTTGTGCAGTGACCGGGTTCAGGGATGGAAGACAGTGGCGGAGGCAGTGTACGGAGTCAAAGACCACATGATTTCTCTTGGGCCGGAGGGTGACATCATGATGGCGCATCCATGGGATTCCCATAACGATCGGATAGTGGCCCAACTTTGTAACAAAGAAGGGTGCTTCCTCGCGATGTCCGTCGATGTCCAGGCAGAGCTTGGCGATGTGCGTGATGCTTCCTGAAGATACCAACCTGCCATCAATGACTTCAAGCAGGCGTTGCTTCTTCAGAGGGACCGTGGTGATGTTATGCCGGGCGCAGAAGTCTTGGTCGATGAATGCATAACCCGATGCCCCCGTATCAATGAGGGCCCAGGCTGGCACGAAGGAGGCCGGGTTCTGGGAGACGGAGCAGGTGGTAACCAATTGGTCTTCGGACATCTTGTCCTCAGACACGGAGACAGCGGAGACGGTGAGACTTGGTGTGGGTGGCGCTAGCCCCTTTGGTTTGCCAGTGTTTACCAAAGGGGCATGGCTTTTAAAGCCGGCTCGGGAGTCTGGAGGCTTAGTTCAACTGGTTTCCTCCAGTTGTCCTTGATGCGGTGGTCATGGGAACGGGGGGCAAGGTAGCGGGCTTGTACTGGGCAGCGGGGGTGCGGGGAGACAGGGTAGCGACAGGGGCAGAGCTGGGGACAGAGTTGAGGCGGCTGGTGAGGTCAGCAATATGGGCATTGCCCTTTGCAATTCCCTGCTGGATTTCCAGCTCGGCTTGGTGGAGATCCTCATCAGAGAACGCGAGTTGCTCTCGATGTAGAGCCAGGGAAAATTGTGCTTGGATGAGGTCCTCCTCGAGGGCCTCTATCTGTTGGTCCAGGTCCTCAATGACCCGGGTAGTCTCTTCGTTTGCCTCCGACATTCTTTGCCAGAGGTCTTGGTTCTCAGCCATGGCGGCTTCAAGTTGAGAGTTGAGGTCTTCAATGACCTCCTCATCATTGCACACTGTAGGTGCCAGGGGACTAGGGGCTTCGTCTGGGTCGGGGAGGGAGGTTAGGACCTCCAAGCATTCAGTGATGAGGCTGTGAGCCTCGGTGATTTCGTGACCGACATCTTCGTCAGCCGGGAGGGGGCCGTAGGTGGCCAGGAATTCTGAGAGGTGCTTGAGCAGCGCGAACGGGACTGGGTCGGTCATGGTTGCGACCGAGCAAGACAGGAGCTGAGCGAGGTGTTGTGCTGGTTGGTGTTGAGAAGACGCAACCTTAGTGTTACGGAGGTCTTAGCGTTACTTGGCGAAGAGCGGGGAAGCTCTCTATAGTTCGGGAAGGAGGAGATAGATGATCTCGCGTACGAAGTAGTGGACTCGAAGATACCAGTAGAGCTTCATTTCTGCGGTCGTGGGCTATGATCTATGGATCGAGGGAAAGGAGCACAACCGGGTTCGGGATCTATGGGCGAACTACGAGTAGAAGTTCCGAACGACTATGGGTTCGAGGGACGTAGGAAGGAACTATAGTAACGCGAACGATATATATTCCAACTAATAATATAACTATAATAACCGTAGAGAGCTAAAGACAAACAATAGAACACCCTAGAGAACAGTAAGGTTGCGTAGAGAAGAAAGGAAAGAGAGACAAGGAGAGGACAGGCCCATATATATATTCATCGCTGAGAACCGATTACTAACCCATGTGACGGAAACCCATAGAACCCAAAGGAAACCTAATTACAAATGAAAACCCGAGAATGCTTAACCGATTCGCTGACACCTTCCCGTGCAGCGGTAAACCTAGTAACGAAGCCTTTCGCGCCGTTATCGTAAACGAACACTGCTTCGTACAACAGAAGCGTCCGAAAGGCTCCACAAGGTTGTATTGTGGCCACCTTAATCTATGCCCAATCATTCCAAATTGATCGTTTTCTAGATAGTGTTTCTCTGGTACATCGTATATTGTATATTTCATAATTGTCAGGCTTTTGAAAAATTGATACTGATATCTGTAGGCATTTAAAGGGCATCATTGGATACTCCCGAAGGTTCAATAAGCCTTGTTCTCCCCGGCTCAAGCCCTGGCTATATTTATGACACCGCTCTTGCTACTGTAGTTCTATTCACCTTTATCACGGATGGATCTAAGGCCTTGCTGGATATCCTACGTAGCAATCAGGGAGGCGGAGAACCAAGGTACACGACCGAGGCGGGGATCGTTCACGTATATCGGATCGAGAGATGGGTTTGATACCTTTAGTATCCGGAGACTATGGGGACCCCTCGAGTTCTGAGGGGTGAAAAGTAGTTCGAGGTCCACGAGTGTACTTGAATACCGAAACAATGATATTTCCTCAAGACAAAGAAGGTTGCGTGAAGAGAAAAGGAAAGGAGGAGAAACTAATACAGGTAGGAGGCGGGGCCTCTATATATATCCCAGTGATCCCTTCGCTTACTCATCCGTAGAACCCAATAGAAAGACCTAGGGAATGTATTACAAAGCGAGCGACTCATTAATTCCTGTATTCCCAGAACCGAACGGAAACCCTTAGAACTCTTAAAGACAAATGGAAACCCGACTAAACTCTTTTCCTTCATGCCTGCATACCATGTCGTACTACGCCGTGCTAACCTTAATCATATCAGCGATATCGGATAATATGCATGGTCTACCATCGGAGGTTGTCATTTTAGGTTTGTGATGTTCATCTAGGAGCCTTTCGCTTGCCCTTTGTTGGTCCTCACTTTTGAATACTTCCAGCATTGCCCGGAGGCTCTCTCGATGGCTTGCGAGACTCTCGTAATGTTCTGAGAGACTGAAAACGACATCTTTCATATTTAAGACCCGTATCTCTATAGCAATACGCTTCGAGTGGTAAGCAAGGATTTGGATTGTTGCGTTGACTTTATTGGAGGCTGCATAAGCCATCTTAATTTGATGCCTGTGAGCTAACTCGCTAATATCAGTTGAAAATATTGGGATATTCCCAAATGGTTCTACACATTCTTGGAAGTGTAAAAGCAGATTGATTTTAATGAAGTTCAAATGAGAGGCCTCTGACAAGGCTCCTGCAGCCTTCCAATGCCTTAGTTTGATCTTATACCTCTTTCCTTATTCGTTTATAGGCCCTGAATTCCAGAAACACATCTTTATACTTGTGAAAACCTTCGAAATACCCCTGAAGATAGTCGAGTGTTTCCTTTGTAGGCGTAGTGTACTGTCCCATCAAGTGGAAATCGATTAGTGATCGAACACATTTCAAAGCTGTCCCCAAATCGCCCTGCAAAGCCTTCGGAGGGTTCCAAAGAGCCACCACAAAGCCTCCTAACAGTATTCGGCTGAGATAACGCATTTCTTTACCCTGCCATTGAGTCGTCGCCCGATAAGCCTTATTTGGTACAGCAAGCCCTGGATAAGGCTTACTGAACGCCCAAGCCCGATCAAAATTCTCCATCCGATTGTGTTTCTTCAAAAACAATTGAAACCATTCTACCATATGCTTAAATAGCTCGAGATAAATATTATGCAACATATATGGCTTGTGACAATCATACACCTGAACCCTCAGCAGAGCCCACAAAGTATTGTACAGAATCTTCAAGGACTTCGACACTAGGTATTCAACGGGTTCAGTATCTGATGTATCCTCATTATAACACTCCACCATTTCAATATATCGCTCCTGAATGCTTGACGAGTTTTGTTGAAGGCTCCCCAGGCCCTTGAACTCAACTTCACACCTAGGGCAGGCCTGATTGTTGATGTTAAGCAATGAAGCGTGTTCTGGTTGATCTGCAATCCACGCACATAATATCGGATAACACAGGCGCACATAACTATCAACGCATGCAATAAGCTCACCCGTTTCCGCAGGCTTCGGAGGCCTTCGAGAACCTCCGCAAGGACTCGGTGAAGGACCATCTGACTCTCCCGACGGCGGTCATTTGTTCGTACTCCCAGTTTTGGTAACACCGGCAGTAGAGCCAGGAGTATGATCGCGTAATTAGAAGGTTTATTACGTATATCCGAAGTAATGTTGCCGATTGTTAGGTAGACCAGCCAAGCCTTTTTATCACTGCTGAAATTCGTGAGATGTGTTCTGTCTGATGCACATATTACCGGTACTACCGTTGATCCTTCTGGAAGGGTATTCTGCAATATTCACTGGACGTTGGCGAGAGCTTCATGGGGCTTTCAAGTGTCTTTCTGAACCTGCATCTCTCACCACCAGTCTGCCGTGTGCATTTCCCCATACATCCGCTCTCCCATTTCGTTGTATTCCATAGTAGGTGAGTACACCAAAGAATTTCTAAATGCATGTTGTTACAGAAGAAAACGTACTATATTCATAAGGACCCTATGGTAGTAGGAAATCTTTTGCCCATCTATTTCGACCCCTTAATGTATCCAACTCTCTTTTACTAATCTTTCAGTTGACGATATCTCGTCAAGGTGGTGTGCGAAATCTCTATCAGTGTTGTTGGAGGCTTTTAGAGGACGTGTGGTACGGAAAGAATCGTCTATTTGACTCTGGGATACATACGATCGTAGGAACCAACCCGATAACTGAAATTCCTCTGTTGATTCGAAAGGTTGCCATGGGTTGATCAAAAGGCTCTCTGAGCCTTCATCATATCCCGGTGTGGGGAAAAGAGGCTCCCTTGCACCCTCGTATATAGTAGTTGCTAGATTGAATCGAGTACGTCCCAAAGTGGGATCTTCATTATTTGCCTCAGTATCAGATTCGTCTTCGTAGAAGTTGTCAAAATCTAAAGCCGATATTTCCACGTATCCGCTCTCGTAGGGGCCCCCTGAGCCTTCTAAAAGGCCTTGCAAGCTTTCAACGGGTGGACGCGAAAGCTGCCTGTCATACCAGTCTGAGGCCTGCGCTGGGTGGTCTTTTGAGAGATGTCGATCGAAACTGCCAGTACTGGTGTAGCTCCGTATACAAAATGGACATCGTGAGCTCATTATTGATAGTTGGTAGTGATGTGTTTTGGTGTTGAGAGTTGTTTTGGGAGTCTCCAGAGCTTCAGAGCTCTAAAGGGCCCTGTGCACCGATTGATCATATCATATCTTATCTTATCAAAATGATCAGGCAATATACGAGTGACATCATATGATCCAACAGATGACTCTAATTGATATTCTGGTATATGACGTAGTAGTAGTGAAGTTTGATCAGAGATGTATAAGCTCTGTGTTCTCCTATTCTCATGCTTTCAAGCCCACGACCGATACTCTCACTTACATAGGCTTACTACGCCATCCATAAGTCTCCTCAAGCCTCCAAAGGAATATATATGATGGTACCGTATTCTCTCTATAGTATTTACTCAAATCATTGACATAAGTAGGCGGGGTTTTCATCTTTCTATAACTAGATATTTAGTACTTCCCCGGGAGCCCCGACAAGCCACGAACAAGGCCTATTCAACCAACGAAAACGCAGCTATACATTACATGTCACTAAAAAAGCATCCAAAAGACAAGATGTGGGATCAACAACCCTGGGGGATAATATTGATAAGGAGAGTTCGGATTCAAACCTTAGTCCAATCACCGATTCCAACCTCGAAGACGAGGGGAAGGGAAAATCAAAGCTGTCCAAGAAGACCTCATACAATACTTGCCTCAGGTCGGAATCCAAGGCTCAACCTGACTTACTGCGGGCTTCTGGAGTCTCCCTAAAACCTATCGCTAAGATCAAGAAGGCTCTACAGGTCAAGAAGAAAGCTCCACAGGCCAAGAAGAAGATTTTACAGGCCAAGAAAAAGGCTCAACAGGCCTAGTAGGAGGCTCCACAAACCAAGAAGGAGGCTCCACAGGTCAAGAAGGTGGTTCCTTCAGTGATGTTAACACCCAGGAGGCGACCTGCTGGAAATAATTGTAATACTGTATTGGACTGCCAGAGAATCGTGCAGATAACTGGAAGAGGTATCTTATATAGGGCTTTTCGCAACGAAGTTATGGGTGAGATGGTATGAATAGGGTGGGTCAATAAGTCAAGCTCGGGTAAGCAGTTGTTTAATGAGCTGTGTCGGTTTTGCATGGGTCACAATATAACAGAGCCATACCACCGGTCAGGAGACTAGTTCTCACCGGGCCTGTTATAGGCTCAGAGTCATTGATAGAATCCAGTAGTTACAGTGATAGGGAATTACCTGTAGGCGAGGACTGCAACCTGCCGCAAGAGTACCCACCTTCTGGCTACTAAGAAGGAGATCTATTCATGAAGGGTCAGACTGACGAGTCTGGGTCCTGTCATTGAATAGAGAACCGGCTAGAGAGAAGTCTCTAAGTGCCGGGCATCTCCATTTACCTTCAGAGCATAGATAGCCCTGCTGCAGGTGGTAGAGGTTATGCCTGGGAATAAATCTACAATGAGTTACAGCTCTGCAGCCATCAAGGGTAAACCACCGGAGCGGAGACTCCTCTAATGCAGGCCCAGAGCTGTGTGACAGCCAGGCTGCAGGTGATCCTTGACCCTGACTAAGGGTGCATTACTCTAGGACCGGAAACACCCGCTAGCACTTAGGGAGAAGCGGGGTAGCGGAGGAACTGTTTCCGCTCCAAAAACAGAGTTTTCACCGGAACTTAGTTTGAGCAGTGGAAGGCAGGAAAACCGAGAAATTTGGAGTATAAGTACTCATCTCCATTTCCGCCCACTAGTTCTAGTTCTCATCATCATCATGTTACGGAGGTCTTGGCGTTACTTGTCGAAGAGCGGGGAAGCTCTCTATAGTTCGGGAACGAGGAGATACATAATCTCGCGTACGAAGTAATGAACTCGAAGATACCAGTAGAGCACTCGCTCTGCGGTCATGGGCTAGGATCTATGGACGAAGGGAACCAAGGAGCACAACCGAGGTTCGAGATCTATGGAACGTAAGGAACTACGAGTGTAAGTTCGAGCGACTATGGGATTCGAGGGGCGGAGGAAGGAACTATAATGCTTGAGCGATATATATTCCAAACTAACGATATAACTATGGTAACCGTGAGAACTAGAGACAAACAATAGAACACCCTGAGAAACAGGAAGGTTGCGTGAGAAGAAAGGAAAGAGAGACAAGGAGAGGACAGGCCCATATATATACCCATCGCCGAGAACCGATTACTAACCCGTGTGACGGAAACCCATAGAACCCAAAGGAAACCTGATTACAAATGAAAACCCAAGAATGCTTAACCGAGTGGCTGACACCTTCCCGTGCAGCGGTAAACCTAGTAACGTAACGCGAAGTCTTGGCACGCCATTATATATCAGTTGTAAGAAGCGGAAGAAGACCCTTAAGATTATTCTAAGTCTACCAAGAAGAATCTTTACTCTCTAAACCGAACTCTTTCTTCTACCGGCCCTCTTGCTTCCTACACTCTTGTTTAGTAGAGGCAGAGCCCCGTCACACACAAGGCCATCAAGCATTTAGAGCCCTTTTGGTTAGATAAGGTTTCGGATGACTCCATAGTGATCCAAGGAGCCCTCGTCCTTCTCATTGTCGATTTATTTCAGAACAGGTCCGGGAGGAGTAAACGAAATGACAGCGCTTTGGAAGTAGACAACAACAATGGTAACGGCAACAGTAATGACTAGGATGATGACGACAACAACAACAACAACTACGACAACAACAATGACAACGACAACGAGGACGACAACGGCAACGACGACGATGATGAGGACAGTGGCAACGATGATGACAGTGACAGCGTTAGGGGCCAAGAGGAAAGGATCGAAGAGGCCGAAACCATATCCACCTATTGGAACCTCTGAGGAACGCGCTGCAGGTCGAGAATAATCATACATGTTATTGACCCAAAAAAGGCTGGAGACGTTCCCAGCGATATATACTATCACTACGGCAGGTACGGCCTCGCATCACTTATGCCATTTAGCCGCACTCTTCAAATACTGTCTATGTACGAATTATAAGCCCTAGTGCTGAAACTAGTCCCACCGGCGGCCTCAGGGAATCCATGAGGACTGTTCGAGCCTTCTACGGGGCGTTGGCCAATTCAGCCCCTCGGGGACAAAATGCTTATAATCTGAACCCGGAACATGTCCCAGTCAGGGACGTCGACGAGCTGGAAGATTGACTCAAGACTTCTGAGGCGAAACAATTAAGAATTTGTACTGTGCTTCACAGGCCTTCGGCAAACGTAAAAGGGCCAGGTCAAATGTCTCAAACCCCTGGGAAAGATGGATGAACGCACTTCACAGATGACGACTTTGCTAGTAAAATAGAGTTTGAAGAGGAACCTCTGGCCTTCAGTAATATGGTTGACAAACAAGGCTTGAATATGAGCATGACCAGTTCCGACATGGAGTGACAGAGGGTAATATCGGTAGTCTATGAACATATCAAGAGATACACGAGGATCGGAAAATGGCTCTGTGAATATAATAGAAAGGTCTTCCCAAATAGCATTATCTTTAAATCTTGTCATTATGATCTTGATCGTATTTGGACTCAGGCTGAGAGAAATCACCTATTTGAGAAAACTGGAGGTGCAGGCGGAGACGCCAACAATTAGGCCGATGACGATGTTGATGATGGAGGTGCCGATGACGTTGGTGATAGAGGTGCCGATGATGGTGGTGATGGTGGTGCCGATGCCGCTAGTGGTGGAGGTGCGGGCCACACTTGAGGAGCGTTTATTGGAAGCCTAGAAGGCATAAGGAGCCTTAATTGATGTTTCTGAATATGATAAAACTCGAAAAATTGGCTATTTCCAGCCATGGATTACTTCCTCCATGATTGGTTGGAGGATGTAGATCATGTCTACTAACAGTAACTCTGATATTGTATGCATAGCCAATTTTTTGTTTTTTGAGATGCAGTTGTCATTTTGTAGATTGCTTATTTGAGCTTCCCTTTGTCTTTAGTTAGGTTAATTATAGAATTATGCTTGAACAAGCCTTCCAAAAGGCTTTTCGGACCGTCCAACAGGGTTCTCGAACGGTTTTCCTGCTCGAGGAGGAAAGACCTTTGATTGACTGCCGAGAAAAAGCAAATTTATGTGGTTTGCTAAGCGAATCGTGCCATATGTAGTGGGAAAAGAGCCTTCATGAAGGCTCTTTCTGCAAAACATCATCATGTCTGCCTGAAAATCAAGAATCAGCAAGCGCAGCGTTGAGGAATGATATAGTATGCAAGTCCCTGTCTCCACCTCTGTTAGTAAACGTTAAAGGGGGGCGATGAGTGTTTCCAGTCTTGCCAGCAGTATGAACTCCAATGCAACCACAAAACTAGATACAGATTTCAATTACTATGGCTCTCAAAGCCTTCAAGAAATCACAGAAAGCTTTCCTGATGGTGCGATATTGGTAAACAGA
Organism: Morchella rufobrunnea; assembly: GCA_024713595.1. Classification (NCBI taxonomy): domain Eukaryota; kingdom Fungi; phylum Ascomycota; class Pezizomycetes; order Pezizales; family Morchellaceae; genus Morchella; species Morchella rufobrunnea. Next base: position 681,126 of record JAMGYT010000023.1, on the reverse strand, counting down.
TTGTTGCAGGGCCTATCAAAAACCTGGTTTGCCCTCGATAATCATCTGGAGGGGGAAGACTATGTTGAGATCTTTGAGGATGTCACGCACCGACGCCGACAGGCTACACCTATGCCCGCACCACTACCAAGAAGGCAGCCACGGAGCAGGAGTGTATGAGTAATGTGTTGCTAGGATTTCATATTTAAGTTTTGGTTGCATTAGGTATTACTGCGGTACAGTTTCTTCCTTGTATATTTTATCTCTTCCTTGTAATTTCTCTTCAGTGTTGTGTTATGATAAATCAGTGAGACTTCTATGGGTTTCTTCGGGGTTCGGTTGCGTGAAGATCCTTCTGTATATATAGTCGCTGGTGTCTTCTCTCTCTCTCTCTCTCCTTTCTTCTTCACGCAACGTCTTCTTTTCACTAGCTAGTTAGAAGTTTGAATATACTCAACTCTTTGGTTTTTCTTCCCTCGTCGGTAGTCAGCCCGACCCTCTAGTCCCTAGTATCTTGAACCCCCGACGGTACCAAGCCCGTCCCCGTGTCCACCAAGTCCCATGAAGCGTACTCCGAGTCGCTTCCCCTGTCTAGTCACGGCGTCGTCCGTTAGATTACGTTGCGTGCGATGTACATCGACTCCTGGTACGCCCGAGATCATGACTACCTCTGCGGCCGGTAATTGGGCCAGCCCCCAGACACTCGAAGATTTTCAACAACAGTACGCGGAAGATCCGTCCCTACTGTTCAACCATTTAGCAACCACGATTGGAAACATCCGTACCCAGAGAGAGCAGGCTCGCGCAGCCCTAGCTAACGCTGAGAATGTCGCGGCAGCCATTTCCGAATTAGAACGCGAGGTATTGGAGTTGCGTTCCCAGGTTGCGGAGCAACGCGAACTCATCCGCTTCCTCCGAACCAATCGGGGTTCCGCTCCTCCTCCTCCACCTCCTCCGGCGGGCCCACAGGGATCGGCTAATCCCGACCCTGCTCCGGTGGCCGCCCGTTCAGAGAAAGTTCCAGACCCCCCCAAATACGACGGGTCCCGTACCGCACTCCGTCCCTTTATTACCCAACTCCGCCTCAAGATGGTGGCCAACCGTGACCGCTTCCCTGCTCCTCAGCAACAACTCGCATATGCCATCAACCTCTTATCTGGCAGAGCTCTAGACCAAGTCATGCCCCTAGTGCGAGGAGAGCAGATCGAGCTCGCCAACCTGGAAGCCCTCGTCACCATCCTGGAGGTCGCATTTGGAGACCCCGACCGAGTAGCCACTGCCGAACAGAAGCTGAAACTCTCTCCTGCGAACTCGAGACTTCTCAGCATACTATGCGGAGTTTCAGCGATTGGTTGCAGATGTCGAGTGGAATGAAAGTGCAAAGAAACACTCCCTCACTCAGGGCCTCTCCCACGATCTCCGCCAGGCGATGATCCACCATGCGGTTCCTGCCACGTTGAACGAGTACGTCCTCTTACTACAACAGTTGGACAATCGTATCAAGGATGCAAAAGTTCGCTCCCGCCCTGCCTTCTCGGCCCCTGTCCCGCGTGCTCAAGTTCCTGCCCCCCGCATCTCTACCCCCACTCCTCCTCCTCAGTTCTCTACCCATCCTTCTCACACCCCCGGGGGAGTAGCCCCCATGGATTTGTCTAACCTCCGCTCTCACCTGGTCCCTTGTCCCCAGCCGAGCGCTCCTGACGCATCTCCCAAGGCCTCTGCATGTATTGTGGGGGCTCAGGGCATTTCGCTACGGAGTGCCCCTGCTGCTCGCCAAGGCCCTGCCCTGCCCCTGCTCGTCCTCTCCGCGCCGCTGCTACTATGCACGGTGCCCTCCTTTCTGGTTCTCCTTCTGGTTCTTCTAATGTTTCTTCTGGTTCTCATTCTTCTTCTTCTTCCTTTTCTGCTTCGGGTTCTGGTTCTTCTGGGTCATCTTTGCCTTCTGGTTCTCTTGGTGCTTCTGCTTCTTCTTCTTCTGGTTATGATTCCTTTGGTGCTCCTGTTATTTCCAATAATCCTTTTCACTTTGCCCTGGGCCAGCCATCGGGAAACGAGGACAGCTTGGCCTAAGTGGCTTCCGCCAAGCTTCCCCCATCTCTCGTGTTTTGTTTGTACTTTCGGTTTCTAGTTTCTCTGTTTCTTCTGCTGTTGGTTTATCAGATAACGAGCATCTTGTTGTTTCGTGCTCCCTGTCCGATAAAAACAAATCTGTTAAATCATACGCATTAGTAGACACTGGAGCATCCGGAATTGCTTTCATCGACGAGAGATTTGCATGCCACCACAATCTTGTACTAAATCCTCGGCACCAACCTCGTAAGCTTCAAGTCATCGATGAGAAAGAAATCTCCTCTCCTGAAATTACTATAACGGCACTAGGTTTACCGCTGCAATAATCGGTTAAGATTCTGCATTTGTAATCAGGTTTCCTTTGGGTTCTATGGGTTTCCGTCACACGGGTTAGTAATCGGTTCTCGGCGATGGATATATATATGGGCCTGTCCTCTGCTTGTCTCTCTTTCCTTTCTTCTCTACGCAACCTTCCTGTTCTTTAGAGTATTCTATTGTTTGTCCTTAGTTTTCTACGGTTATCCTAGTTATATTATTAGTTTGGAATATATATCGTTCGCGTTACTATAGTTCCTCCCTACGTCCCTCGAACCCATAGTCCTTCGGAACTTCTACTCGTAGTTCCTTACGTTCCATAAATCCCGAACTTTGCTATGCTCCTTTGCCCTTCGTCCATAGATCATAGCCTACGACAAGCAGAAATGAGCTTTCTACCCAGATCTTCGAGTCCACTACTTCGTATGCGAGATCATCTATCTCCTCGTTCCCGAATTATAGAGAGCTTTCCCGCTCTTCGCCAAGCAACACCAAGACCTCCGTAACAATTACCCACACTGCCCAATTCTCCCTTCGCGTTTCTGGCCACTTTGAGAACATCACTGCCTTCGTAACCAAGCTGGGACATTACCCCGTGGTCCTTGGAATCCCCTGGCCCCGTCGTCACAATGTTAAATTAGACTTCGCGAGTAATTCCATCACCTTCGACTCCCCACGTTGTCTCCGGCTCTGTAATGACGATCCTTCCCCCACCACAATTCAAGGCATCTCCTCCCCATTACCACGGAAACATGACCTGGAGATAGAGATCGTAAGCGCAGCTACTTTCGCAGAAGAATCGAAAGGACTTACGGTCTATGCTCTACTCCTGCCTAAGGACTCAGGGGACCTCCCCAATAACCCGATTCCCCTTATGGAGTGAAAATACCCTGACTGCCTAACCTTCATGTCGGAGCAGGAAGCAAACCGCCTCCCTCCTCACCGGCCATATGACAACAAAATACCGCTACAGCCTGGCACCACTCCTCCCTTCGGCCCAATGTACAGCATGTCCAGAGAAGAACTAAAGGTCCTGATGCAATACATCGATAAGCATTTGGCTAATCGGTTCATCGGTCACAGCTCGTCTCCGGCCGGCTCCCCCGTCCTCTGTGTCAAAAAACCTGATGGTGGGCTCCGCCTCTGTGTCGATTACCGAGGTTTGAATGCGATAACGATCAAGAACCGGTACCCCCTGCCCCTATCTAAGGAGACCTTCAACATGCTGAGTCAGGCCAAATGGTTCACCAAACTGGATCTCAAAGGAGCTTACAACCTGGTTCGAATGGCCCCAGGAGAGGAATGGAAAACTGCGTTTAGAACCCGCCTCGGTCATTTCGAGTATAAGGTAAAGCCCTTTGGATTAACCAACGCTCCCAGGACATTCCAGCACTTCATCAACGATACTCTGCGACCATACCTGGACCACTTCTGTACAGCATACTTGGACGATGTTTTGATCTTCAGTAATGATCTGGACACACATCGCGAACACGTTCGGAAAGTGTTGAAAGCCTTGATTTCTGCCGGTCTCTATGGAACCCCTGAGAAATGTGAATTCCACGTCCAAGAAACCAAATACCTGAGGTTAATCATCACTACGGAAGGCTTGAAAATGGACCCACGGAAGGTAGAGAAGATCCGCAACTGGGAAAGTCCGAAATCGGTAAAGGAGATCCAAGAGTTCCAAGGATTTGCCAATTTCTACCGACGATTCATCAAAGATTATGCCAGGATAAGCCGCCCCATGACTTTGCTGACACATAGGAATACCCCCTCCGTGTGGTCCCCTAATTGTGAAAAAGCATTCCAGGAACTGAAAATCTCCTTTACTTCCTACCCACCTCCGACACTTCGATCCCGAAAGCAAAGTTATCGGAAACCGACGCCCGACAAAGTGTCATGCTATCCCAATATGCAGACGATGGACTCCTACACCCGGTAGCCTACTTCAACAAACAGCATACCCCCGCCGAATGCAACTATGAGATTTATAATAAGGAACTCCTGGCGGTAGTGCGATGCTTCGAAGAATGGAGGTCGGAACTACAATCTGTGGCAGAACCGATAGAGGTCTTGAGTGATCACTGAAATCTGGAATATTTTATGACCAAGAGGAATCTGAACCGCCGACAGGCCCGGTGGTCGGAATTCTTATCAAGGTTTAACTACAAAATCACCTACCGACCTGGGAAACAAGGAGGAAAGCCCGATGCACTGACTAGGAGATCAGGAGATCTGCCTAAGGAGGGGGATGAACGCCTACTACACCAAAGTCAAGTGGTTTTGAAGAGTCAAAACATTGATCACAAGCTAAGTTTGTTCGGCTTCTTTCGTCAAATGAAGCCGCCAAGATGCGACCCCTCAAAAACTGTTTGACATTGCATATACTAAAGACTCGCTCCCGACCAAGATCATAGTTTCTCTCCGCCGGGTGATAACCACTCGAGAAATCACGTTGGCGAATGTTCTACCCGCCTTGGGTTGTTAACCTACCGAGGTAGTTTCACGCAACCGGCGATCAAGAGTTGCAGTTACACCTTCTTCGAACACCACGACGCACCATCCGCTGGACATGTAGGTAAGCGCTAAGACCTTTGAACTCCTTTCACGGCGTACTATTAGCCTAAGATGCGAGCGCGGTCGATCGACATGTGACAAGAATCTGCCACATTTGCAGTCGAAGCAAAACCTCCTAAGATGCTCCCCTTCGGAGATTACGCCCTCTACCGGCCCCTCAGCGTCCCTGGCTTCATCTATCAATAGATTTCATTACCGAAGTCGTGGAAAAGATGTTATCTTGGTGGTTGTGAACCGACTATCCATGATGAAACACTACATCACCTGCAATACCACCACAGGATCGGAGGACCTAGCCCGCCTGTTCATTGAAAACGTATGGAAACTACATGGCCTCCCCGCCAGCATTGTCTCGGACCGTGGCACTCAGTTTACGTCCCACTTTTGGAAGTCTCTCTGCCGCCAACTCAAGATCACCGCTGCCATGTCATCTGCTTTCCACCCAGAACTGGATGGATAGACTGAACGAGCTAACGCGGTCATGGAACAATACCTTCGGAGTTATGTATCCTACCAACAGGACGATTGGGCTGACTGGTTACCCATCGCCGAGTTCACGGCCAATAACACGGTGTCTGAAACTACCCAAGTATCCCCCTTCGCGGCTAGCTACGGATATAACCCCCGATTCATGGAGACTCTAGCACTACCGCCTGTTACGGAGGTCTTGGCGTTACTTGGCGAAGAGCGGGGAAGCTCTCTATAGTTCGGAAACAAGGAGATAGATAATCTCGCGTACGAAGTAATGAACTCGAAGATACCAGTAGAGCACTCGCTCTGCGGTCATGGGCTAGGATCTATGGACGAAGGGAACCAAGGAGCACAACCGAGGTTCGGGATCTATGGAACGTAAGGAACTACGAGTGTAAGTTCCGAACGACTATGGGTTCGAGGGACGGAGGAAGGAACTATAGTAACGCGAACGATATATATTCCAAACTAACGATATAACTATGATAACCGTAAAGAACTAGAGACAAACAATAGAACACCCTAAGGAACAGGAAGGTTGCGTAGAGAAGAAAGGAAAGAGAGACAAGGAGAGGACAGGCCCATATATATATATTCATCGCCGAGAACCGACATTAACCCGTGACGGAAACCCATAGAATCCAAAAAAAAACCGATTACAAATGAAACCCGAGAATTTAACCGTACGACACCTTAAAACCAAGTAACATAACGCGAAGTCTTGGCACGCCCTTATAGATTAGATCTTCTCAAGGCCTAGCTCCTGCTAGGCTTAGCTATGCGTGGGTAACGGTCGGTGGAAGTCCCTCGATCAATTCAGCGCATGCTCGAGGTCTGCTTGCCAAGAGGCCATCATAGCCTGTATACCGAACCAAGTATTGTAGCTGTCCTCGTAGCCTTCGCGTGTCCAAGATTGCATCGACCTCCTACTCCTGTTCACCTCCGACTCCAACCGGGGGAGGAGGGGGTTGTTTCTGACCAGGGACGGGGTTTTCCGAAGCAAGAGACAGCAGGGAAACCTGGACGACGGGGTGTACCTTCATCGTGGCGGGGAGGTCCAGCTCATAAGCGTAGGAACTAACCATTCGCTTGATCCTGTAGGGGCCGATGCGTTTCCAGTCCAGTTTCTTGGATGGTCGCTTGGTTTCGATGTTCTTGGTTGATAACCATACCTTGTCATCAACTGCGTAGCGGGGGGCCGGGGTGCGGTTTGCATTTGCCGCGTCTTCTTGGATCTTTTGTGACCGGAACATCTCGTTACGTAGGAACTCATAAACTTGGGCCATGTCTCGGGCCATCCCGTTTGCTTGGTCCTCGTTGGTGGTCTTGCCGTGAGTCAGGGGGCCAAAGGTTATGCGTGGGTGTCGTCCATAGTTAGCCTGGAATGGCGACAACTTGGTGGTCTCGGAGACGTGGTTATTTGTTGCAAACTCTGCCATTGGTAAGAACCTGGTCCAGTCATCCTACTGGTACGAGACATAGGCGCGGAGGTATTGTTCCATGATGGCATTGATTCTTTCCGTCTGGCCATCCGTCTGTGGGTGGAAGGCTGTGGAAAACCGGGGGGCAATCTCAAGGCGTCCGCATAGTGACTTCCAGAACTCTGCTGTGAACAGAGTACCACGGTCAGAGACTATGGTTTCGGGTAGTCCGTGGAGTTTCCAGACGTTGTCGAGGTATATGGTTGCCACATCACGGGCCGAGGCTTCTTCGGTGGTCGGGATAAAGTGCCGCACCTTGGTCAGTCTATCCACTACAACTAGGATTGCGTTATACCCATTGCTTTCCGGGAGGCCAGTGACAAAATCCATTGACACATCGGACCAAGGACCTTTTGGTACAGGGAGGCGTCGTAGGACACCTTGCAGGGCATTGCGTGAGGCCTTGGACCGGGAACAGGTGTTGCAGTTCAAGACGTTGGTCCATCGACTTTCATTTTTGGCCAGTAATATGTACGGCTGAGGAGTTCAAGGTCTTGGCTCTTCCTGGGTGACCTGCCGAAGGCTTGTCAGATTCCTGTAGGAGGAACAGCTGGAGTTCGTGGTTGGGGGACGTAGATGGTGTTTCGGTACAGGAGCAGTCCTGGGGTGCGCGTGCAAGACTCTGCCGAGATTTTTTTCGAGTGCTTGGTACCGTTGCTAAGCATCGTCAGGATCTCGGAGGGGAAACTATCTGCCTTGTAAGCCTTTTTGAATAACCCTATCAACTTGGACATTCCTTCAGCGGGTTCATTTGCGAAAGAACCCGTCAACAAACTTAACTTATCTTTCAATTGCACATTCTCCCGCTTCAGGACCACCTGAGCTTGGTGCAGTAGTCATTCATCCCTCCCCAGTGAGATCTCCAGATCTTCGAGTCAATGCGCCGGTTTCTCCTTGTTTGCCAGGCCTGAAGACAATCCTATAGTCAAACCGGGATAAAAATTCGGACCAGCGGACTTGTCGTCGATTCAGGATCTTCTTGGACATAAAGTATTCCAGGTTGCGGTGGTCGGATAGGACTTTGATCGGGAACTGTGCTAACTCCAAGTAATGGCGCCATTCTTCAAAAGCTCGAATGACCGCCAATAATTCCTTGTCGTAGATCTCATATTTGCATTCAGCCGGAGTGTGTTTCTTTGAGAAGAATGCGACAGAGTGTAGGATTCGGTCGTCATCTCGTTGGGACAAGACGGCAGCAGAAACATAAACGGAGGCGTCGGTTTCCACTATGATTTCCCTATTGGGGTCGAAGTGCCTGAGGATGGCGGCCGAGATGAAGGCTGTTTTGAGGTTTTCGAAAGCCTGATTTGCCTGGGGGGACCATTTCCACTGTACGCCCTTCTTGGTTAATGCCGTGAGAGGGGAGACAACCTTGGAGTACCCTCGTATGAAACGACGGTAAAAGTTCGCAAAGCCGGGAAGGTCTGGATATCCTTAATGTCCTGAGGGTTTCCCAATCCTGGACGACCTGAACCTTCTTGGGGTCCATTTGATGCCTTTCTGACCCAGGATCATTCCGAGATACATGGTTTCCTGACGTATAATTCGTGCACTTCTCGCGCTTTCAGGACGCTGCTTTTCGCAGGATTCCCAAAACCTTTTGACATGTTCCCCGCGTTGTTCCATATTATGAGTAGATCAAGTAGGCTGTGGCAAGAAAGTCATCGAGATAGGGCCGGCGATGTTGTTGATCCATCTGGGCGAGGGCATGACCGGTATTTAAGATTCAGTAGTGCCCTGCGCGGCTTCGAAGGCCGTTTTCCATTCGTCACCTTCCTTGACTCTGATTTACAGGGTAACCCCACCCAGTCCCAGCTTCAGATAAGATTTTAAATTTACCTACCTTATTTCGCGTTTAACAGGGGAGTGGTGTCTATCCTTGACTGCGATCTCGCTTCAACTTATGTAGTCGACACAGAGACGAGGAAACATCGGATTTCTTGACAAACAAGACTCAAAGACCGTGACTTGGAGCGATTTAATAAAACCCTTGGTCAGGTTCTCCGAGATGTACTTGCGGAGTGCCTGTAATTCATCTCGAGTCATGTTGTACAAGGGGCCGAAAGGAGGTTCCTTGCCTTCCTGGAGCTTGATGTCATGGTCATCAGGACGGTGGGGGCCAAGGACAGAAGCATTTGCTTCGGAGAACATGGGCAGGAACCGCGGAGGTCAGCGACTATGGCAAGACTTGGGTCGAGGGCCTTTGTCTTGTCCAACACATCGTTCATGGCCTGGAGGGATGCACAGAATAACCGGGAGCCACAGTAACGCAAGCATCTTGAAGTGCTGCCCCGATAGTCATGAGCATGCGATCAGCAGGCTGTCTCATGGGTGATCGAGATTCCTTCTGCAGTGACCGGGTTCAGGGAGGGGAGGCAGTGACGGAGGCAGTGCACGGAGTCAAAGACCACATGATTTCTCTTGGGCCGGAGGGTGACATCATGGTGGCGCATCCAGGGAATTCCCATAACGATCGGATAGTGGCCCAACTTTGTAACAAAGAAGGGTGCTTCCTCGCGATGTCCATGGATGTCCAGGCAGAGCTTGGCTATGTGCGTGATGCTTCCTGAAGATACCAACCTGCCATCAATGACTTCAAGCAGGCGTTGCTTCTTCAGGGGAACAGTGGTGATGTTGTGCCTGGCGCAGAAGTCTTGGTCGATGAAGGCATAACCCGATGCCCCCATATCAATGAGGGCCCAGGTTGGCACGAAGGAGGCCAGGTTCTGGGAGACAGAGCAGGTGGTAACCAATTGATCTTCGGACATTTTGTCCTCAGACACGGAGCCAGCGGAGACGGTAAGACTTGGTGTGGGTGGCGCTAGCGCCTTTGGTTTGCCAGTGTTTACCAAAGGGGCATGGCTTTTAAAGCCGGCTCGAGAGTCTGGGGGCTAGGTTCAACTGGTTTCCTCCAGTTGTCCTTGGTGCGGTGGTCCTGGGAACGGGGGGCTAGGTAGCGGGGCTTGTTCTGGGCAGTGGGGCTACGGGGAGAAGGGGCAGCGACAGGGGCAGAACGGGGAACGGAGTTGAGGCGGCTGGTGAGGTCAGCAATGTGGGCATTACCCTTTGCGATGACCTGCTGGATTTCCAGCTCGGCTTGGTGGAGGTCCTTATCAGAGAACGCTAATTGCTCTCGATGTAGAGCCAGGGAAAATTGTACTTGGGTGAGGTCCTCTTCAAGGGCCTCGATCTGTTGATCCAGGTCTCCAATGACCCGGGTTGTTTCTTCGTTTGCCTCCGACATTCTTTGCCAGAGGTCTTGGTTCTCAGCCATGGCGGCTTCGAGTTGGGAGTTGAGGTCTTCAATGACCTCCTCATGGTTGCACACACTGTAGGTGCCGGGGACTGACTTCTTCTGGCCGGGAGTGAGGTTAGGACCTCCAAGATTCAGTGATGAGGCTGTGGGCTCAGTGATTTCACCGACGCCTTTCGTCAGCCGGGAGGGCCAGAAGTGGCCAGAATTTGAGAGGCGCTTGAGCAACAAGAAGTGACTGGGTCGGTCATGGTTGACCGAAAGACAGGAGCTAAGGTGTTGTGTTTGGTTGGTGTTGAAGCCACGAACCTTAGTGTTACGGAGGTCTTGGCGTTGCTTGGCGAAGAGCGGAAGCTCTCTATAGTTTGAACCACGAGATAGATAATCTCAAGCATACGGAATGAACTCGGTTACCAAGTAGAGCACTCGCTCATGGGGCCAGGATCTATGGACGGGTAAGAAGACAACCGGGTTCGAATCTATGAACGTAAGCGAACTACGGTAAGTTCCGAACAACTATGGGTTCGAGGGACGGAGGAAGGAACTATAGTAACGCGAACGATATATATTCCAAACTAACGATATAACTACGATAATCGAAAGAACCAGAGACAAACAATAGAACACCCATGAATGCGAAGGCGTAGTAGAAGAAAGCGAAAGAGAGACAAGGAGAGTGACAGGCCCATATATATATTCATCGCCGAGAACCGATTACTAACCCGCGTGATGGAAACCCATAGAACCCAAAGCGAGACTGACATAAATGAAAACTCGAGAACGCTTAACCGATTCGCTGAAGTTTTCCTTCAGCTGTAAACCTAAGAATGTAACGCGAAGTCTTAAGAGACGCCGTTATACCGCCTTCTACGGACACTCCACAGTGACACCAACGCTTAGCTACCCTGCCTCGGCCAACTCCATGAAAACCTGAAAGCTGAGATGAATACGCCAATCACGCTAAGAGAACGCCAACCGAAGACGATCCCCGCCTCGCTTACAAGGGCGACGGTTCTTAACGGCCAACGAAGAATATCCAAACCACCCGACCCACCAAGAAACTCGATTGGAAACGCCTCAGAGTTTCAAGATCAAAAGATAAGTTCTCACGATATGAACCTCGACTCGCCACCTCCACGAAGATCCACCCAGCTTTTCACGATCCAAACTCGAACCCCGCGCTGTCGAATTCTCCTCCAGGCCAGATACCCTCCCGCCCCCAGTCGCCGCCGGGCGAAGAGGAATGGAGGTCGAGGAAATCTTGACCATTTACGATACGGAAGTCTTCAAGATTATCCGGAAAAGTTATGACGCCTCGACATGAACCAGCCGGTAACGCCTCTAACTCACCAGCACTCCTATCACGCTTCCACCGCTCTACCCCACCAAACCGAACCTTACCGGAACTCTCATGAGCTCGAGCCGAGAGAGGAGCATTATCACGGACCGTCACGACAACCTGTGCCTCAGCCTGCTCCATTACCAAGAGTTAGCCATGGGTTATATGTGAAAGAATGATCCTGATTTCTTAATTGGGTTTTTATTATACTGAAGATTGTTATGGGCGCGGTTTCTTCCTCAGATATTTTCTCTTCCTTGTAATTTCTCCTGCAAGATAAATCACGATTCTACGCTTTTCTGCTCGATTATGCCAAGACCCTTCTTCAGTATATATACGCTGGTGCCTCTCTCCTTTTCTTCTTCACACAACGCCTTCTTTTTCGCTAGCTAGTTAGAAGTTTGAATATACTCAACTTTTTGTTTTTTCTTCCTCGCTTAGTCACCGACCTCTACCCTAAGATTCAACCCCGACGGTACCAGTTTCGCCCTCGTCCACCAAGTCCCACGGTTGCATTCAGCCCTTCTCGTTCTAGTCACGCTGCCGCCTATTAGATGCCAAGATTCAAATCACTTCAGTCATAAACAGCTTCAGATCCTTTACCAAAGAATTAATTACCAAAAGCTCAACTACTCTCAACTTTATAAAGTCAATTCATCCTACTCTTCGAAAATATCACGTAATTGATAGGCTCCCAACAACCTGTTTACAAATTGAGGAACATGAAAAAATCAAGTTCAAGTAAAGTGAGAAAAGAATTAGTTATTGTACGTATTGTCTATGAGAACGGAAGAAAACCGATAGATCTCAAAGGGTTGGAATATTTATTGCGCAGCGTGTCTTAAAGGTGACATGCCAATATCTCAGCTGGAACAATTTTGGCCAATCCAACTGCTCATAAACCAATCAGAAAATTATATTCTAGCTGAAAACGAAATCTTGGCTGCAGGTTTGTGGTGTAGAGGTATAAAATTGGTATACTACTGTTCCATTTCACCAGGCCTTGGCGATTTTTACACACAAAAACAGGCAAACTCCATCGCTAATAACTTTTTACCAAAGTAAAATATCAAAAATCTGTCTGATAGAAGTGTTCACCATCACTAGGTCTGCACTTCCATCAGACAGATTTTTGATATCCTGCCTTGTTAACAAGTTATTAGCGATGGAGTTTGCTGTCACCTTTAAAATGTGCCGCGCCATATTGAAAATAGTAGCAAACCCCCAGGTCAAAAGCTAGCATCAAAGGGAAAAGGAAAGAGAGCAACTCAAACCCGTACATTTTGTCTGTTATGCGAGACCTTTCTCTATAACCACTATTTTGATAAATACCATAGTCCTATATAGTTTTTATTAGTATCACATGAGCGAATCTGTGACTCAAGTGCCACACCTACTACCAATGCTCATTGCTTTTTCCCAGCCCTCGCCCTCCACCTTCAAAAAGCGTAAGGAAACCAACTGGGCGCCTGGGTTGCCCAGGCCATATAAGGCGCCGGGGCGCCGCGGGACGAGACCACTTATTCTGCTGATAGTATTGAGCCAGTCCCTTGAGTTTTCTGTTTCGAACGGTATCAAGCTCATTCTTTGACTCTGCGTCTCTTGATATATCATACCAGGTGAATTCCGTCCCGAATGGTATCAAGCCCGCTCTTCCAGTTTATATATGTTCGTGTTGTGTCACTCGGTACTCTGCTTCTGGAGTCCTAATATCTAATCTTGATCCCCCTTCCACAACTCCGCTATCTCCCTCCTCGTCCTTGTCTGTCCGGCTTGGCGTGTAACACTCTGGCGCGAGGGCTTGCGCCTGGAGATAGCAATGAGCTCGCTGATGTTATCCCATCTTCTTCTTCCCGAAGTTTGGGGTCATAAGCACCGAAACTTTCTATCCCTAAGGTTTGCCGATTTTTCTTTATCTGGTCTTAAGATTTCGGGAATTTCAGAAAAAAATTCAAAGCGTTGAAAGTGCCCATTTTGGTATCTTTTCGTTCATGATCGATCATTTATATCTAGAACTCTCAACCTGTTCCCACGCCAATCATGAGAATGAGGTCCTACGTTTTGAATGACTGTTCATACTATGTATACTGATGTTCTTTTTGCGTAATATCGGTTCGGAAACCCCTGTTCTGTAAGTCCTCTGAAGAAATGCCCCGTTAAAATCGACGTTTCGGATTGCCTGGAGCATACAAAGTTTCATGTTTATCAGGACACTTTTCTTTCTTTCTTTCTTTCCCAAAGGGAATTGCCTAGCACTACTCAAGACTACAGCTAGTTTTCTAAGCGCCTACGAGCACCGATATCCATAGAATGCTCCCCCGAATTGTTAAAGCGGTCGTTACGTCTTCACCAGCCACCACCTATGTGGTATTCATTTATCACACAAAAAATATTGACATGGGATTTCCCCGGCCCATGTATACACTCATCAGGACTTTATAACACCGGGAATGATACTAGGTAGACGTCAAATCGTTTCAATAGTCGACTGTAGGACCAAGGCTAGTCGGGAACCTCTGAGCCTCACGGAAATTTATGTACATTTATGTTTATAGTTTCAATTGGATAGTGCAGAGTGTTATCCGGTGTCAGCAGCCCTACTAGACATTTAAGTGATAGACTTTCGGGACCTCCACCACGTTAAAAATTCCGGGCGATTCCGGAATTTCCATAAATTAGGATAAAATACCGTCGAAAATGTCACATCATGGCAATGATTAAAGTTTCATGAGAAATAATTTGTCCATATCGACTGGACTAGAATGGCCAATGATATATTACTATAGGTACATTTGCTTATAGGGTTATTGTCGAGGCTCTAATAGGAAACTATAGAGCAATGAGCTCTTGCAACATATTGTTACCTACCCAAACTTCTGCGGGAATGATTTAAGCCAGAGGCTCGGATATCTAGGTGGATTGCTGATGGAAGCTGGATGCCAGTAGAAACCAAACGAAGCCTTTAGCAGCTGAGTATTAGTAGAAGATGGAGTGCTGGGGGGTTGTAGCCCTATTCATGAAACGCAGTATACCATTTAGAACGGTATTTACGCGATTATATGGGTTTCTGATGATTTTTCTAAGAACATACAAACCAATGTCGATACCCAGCAGAACGCTGAGAGTTTGACAAGGTCGACATCGACCAGTCCATTGGGAAATGAAGACTGGACAATGTTAAGCCAAAGTTCTGTGGAGGAGGGGAAAGGGAAGTCAGGTAAAAGTGTAAAACAAATTTATACACAAAACAAAATGTGGGTTACCCTCTCAAGGGAGAGAATTATGTCAGCGTCTAGCGTGAAACGTGAATCCCCGGCAACATCATGACCTCGGCTATCAGGTAGGCAGCAGGCCATAGGACATCGGAACAATACCCCCATCTTCTCGCTCATCTTTACTCTACCAAACGGCATACATCGCTATGTTTTCAAACGCTACAATTAGAACAGCATCTAGGCGTAGGTACCATCAATATGGTAATCCCTATCTCTGTAACCAAAACTAACATACTTCCTGCGATAGTGACTTCAAGACAAGTTAGTCCGTTTCTCAAATCAACATCCGCAAGAGCGACATCTTTGAGTTCCATTGCCCAAACTAGGTAGGGTACTTTGATCCTGAGTTATAATATTCATCCTGACATTGAATTATCTCTCAAAGATCAGTGGGCACTACATCAGAAAATGTCACCCAAGACCAGGCGCATTCGATTCTCGCCGCCCAGCGCAAACTGCGCCCTGTCTCGCCCCATCTCAGCATCTATCAGCCCCAGTTGACCTGGTATCTGTCCATGTTCAATAGAATCACCGGCACCGCGCTTTCCGGTAGCATATACCTCTTTGCCCTTGCGTATCTTACGGCTCCTGCCTTTGGCCTACACCTTGAGTCAGCTACAATTGCTGCCGCATTTGGCTCCCTCCCTACAGCGGCGAAGGTTGGAATTAAGGCGGCGGTGGCGTTGCCATTTACCTTCCATTCATGGAACGGAATTAGGCATTTGCTCTGGGATACCGGTAAAGCATTAGATATCAAGGGAGTCTATAGGACTGGATACGTCGTATTAGGGTTAACAACCTTGAGTACAGTATATTTGGCGTTTATGTAGATAGATGCTCGAAAACTAAGATGACCATGGGCGGTATAGCCTGCTTCCGCCATGAATACAACTATGACGGCATGCTAGAGCTGTGAAGAGTGAACTTATCCAAGGGGAGACATTGGTTTGTATTACAAGTTGCGCTATGGTTTCTTCCATAGAAAGCTGTCGTAAACCTCTTTATTATATAATTTATACCAAAAAGAACGCCAACTATACAGTTTTACACAGGGTCATAATTGCATTTTTAGGGAATGATCGAGTGATAGTTTATGAACATACTATCAATTTTGCTGATCCGCGGATTCATCCACGTAACGCCAACGACCGTCCTACCCAACAGTATCACAGTTTCAGAAGGTTTGAGTACTTATGTTAGTCATATTTATTGAGAGATTTTGAAGAATAGCAATATTGCCAAATTAATCTCTGTTGCTTCTTGAGTTCGTGAGGTACAAGGCTCTGGCGTTAGTGAGCGAACTACATCGGGTGTTCACAGTCAATTATCCGTTCAATCATCAAATTTCAGAGCCTTGTACGTACACGTGTGCCTACGATTACCGAATAAAAGGAAGAAGCGTATTAAATAGTAGTATATACGGAACATGGCTTTCTTACTGAAGTTAGTTGATTTCCTTCGCTCGGGTGTATTCAATATGAATATAAATTGTGAATAAATGAATGTGGTCTTCCCCCGCATCGACCAGATGAGGTGCAAGAAAAGCTACCTACGCGTATACAAATCATTGGTCAACATAAACAATTACACAACATGTGACCGATGTGGCCTCGAAGACGAGATCTTCCAACATGTCATACTATAACAGAGCCACACCAGCGGTTAGGAGACTAGATCTCACCAGGCCTGTTGTAGGCTCAGAGTCATGGATAGAATGCAGTAGTTACAGTGATAGGGAAGTACCTGTAGGTGAGGACCGCTACCTGCAGCAAGTGTACCCACCTTCTGGCTACTAATGTGACGGGGCTCTACCTCTACTAAACAAGAGTGTAGGAAGCAAGAGGGCCGGTAGAGGAAAGAGTTAGGTTTAGAGAGTAAAGATTCTTCTTGGTAGACTTAGAATAATCTTAAGGGTCTTCTTCTGCTTGTTACAACTGATTATGAGGAAAAACTCTCACTAGTGGACGGAAATGGAGATGAGTACTTATACTCTAAATCTCTCGATTTCCTGCCTTCCACTGCTGAAATTAAGTTCCGGTGAAAAGTCTGTTTTGGAGCAGAAACAATTCCTCAGCTACCCCGCTCCTACTAAGCGCTAGCGGATATTTCCGGTCCTAGAGTAAGCACCATTAGCTAGGGTCAAGGATCACTTGCAGCCTGGCTGTCACACAGTTCCGGGCCTGCATTATGTGGTGTTTCCGCTCCAATAGTCTACCCTAGATGGCTGCAGAGCTGTAACTCATTGTGGATTATTCTCGGGCATAGCCAATGCCACCTGCGGCATGACTATCTTTGCTCTGAAGGTTAATGGAGATGCTCGGCACTTAGAGATCTTTCTCTAGCCGGTCTTCTATTCACTGACAGGACCCAGACTCGTCAGTCTGCCCCTTCATGAATAGATCTCCTCCTTAGTAGTCAGAAGGTAGGTACACTTGTGGCTGATTGCGGTCCTCACCTACAGGTACTTCCCTATCACTGTAACTACTGGATTCTATCAATGACTTTCCCCATGAGAACTAGTCTCCGATGACTTGCAGATGACTCTGTTATAGCGAGAGAAACAGACGCTAAGGTTTGAAATGAACTAATCTAACTCTAACAGTGTTGGTTTTGGTTTGGATTATGGAGGAAGGATATCGCTGTTTGCCATTGGTTTTCTGATTATCACTTATTTGCCTTCTTTCTGCTTCGCATGATCATTTCTCTTCTCGTAATTTTCCTTACTGCAAGTTTCCGTGAGTTTCCGTCGGATTATTAATCGTCTCGGCATCTCGGCATCACCTGTATATATACTTACCTTCCCTTTCGGTTCTTCCTTTTCGCTTCCTTTCTTCCTCACGCAATCTTCCTCAGACAGTGCTTGTTTCAGCTTTATTTCTACGTGCTATTCCTTTCAGACCTTCGGGTATTAAAATATATTACGTTAAACCTTCCAAACATCATTCACTTCGCATAACATGTCCGAGCTCCTGAAGTCTCTTCGATCTGTATCGTTACGATCACCTGCAATCCTCCCGCCGGTTATAGCCCGAGCCCCGACACGCCTGTCGTGCAAGGCTCTTTGCTTGTCGCTGCCAATACCTAACCCTGACCCCGCTCCCGTAACTCCGCGACCTCCGGCCTTCTCCTGTCCCTCCGGTTCAGCGAGTAACATTAAGATTGCGTCTCAACCAACCGGCACATTCAGCATGTCCTCCCCTGCCGTCGCCGCCCTCCTGGGTCGGTTGTCGGCCTTCATCCAGACAACTCCCCTCCCAGTCCCTGAAGATGGCGAGGATTGGAATGAGGTTTACGACCTCATCGAGGACTCTCTCACAGCCCTCACTCTCCTCTCCTACTCCACCCCATCAACCGAGCCCAAGCCGGCCCCCTCAGCAGAGGAGAAGGTCGAACCCACACCTGCCCCTGCTCCGGTCTCCTCTATCCCAGAGGAAACCTACATTGAGATTATCAGTGATCTCAACACAGAACTTGAAGCCTCTAAGGCCTCCCTCCAGACCACCACCTCCGACCTTGCCACCTGCCGACAGTCTCTCTTCGCCTCCGACTCCCTTCTTGAGGAAGTCGAAGGAGAATTCAACCTTGTCCTTGCTGCGGCCACCTCGGCCCAATCTGAAGTCATCCACCTCTCTGCTGCCCTCCGCTCCGCCACACCCACTCCCAACAACTTCATCGGTCTTTCCAGGCCCACATGAACTTGGCTGGCCAGTGGTACCAGTTTGGCTCCAGCCTCCATGCCCCCGTCTCTCCCCGTACCCCAACCCCACCTCGCTCCCTCACTTCTGCCCCTGCCCCAGCCCCAGCCCCAACCCCCTGCCCAGATCCCCGTACCATTAACAACTGGAGAGTCCCGCCAGTTGCTCCCGTATCCTCACAGCAGCAGTTAAAAGGTCTGCCCCTGTCGGAGGATGACTTGTCGGATAACCAATTGGTTGTCAACTGCAAGATCTCCGTGGAATTCAATGCCTCGGTTCCTGTCCCCTCGGTCGCACTCATTGATACTGATGCTTCAGGTTACGCCTTCATCGACGCGACCTTTTGCCCAGCCTCATGGCTTCCCCTCCCCCTTCGTCCCCCCGCGGAACCATAGGTGATCGACGGCCGCCCATCGCGTCCCGGTCGAATCATCCACCTGACGGTTGGCACTTGACATCGACGGCCACCGCGAATACGTCCCCTTCCTCGTCACCAAGCGGTCCACTACCCATTGGTAATGGAGATCCCATGGATGCGCCATCACGACCTCATCCTCCGCCCAGACAGAATCAGGCACTTCGGTTCCTCCTGCCTCCAACAACGCTTTGCCTCACGACAGCCATTGACTGTCCAAGATCACCTCCCAGTCCCGTTCCCCCTCGGCCCCCATCCACGTCGCCTGCATTGGCCCTGCCCCCATTTCCCGGCTTGTCCAGAAGCGTCAAGGAATGCTCTTCGCAGCATCCCTCACCGCGATAGACGATGAGCTCAGGAGGAGGAAGGACGACCCCATGGCCTCTGTCCTCCAGGAGTACCGCGGTGAGTATGCGGCCCTGTTTACGAAGTCTGCTGCCTCTGTCCTGCCCCCATCCCATCCCCGCTATGACCTGCCTATCAATCTACAAGATGGTAAGGAACCCCTCTACGCACAATTTGAGCCATCAGGAACTACAGGCTTCCGAGAAGACATCTCGCAGAACCTGTCCAAAGCGCTCTATCCGCGTCTGAGCCCCTGCTGGTGCCCCCATCCTCTTTGTAAAGGCCGATGGTTTTCTCCGCCTTCGCTGACTACAGAAAGCTCAACGAGATGACAATCAAGAACCAACACCCACTGCCCCTATTCCCAGAAACTCGGCCCGCGTCGCTAAAGCTAAGTACTACACGGTTGCGGACCTCCGAAGGGTACCACACCAGATCCGCATCAAGGAAGGGGACGAGTGGAAGACCGCCTTCCAGACCCGGCAAGGCCTCTACGAGTACCTCGTGATGCCCTTTGGACTCACGAATGCTCCGACCGCCTTTCAACACTGGGTAAATGACCTCCTCCGCCCCCACCTAGATGAGTTCGTGACAGCCTACCTGGACGATATCTTGATATACTCCGAGTCCCTGGAAGAACACCGCATTCACGTCCGGAAAATTCTGAATATCCTGAAGGCCAACGACGTCCACCTGAAACCTGAGAAGTGTGAGTTCCACGTCCAAGAGGTCAAATACTTGGGCATGATCCTGTCCCCCGATGGCCTGAAGATGGACCCGACCAAGGTTTCCGCAGTTCGAGGGTGGGAAACCCCCAAGAACCTCAAAGATGTCCAGTGCTTTTTGGGCTTCGCATATTTCTACCGACGGTTTATCTTGGGGTACTCAAAGGTTGTCTCCCCCCTCACCCACCTGACCAAGAAGTATGTGAAGTTCGTTTGGAGCCCTCAAGCAGATCAAGCGTTCCGACACCTCAAAGACACCTTCACCTCGATCCCCGTCCTCCGCCACTTCAACCCCGACCAAAAAATCATCGTGGAAACTGATGCATCGGATTACGTTTCCGGCGCCATCTTGTCCCAATGCGATCCCCAGGGCATCCTGCACCCCGTGGCCTTCTTTTCTAAGAAGCACTCCCCTGCGGAATGCAATTACGAGATCTACGACAAGGAACTACTGGCAATCATCCGAGCCCTTGAGGAATGGCGACATTACTTGGAGGGATCCCGATTCCCCATCACCATCATCACCGACCACCGCAACCTTCAGTACTTCATGACAAAGAAGACCCTCAACCGTCACCAAGCCCGCTGGTCTAAGTTCTTATCCCGCTTCGACTATGTCCTCCACTATCGCTCGGGAAAACAAGGTGGAAAACCGGACGCCCTGACCAGGAGATCAGGAGATCTCCCTAAGGAAGGGGATGAAAGACTCCTGCACCAGTCTCAAGTCATGATCAAGACAAAAAATTTAGTCTCTGGAAAGAAACTAGGTTTGTTAGCGGGTACTTTGTCAAATGAACCCGCTGAAGGATCGTCACCCGTGATTAAATTGTTCGCTCAGGCTTACCAGACAGACAATTTCCCCGCCGAAGTCCTAACCATGCTCCGCAACGGCACCAAGCACTCTCGGAAAATCTCCTTGGCAGAATGTTCCGAATCCCCCGAGGGCTTACTCCTGTACCGCCGCCTAATCTACATCCCCGACTCCAACGAACTCAAACTGTTCCTGTTACAGGAGCACCATGACAAACCCTCCGCGGGACACCCTGGCAGAGCCAAGACCCTGGAACCTCTATCCCGCATGTACTACTGGCCAAGCATGAGTATGATGCTGACCAAGACGCCCTGAACTCGCAACGCTGCCAAAGAAGCGCCTGAACGACCACAAGGAGTACTCGCCTCCCCGACACCGACCCTGACCGACATCTCGATGGACTTCGCCACCGGCCTCCTGAGCCTCACGGATAATACCATCTTATCAGAAGTGGATCGCCTAACCAAGATGAAAGACCTAATCCCCACCACCGAGGACGTTGACTCCCGTACCCTGGCTGACCTGTTCGTGGAATATGTCTGGAAACTCCATGGCCTCCCGGAAACCATCGTCTCGGACCGTGGCACTCAGTTCACTTCGGATTTTGGGAAATCCCTCTGCGCTCGCTTGGAAATCGCGCCTCGGTTCTCAACGGCCTTCCACCCCCAGACCGACGGCCAGACCGAAAGGTTCAACGCTGTCATAGAACAGTATCTTCAGGCCTATGTCTCCTACCAACAGGACGACTGGAACCGCTTCCTCCCTCTCGCTGAATTCGCCGCCAACAATCATACCTCCGAGACCACTCACATGTCCCCATTCCAGGCGAACTACGGTAGGCATCCCCGCATGATCTTTGGGCCCCTGACACATGGCAAGACCACCAGTGAAGACCAGGCCAACGGGTTGGCCCGCGATATGTCCCAAGTTGTTGAATTCCTCCGAGACGAGATGCGCCGCTCCCAGATGATCCAAAAAGAGTCGGCCAACGCTCAATGGACTCCTGCCCCTCAGTACGCTGTCGGCAACAAGGTTTGGCTCTCCACCAGGAACCTCGAGACCCAACGGCCCTCCAAGAAACTGGATTAGAAACAGATCGGCCCCTATCTCATCAAGCGTGTCGTCAGCCCATATGCCTACGAGCTCTTCCTGCCGGCCACCATGAAGGTCCACCCTGTCTTCCATGTCTCGCTCCTGTCTTTGGCCTCCCAGAATCCAGTCCCCGGTCAACACCAGCCTCCCCCACCACTTGTCGAGATCGAGGGCGAACAAGAATGGGAAGTTGAGGCTGTCCTAGATTCCCGCTGCCGCCATGGCCAACTCCAGTACTTGGTTCAATACTTTGGGTACGCCGACTCCTACTGGCAACCTCACGCCGACCTCGAACACTCCTCCGAACTGGTTCGACAGTTCCATGAGAAGTATCCCAGGAAACCTAAGCCTAGCAGGAGCTAGGCCTTAGAGAGGGACCTAATCTCTAATAGCGTTTTCGTGTCTTGGTTTGGATTGCGGAGGAAGGATATCGCTTTGGATTCTCGGCGCGTTGTCTTTCGGATTATCACTTCTTTAGCTTTCTTTCGCTCATGCTGACGGCCATTTCTCTTCCCTGTAATTTTCCTTACTGTGTTTCCGTGAGTTTCCGTCGCGCAGATTATTAATCGTGTCTCGGCATCTCGGCGTCACTTGTATATATATGGCTTTACCTCCCTTTTGTCTTTCTTTCCTTTCTTCCTCATGCAATCTTCCTGTTGTATTGGGGTTCTTTTAGTTTGGGTTTTATTTCTCTACGGGTTATTCCTTTTGGTCCTTGGGTATTAAAATATATTACGTTAAACCTTCCAAACATTGTTCGCTCTGTGTAACGTGTCTGAGTTCCCGACAATCACATCGATCGGTATCAAGCCCGATCCTTTCTAAAACCTTCCCGTCGGTTATTGTCCGACCCTCTTGAATACGTCCCGTTGTGTTATGCCTCTTGGTATTAGTCTATGACAGCTGAACCAGTCCTCTATTGGTACCTTCGTGTTTACTACTTCGTACACGAGATCATCTACATTATCGTCCCCGAACTCTGAAGGGTTACCCCGCTTTTCTGAGCACTCTTCTGTTTTTCTGGTTCAGCGCGTAACAATTGGTATCCAGGACGAGCATAAACGTCTTATTCAGTGGATGCACGAAGAGTGATATTTATGATCTGCTACAATACATATTGGCCTAGAATACAGGTCTCCCCCACGTTAAACACACACCCCTATCGTTTGGCCGACGCGGGACGCGCCGCGCTCCCTGAAACGAGACGAAACGAAACGCATATTTCTCGGCAAACAAACGCTGCGTTTAATTCTCGGCGTTGCCTGCTTTCCTGACTGCTCTCATCCTTCCTACTTGCGCCTTGCTCTTTTCCTGACCCTGTTTGATGTCCTCTCGTCTTCGGTAACTGGCATTACCGAACTTCTGACCTCTTCTGAAACTTCGCCGTTTGACTCAGACCGCTCCCTACTACTGCCCTCGTTCCTAATCATCTCCTCTCCAGCCGACTCTCCACCCTCTCGTGTTTTTAATCTTTCTCGGATGTCCTCCAGGAAGCTACTCACCCCAGGGTCGACAACTGCTTCTTTGCTTTCGGTCCTTATTGTCCTGACTTTGCTGTCTCTGGATATTAACTTGGATATTCCTCGGTGGACACTCGTCAATACTAGCCCTGTTGATTCGTCGTCAGGGAAGGACCGATCCCATGTGCTGACCTGCCTTTCAAAAACCGCTGGTCCGCATTAGATTGAGATTGAAGAGGACGAGAGTTTCCTATCTTACCCTTGCAAAAGTCCTTATTGAACATCCCATTTTTCCAATTACTGCCTCTGAGAACATAGATCCTTAAACCATGGTAGAAGGCAGTAGTTATTAGGCATATGAACGTCCTGTTTATGTGTTCGCCAAAGTAAGGATGGTTAATCGCCGTGCCACGATTCGTCCGGTAGTAGCAGCGGACTATCAACCGCGGGATTTGAGGGGCACCAAAGTGCCATTATGCAGGCTTGCCAGATTAGCGCCACAGAACAAGGGGAGAAGCATTACCATAGTGCTGGGATCGCAGCTTGAATCTGTCGCCCTCCAATAGATACCTGACTCGCTTCCTCGCCTTGTCCATGGAAAGGCCTTCAAGCCTGTAATTTGACCTTATCATATCACCGCATTGGCTATACAAGGTGATCAGACTGCTGACGATAGTAACGGATTTGGTTCCCTATAGCCATGGGTAGTAATGAATATCAAGAGATTCCTTTGCTGCGACGGCGTCCCATGACTTTTTGACCATATCTCGCACTTCCACTACCGAGGGCAGAGGGTTCTCAAATAGTGTTGCCCTGGTTATATCCTATCCTGCCTTTTCGATCAAAACTCAGAAGTGATATCAAACGACCCAAATCCCGCCTGTTCTTTCTTTATCTGAGTGTTACATTGAATCCGCTGCTCGACGGAGGACGGAGTTGGATTATTTTTGCCACGGACCCTCCGCGATCAAGTTCGGAGGGTGGGCTGCCATCTTCTTGTCCGCCTATATCATGAGGAACGGTGTTAGCACTGCCACAGAGGGGACCTGAGAGGCCTGAGAGCTGAGGTTCAACACCGCCTTGGTTGTTTTCGGGAGGACTGACAGAGGTGACGATGTCGACAGTCTTTGGGCGTAGTTTTGCCTTCTTGGCCAAAGATCGTTTCTCCATAAAGCGCAGAATCGATCTGCAGGGCCTCTGCGGTTCTCTATTCAGACTCGACTTTTGTATTCATTCCGCGCAAGCCTCCGGACGGTCCTTCGAGTACTGACTTGCATTATCGCTACCGCTTCACGCCTCCAGACGATGGCCAGCTTAATGACGCTTGTGGAATGTGCTAGTGACCTCATGACGATCATGTGTTGCTACTTTCCTATTCATGTTGGCAGAACCTCCCACAACAGAACGACCTTAATTTTGTGACTGAGTGGTGGATCATTCATGATTCCTTTGTTTTCTCTCGTCTCAAGATTGTCGCTGCCAGTAGTGTGTGTGATGAAGATGAAAGAGGGTGCAGGAGCTGAACAATATATGCGCTACACGGAAGTCAGAATGGATGGATGGGTCAGGTGGAACACGGGGCATAGCCCAAAGGCAAAGAAAGCTACGATATCATTGATACGTATAACGGCACTAGTGCCAGGACTAAAATAACATACATGTAGATATTGCCTATTTCAGCATCAAGACTAGTGAGAAGATAGTTAGAAAGCGATAGAAACCCCAAGCAAGGAAAGTCCCAAGAAACCCAAAAAACCAATAAAGTCTCAAAACGGAAAAGCGCAGGACCAAGCCTAGAAAGCAAGCAGTTAGTCAGGAAGCAATGATAATACCCACTCATACC
The DNA here is from genome assembly GCA_024713595.1 of Morchella rufobrunnea. Lineage (NCBI taxonomy): Eukaryota > Fungi > Ascomycota > Pezizomycetes > Pezizales > Morchellaceae > Morchella > Morchella rufobrunnea. Next base: position 655,977 of record JAMGYT010000023.1, on the reverse strand, counting down.
TACATACTTTGAGATAGATAGATAGTAATAAAACCCGAAAAAAAAATGTATCACCGATAATCCAATACCAAACCTAACCAAAATCAAAAAATACCACGATAAAAATAGTAATGAAGAAAAGGCACACAGGTCAGGCCTGACCAGAGATATCGACTATTTCAACGGGGGAGCTGAAGATCAAAGCATCAACGGCCCCCAATCAGTTCCAGACATCGGTGAAAGGCGTTTCAACTCGGGCTTATGCTTTACCTTTGCCTTTACCTTTGCCTCTGCCTCTGCCTTTTCCCTTGCCTCGGCCCTCGCACGGAGTGGGAGAATCATTGTCACTGACCAAAGAGTCTACATCTCTTGTTTTGTCGCCTGCTCCAGCGTCAGGGCTGTCCTTTCGGCCTCCCCGCTAAGTGCCCTATCACGCCAAGTTTTTTTGCCTGAACCGAATAGAGGTCCTTTTCAAATAGTGGCTAACATGAGGTCGGGGTGATTTGTCCTCATCATTACCTTTGATATACCACCGCAAGACGCAGGCAGTTCATACCAGCAGTAGCAGCAAGCCAGGTCTCAACGTGATCATCATGTTCCAAAACATCCACGCCGGGGCCTGCTCGCACGAATTACGCCTTTTAGATTGAACTGGGTAAATGGTGTTGATGGAATCAGCGCCCCTATGATGTGACGGAGATTAGGCAAGTCCTCATCGGCATTATCCGGATAAAACCTTCTCAGATAGTGCTGCTGCCCGCGAACCATTTCGATTACTTCAGAAAAGTAGGGAGCTGGAAGGCGGCAGAAACTCAGGACCGACGGCCGATGCGGGTGTTCCGGTATCCAAGTAAATCCCTCCCAGAGGTCGCGAGCAGTAAAGGGTCCTAGGTCGGAGGTACGGAAGGTCCGGCCTTCTGTATCACTGTCTCTTACGGGCTGCCGGTACTGGTTTGACATTATTTGGGATATGCAGACAGCGCGGCCCCAAAACCGAAGGTCCCTTTTGGGCCTTTTTCGAAGGCTTTGATCCGTGTCGTTCCCAGAGTTGGTATCGCTGACCTCACTTTCTTGGTTGTTGAACCTCTGCTTGTCAGTAGGATTTTGTTCTTGCACAGCTCAGTCATCATACATTTGAAGGCAACCTGCACGATCTTCTCCTGCTTGGTCAAATCTTCCTTAGATTGATCGAGTAGGTTAGCATATTCAGAGATTGGTGCGAATTTGGCCAGATAGTCTAGGGCCAGCTGCCACTTCTCCGGTGACGTCCCACTTTTGCTCTTTATCCTGTTTTGGGCGAGAAAGTCCTTCACCTTCCCCCGGATGTTCTTCCATGAATCGTTGACAATACCGAATATTTCTCGGCACTCGGAAAGACGGAGGTTCTTTTTCTTGAACAGTTCCTGTACCGAATGGCCTTTAGTCAGGGTACCATACGATATAATTATTAGTGGTTAGGGACAACGCATTCGATTCTGCGCTTGCCTGAGACGGACAGGACCCATTGGTTTGAATTCACAAGATAGTTTGCTTGCCTTGACACGACGCTTATTTGATGACCTTCTGGACTAGGTGATTTGCAGGGTCTTACTTGATGTGCCTCTGGTAGAGGAGCCATGTTTATCGCTCGGGACTTTGAGGACCGGCTTTTAATGCCGATACCAAGTTTATCAAAACGTCGAGTCCCAAGAAAGATGCTGATATTGGCCTCGAGTTCAAATGTTTTGCATCTTTGAAGTCTTTGGATATTTGGAGGAGAGAGTATGGATTTGGTGGACTATATAGTGTGAGAGCCAAGCGATTAGCCCAAATCAATTCATCGTGAGGGTGGCCCTGCTTTTTGAGAGAAATTAGTGGAACAAATAAAGCAAGTGAAACAGGCCTACCAAGAGATTGTCGGATGTAGAAGGACCTTCAAAGAAAAGCAAAATTCGTGAGGTTGCTGTTGCATATATAGCCAGATCGCCCAAATAGCCCAAACATTTGTTTTAAACTTTGCCTGTGAATGATACAGATAGTGTTAACGACGACAATTTTGCCAGAAAGAGTGTGACGTTGTTCTTCAGCCTAGGTCCGCCACATTTAGTCTTGACTCGGCCTAATTTGGCCCCGGACCTTCATTTAGCGAAGGGGAGATAATAGGGATATTCACACTATGAGAACGGAGAGTTCGAGAACTGTGATATTGAAAGAAAGACCTAATTAACTATAAAATCAAATCTAAAGTATCATGGGAGGTGGTGAGAACCCGCTTACTATCATACTACTAGAAAAGGCACCGATTTAGCCCAATCTGACCCTTTTCATTACAACAACCACCCCCTGCTTTTTCCTCGACTGGGATTCGGCCCCAGCTTCCTGAAATGCGTAGATTAGCTTCAACGACTCCATCATGTATGCTGAATTCACGCCTGCTCCACTGAATCGTGCGGTAGTCGGGCGGTCAAGTAGAACTCTCCAAGTCCGAGTCTGACCAAAGAAGCTCGCGCCCAGAGATAAGGCAGGCAGCGACCTTCCGGCCGATGATTTCAATCCCGCACCTCTCCTCCCAGCCTGACTGCTTTGTGGCATGGGGAGACAGCTTTTCGAACGGAGTCATCTCATCCCCCCGACGGCAACACCAAAGGTGTTTCGTGATCTGTCAATTCCCGTCTCGTGGCTGCAGTCCACGTAATTGAAATCGCATGGGCTAAACGAGCATAAGGGACTATGTACTCGCCTTCATATGAGATCAGTGCGGCTGCAAGGTCCTGCTCCTGCTGGCCATGAATCCTGTAAAGTTAGGAATAGTCTGAGGCGATGTGGTGTATAAAAAGATGGAGGAAGAATTAAGCCTCTTTCTACTCCTGTGGCAGTTTTGACGTCGGGCCCTCTTGGCACCTTGGCACCTTGGCACCTTGGCATGATATCTCGAGAGCAGCAGCTACTGGCCGGGAATGTCGTCAGAACCTTCAAATCGCCTCCGTGAATACCGCCGCAATATAAGGAGGCAGCTTTAATGCCTTTGATGCCCGCTTCATGTCGCGATATCAGCATGTCGACTTTCTGCATACTGCGTTTGTACCGTCGGGCGGTAATTCTTGCGCCATCGCCATGCCCGCGCGTACAAACGACGAATCCGCGGGAGGTGGAGGATGGAATTGAGTAGAAGTAGTCGGTGGGAATCGCGGGCCTGGGTGTCTTTCTGCACTATCTGGATGACTCGGGCGCGGCGAGGACTTCAGACTCAAAACTATCTAGCGAATCTGTTTTCGATGATTCCGATAATGATCTGGACAACAGGGGCGAGGCGGGCGTGACGAGAGGAAGAATATCTGCCTAATAATTGGGGCGCCTTTGGGACATACTCAGGCTATAACGACTATCTCAGGACAACTGGAATGCTTGGCACCGTTCAAGGACAGCGGAATGGAGACTGGCAAGGTTTCTTATCAATCACAAGCTAACTTCTACCGCAATCGACGCGTATTTCAACGAGGGGCTACACAAGGCAGGACCACAGCATCGAAGCTTCCAATCAGCACATACGTTCCAGCGCCAGCTTGCAAAGATGACCGGGTCCCCACCGAGCTTCCAGTATGAGACAGTCAGTGAAGGGGACGGCAGGACCACCGAATTCTTCTACAGAAACCCAATCAAATGTGCAAGATATCTTTTGGCCCAACGGTGCTACACCCAGGTTATGGTCTACCAACTTGTGAAACGTTATAACCCCGAGGGCTTCCAGCTTTATACTGAGATGCACACGGCTGAGTGGTGGTGGGGAATGCAAGAGAGACTTCCGTTTGGGGCAACACTGGTTCCCATAATATGCAGCTCGGATGTGACCCACCTGACCAACTTCTCTGGAGACAAGAAATGCTGAGTGTTACGGAGGTCTTGGCGTTACTTGGCGAAAAGCGGGGAAGCTCCCTATAGTTCGGGAACGAGGAGATAGATGATCTCGCGTACGAAGTAGTGAACTCGAAGATACCAGTAGAGCGCCATTTCTGCGGTCGTAGAGCTATGATCTATGGACGAAGAGCAAAGGGCGCCATAGCAGGTTCGGGACTATGAAACGTAAAGAAGCTACTTGTATGAGTTCGAGCGACTATGGGTTCGAGGGGCGTGAGGAGGAACTATAATGCATAAGCGATATATATTAGAGCTAATGCTTACTATAATAACCGTAGAAGCGAAGACAAACAATATAACACGCAAGGAACAGGAAGGTTGCGTAGAGAAGAAAGGAAAGAGACAAAGGAGGACGAATTTCCGTATATATATATCCATCGCCGAGAACCGATTACTAACCGTGTGTGAGCATAGAAGCGAAAGAGCGCGATTACAAATGGCAGAATCTTGTAGCAAGTGTTGGCGCGCTTGATGCAGCGGTAAACCCTAATAACGTAACGCGAAGTCTTGGCGCGCCGTTATACTGGCCCGTATCATGACCATCGGACAACATCCTGCAGGAGGGTCGAGTCAGAACGCCGGACAAAGTAGCATCTCTTGCTTGCCTTGCCAGTACCGAAATCGTGGGAGATCTTGGCGTCAAAGCAGAAACTATGGCGCAGGCGGCCGAAGCTGGCGCCTGTGATAGCAATCGTTCGGCCTCTAAACTTCAATAGGGATCTGGTCTTTCGATGGACTGCTCCGGCTACGAAGGCAGTCTTCGCCCGTGCTTGCGGCGTGGCTGACAGACCATATAAGAAAACTGCAACCGCAATACAAAAACCAATGTATCTTGAAGTCACGAAGTCCCGTTGGACAGGTTAGGGGAGTATGGTGAAGCCGACCAGGATCTGGGCGAAACCAGGACGAGTATCGGGTATGTACGTCAGTATCTTTGCGATAAAGGCTATAGAGCGGCGAGCAGGAATGAAGAAGAATTGAAGAACACTCGCGCACAATGGTTCGATCTTGGGGCTTGAAACCTCGGTATAGTCCATTTGGGACCTGCCGTACATCCGTCATTCAGCTTCACATCTGAGATATGCTTCACGTAGTATATCTAGGCATTCTGAAGCATTTGATGGAATGGCTAGAGGACTTCTTGAAGGACCACGGTCGATTGAACGAATTCAACCTCATATGGATGCATATGCCCCCATATCCTGGATTCGCGCCCCCGACAAAACCCTATCAAGCCGTCAATCAGTGGCAAGGAAAGGAAATGAGCAACTTCCAAAAGATAGTCCTGCCTGCCTGTGACGGGGCTCTGCCTCTACTAAACAGGAGTGTAGGAAGCAAGAGGGCCGGTAGAAGAAAGAGTTAGGTTTAGAGAGAAAAGATTCTTCTTGGTAGACTTAGAATAATCTTAAGGGTCTTCTTCCGCTTGTTACAACTGATGATGAGGAAAACTAGAACTAGTGGGCGAAAATGGAAACGAATACTTATACTCCAAATCTCTCGATTTTCCTGCCTTCCACTGCTCAAGCCAAGTTCCGGTGAAAACTCTGTTTTGGACCGGAGAACAATTCCTCCGCTACTCCGCTTCCCCTTAAGCGCTAGCGGGTGTTTCCGGTCTCGGAGTAATACACCCTTAGCCAGGGTCAAGGATCACATGCAGCCTGGCTGTCACACAGTTCCGGGCCTGCATTAGAGGAGTCTCCGCTCCGGTGGTCTACCCTCGCTGGCTACAGAGTTGTAACTCATTGTAGATTATTCCCGGGCATAACCACTGCCGCCTGCGGCAGGGCTATTCTTTTGCTCCGAAGGTTAATGGAAATGCTCGGCACTTAGAGGCCTTTCTCTAGCCGGTCCTCTATTCACTGACAGGGTTCAGACTCCTCAGTCTGCCCCTTCATGAATAGATCTCCTTTTTAGTAGCCAGAAGGTGGGCACACTTGCGGCAGGTTGCGGTCCTCACCTACAGGTGCTTCCCTATCACTGTACTACTGGATTCTATCAATGACTCTGAGCCTATAACAGGCCCGGTGAGGACTAGTCTCCTGACCATTGGTATGGCTCTGCTATATTGCCCTAGCTTCTGCACTAAGAAATCCCTTGCTCGGGTAGGTCCAACCATTCAAAAAGGTATTCAAGTGCGTCAGGGCCCTCGTCAACTGGTCCCTCATGGCCCAATATCAATCTCACGACGTACTGACGGTAGATATGATGGATGAATACCCTTTGGATTTCCACCGGACGAAAAAGGTTTTCAGGAAGTATCAAGCGAGCAGAGAGACCGACAGGCTCGCTGCAGAGCGCCGGAGAGAGTTCAGGGAGGAATGCGATGCCGAGTTGGAAGGGCAGGATGAGTTGTCAGTTCGAAGGAGGAAAACCATTGCAGACCAGCGCATGAGGATAGAGTCAGAAATCGACGAAATACTGCGGTCAGAGTCAAACTTCAGCTTTCCAAAGATGCATCTCCTCTCTCACTTCAGCGAGCATACACGGGAATATGGGGTCATCGGTATATACTCGACGGAGACCTACGAATCTGCCCATCGGGACCAGATCAAAATGCTCTATCAACGGAGCAATCGTATCGAGCCAACGATGCAGATATTGAGGACATTAAACCGGGATTATACCTTCGCCATGCATGAGCTTAATCTTCGTCAGATAGTCAAAGAAGGACTTACGGATGAAGAACTCATCGGAAATCTAGGACTCTTCCCGTCCTTCATGAGGAATCGCATCCAGCAAGCGAGAAGGGACCTCCAGGACCTCGACGAAGGTGGAGAACTTCGGCTGCAGCTTGTGCAGGGAGTGGCCCTGACCCCTATCATCGAATCGGATGAAAAGAGAGCAGGCCCTGAATGGAGGTCAGTCAAGGGCAAACCAGAGGTCAGCGTGGTGGAGAGGGTCAGCATTCCAGGAGCAAGCAAAGGACTCGACTTTTACATCGGCCGCTACTTGGTTAGAGAGCGTATCCTCAGGCCCGGTGAAGTCCCGTTGGATATTAAAGGCTGAAAAGTACAATCTGACAAGCAACTAAACGTCCCTGTCCTTATGCATGGAGAAGGGGACGCGAGGACGATGCACTTGCTCTGGGCAACAGGGTCCTTGGAGTATAGAAACCAGGGACCAAGGAACGATTGGGTATGGTTTCAGCAGGGACTACGGACTATAGGAGACCATCTACAAGGGAGATGCCTGGCAAAGCTGTTGAAGATCTTAAAAGTCGTTGACCTGGCAAGGAGACATCTCAGGCTCATAGCGATAATAAGACCTCTAAAACCGGATGGGAACGGAAAGCCCCACGCGGACCACGGCCTTATCAGGGTTTCATTTACGGCCAGTTCGAGCAACGACATCTGGGCAGTAAGCATAAAGAGTATCAGTGGGGCAGCCCATCTAGTCCCGGAAGCAGTATCTCCTACGAACACTAGATGGTACATAAACAACACAATTGACTTGGCTACCTATGGATCTATATACTAGCTTAGAGAGATATGGTAGTGTCTACGCTACGAATGATTACATCCATCTCACTGACTGACAGACTGAATTTGGGGTAGGCACAACCGAAAGTATCATTTTTGGGGGGGACGGAGGAACTGGAAGACTATATATATTATTATTGTATCTAAAAGCGTAGTTAGGGCATGGGACCTCAAGGGCACAGGGACCTCAATATAAACCATGGGCAAATAAACTTCGTGAACCAAGTGATATGTCAAAACTTCAAAACGCCAGCACGTCAGGAGACCAGGACGTCAGGAGGCCAGGACATCAGGAGGTCAAGACGTCAAGAGGTCAGGACGTCAGAACGTCAGGGCGGTGAGGGCGGCCAGGGTGACCAGGACGTCAGAGCGGGCAGAGGATCAGGACGGTCAGGACGATCAAAACGGTCAGCCGGGCCGGGACCAAGGGACGAGGAGGAAACGAGGTCGGGAGGAGGTCGAGACGAGACAAAATGAGCTAGGGACGAGATCTGCAAGTTGGGATGTCTCAAATGCTCCAAATGCAGCAAGACGAACAAATCTCGTTAAACGAGACCCGCTCGTCTGGGCGCCAACCCCCTTTTGCTGATGTAATATGCCTTTAGGTTGATGAATTGAGAGGGCCTAGAGAGGTTGTATCGAAATTGGGCCTTGAAGAGGATGATGTTCAGTTAGCCACGGACATTGCTGCGTGGAGAGCCTCAAAAGCACGTGGAAAGAAAGGGAAAGCACCAGCAGTATCCACTAGGGGGGGAAGTAATTTGAGGGGGGTGGAGGAGGCAAAGGCTCCATAGACTTTCACAGAGTCCCCTCCCGCTGCAATCTTTTTCTTTTGGGCTAGTATATGGGTTTTTTTTCGGGGTGATTTTTTATCATATATGGGCTAGTGTATCAGCTTTTTTCTGGGCTAGTGTTCATTATGGGCTAGTGTATATTATATTAATCAAGGTGGTTTTTGGGTGTCTACTGAAGCTTTGTAGTGTCTCCGAGGACATCAGGAGAGCGTGGGAGATGTCGCTTAAAAACCAAGAGTCTCCGGAGACATCAGGAGAGCTTGGTAGGCTCTCAGGAGAGCGTGTGAGATCTCGCTTAAAAATCAAGAGTTTCCGAAGACATCAGGAGGGCTTGGTAGGCTCTCAGGAGAATATTCTACGAAAGTTGGCTTCATCGCGAGGCTTATAAGAGGTGATCTCCGAAGCCTTTGCAAACGCCAGAAGAGACTCCAGGAATGAAAACGAGTTACTAGTATGGATATCTTCGAATATTTCAGAGACTCTCTGGAGAATCTATGCCTCGGAGGCGTCGGCTGAGAGTCAGTGCTCGGAAGCGCCTCGAAGGGTTCTGGAGACTCTCATGGCCGTTGACTTCTGGACGTCGAAAGTTTAGCGGGTCTTCGAAGGTCTCCTATACCTCGGCCCTGGTAAAGCCTAATAGAACTGGCGATGGATCTCTAATAGACGACGTCGTGACTAGACAGGAGGGCGGCTCGAGAATGCTTCGTGGAACTTGGGGACAAGGGGCGGGCTTGATACCGTCGGGGGTCTCGAGGTTTTGGGGACTAGGGGGTCGGACTGACTAACGACGAGGGAGAAGAAACCGAAGTGTCAAGTGTATTCAAACTTCTAACTAACTAGCGAAAAGAAGACGTTGCGTGAAGAAGAAAGGAAATAGAGAGAGACGACATCAGCGACTATATATACAGAAGGGTCTTCACGCAACCGAACCCTGAAGAAACCCATAGACAACCCATGGGTTATCATCACATGGCAGGAGAAATTACTGAAAGAGAAAATATCTGAAGAAACCGCATAACAATACTTAACAAGAAAGAAACCCAACTAGGAAATCCAGGATCATTCTTCCATACAACTCGCAACTGCAACTGTAATGGAGCAGGCACTGCAGGTTGTCGGCGACGGTCCGTGATAATACCTCAATTCACTAAAAACCTAACAGTTTGAAATAGTGCTATAGAAGTTCCCTCGAGTCTGTAGGTTTGGGAAACAGTTTTGTAATGATAATATACCCAAATACCCAAAGCAAACTATAATATTTCATAAATGATAAAGAAGGTTGCGTGAAGAGAAAAGGAAAGGAAGAAAAACCAGTAAAGGCAAGGGACAAAGCCTCTATATATCCTAGTATTTACTTTGCTTACTCATCCATAGAACCTGATGGACGGAACATAGGAGATGCATTACAAATGAGTGACTTATTGAACCCTGCAATATAGTAACACCGTAGAAACCCAACAAACATTCAACATGACTAATGAAATCCGATTAGAACCTTTTCCTTCATGCCCATGCTCAAAGTCGTATTATGCCGTGATATTCACGCAACCTTCTTGAGTTTAAGAATTATACTGGCTTTCTACCTCCATAGTTCTCCGTTTCGCAAACTGGTCCTGTTCAATAATATTATTAGACTGAACCGCCTCCAAAACTCTTCTCGATTCTAGCAGTATCCAGCCCGTCCCCTCATTTCCAGAACTAACTTGATCCTTCCTCACTGTTACCTTTAAGACTGGGTGCACCATACCTTGGCTCTTCGCTGCCCGTAGTACATACGTCGTGTGTTGAGCTTCGCCTTAGATCGCTCCGTGATAGGACTTCACACCCTGTCTCTTGGCATTAGGAGAGCCGGACCTCGCAAACGCAAAGTGTCTACTATTGTACGGACTAGCAGTACTGTAGGGAGTATTGGGACTGGGAGGATCCATGGTGTATTTTCTACACTACACATGTAGAACTCAGGAAGTGTAGCACCAATCGGGTCTCACTTTTTGTACTATAAGTGCATACGTGGATGTCACCTTGCTCAAATCCGATAATTCAGGGACATATGTAGAGCGCAGCAAGTACTAAAGTCTTACTATATGTACCTAGGATTTGGTAAAAACTTGAAACCGCAATTATATGAAGGGATGTGATAGATGGAAAGAAAGAGGAAGAGAATCGTGTTACACTTTTCCTTTCCTTGCCTTCCCTCTTTCTCTTTTTTTTTTTTTGACCCCCCGGTTGTACTCCTCCCCACGATTCATCGGCCCGCGACGAGGAATAATCAGAAATACAATAGGGCATGTAGATTCCTGAAAGTTCCATTCCTATGCTGTGCTAGTCACTCTAATACATTGTTTCCATTTGTAAGCTTCGGGGGCGGAACCTTGGGAATCTCCGACGTCATGCCATTAGAGGCATCCTTAACAGCAACATCACCATCGTCATCTTCCTCGTCGAGTTCCTCAGGATGACTTATGTTTATTAGCATTTGTGTGTGATTAGATAAAAACAGTTGAATCTTACCCTAACAGATTTGCTACCTCTTTCATTTCATAGTGCCTCTTTCTCATCTCAGCGAATTTTCTGTGCTTTTCCTCTTCCTCTGGAGTTTCCGGATCCTCGCCGGGTTCACCATGATGTTCGCTGATGGAGTCGTCCTGAACCACGACTTGCTTTGGTGAATGACTTTCCTTCACCTTCATTGGTACGGCCTCTTCAGGCTCCCCAAGTTCTAGCCCGGGGATGTCCTCCTCGCGCATGGCGTAATCTTTTCTCACACCCTTTGCCCCGCCTGCGCTTGATTCGCCAACACCTGCCCTCACAGCATCTAGCTCATCTACAACCAAATCCTCTGCATCGAGTGTCCGGAATTCAGCCTCATCCTCTAATGGATCATAGCGTTTTGCATATGGTGTCTTGGGCTCGGTGATTTTCATAGTACTGGACTTTTGCTGTTCAGTCAAATACAGGTTCGCCTCGTCCCATTTGAGGCGCGGAGACGATTCCTGATCTCCAGCATCTCCATCTTTGCTACTCGTATAAGATTGACGGCGAGAGCCGGTACGGACAGGAGTTTGACCAGCCGAAGAACGGCGCCTCCCAGCATTTTGAAGTGTGTTTTGAATCGTAATATCTTTCTCTGAGTGAGAAATCTCCATAGGGGAAGATGCCGGGATAATTTCGGATGAAAAGTCTTCTAGATCAGGAAAGACATTGTTCACAGACTTTTCCGTTGGTGAGCGGTGATAGGAATTTGAATTCTTAAGAATTCCTAAACATTAATGTTAATAGCCTGAGACTGAGCGAGGGCTTTTAGTAAAAGAGCGCTTGCCTTTGGGACGTTTACTGCCAGGTCCGTCGAGATCCGGCGGTGAATGTGACATTGTTGATGTTGCTATGCGGGAGGAGGGAATGTTCAAAGGAACAGTTAGGTCAGATGAGGAGAATAGAGGAGAGATGTCTTTAAATCAGCAAAGAATGGGAGGAAGCTCTCTATATATCGGGATAGAGGGGACCTTAGGGTAGTAGCTCTGTGTTTTTGAGGTTGGGGTTTCAATCGTGTCTTGAAGATATATTTGCGATTGGTTGGGGTAGGGTGGGAGAAGAGCAGGGGAAGAAGAAAGACAGGGCAGAAACAGTAAATATTTTTTTCACTTTCATAAAATCTTTGACAACAGCTCTAGAAGCTGTTCTTGTGCGTGGTGCGGTGGTGCTGCGGGGTGCACACCCGCGCCCTTGGCCAAGCTGAGCGCCACACTTACCAAGTCAGAGTATCAGAGAGGTTTCGCTATCGGTATTTAGCCTCGGTTCCAGGCCCAGAGTGTGATACATACCATGATGTGGCTGAGAGGAAAGGCTAGGCCTAATTTGATTTCAAAGCAAATCTGACCATTTCTAGGCCTGGTGAATTTGATGACTTGGTATGGAGTAATCAGTACACTGCCGAGAAGCGAGTATGCTCCTAACCAGCGTCTGCAGTAATCAGTGTATTGCTAACTGCCATCCACAGGTGATCACTAGGCTGCAAAATTCTTTATGCCATGGAATTATAATCACCTCCATACAAATTCCTACATATTAAGATTGGCCATACAGCAATATTTCTACACACTGTAATTATAGCCTCCAAAACATTGGCATGAAGGCAGTAAATACTCAGTATTCACTAGCCTATACCAACTGAAATAAGAATGTCTACCAAGCAAGAATTTGTTCTTTCCTTATCTTACGACCTCAATTATATTACTAATTGTTTAATAGAACGATTTGAGAACAATGATCTATCTAGGCTAGTATTCTGTAAAGTTTATTTGCAGTACGGTTACATATGCAAGCCTTTATGTGTTCTGCTCACATACTCTACAAATTGCATCAATATTTTACTTAAAATTATCCATTTGCGTAATAAACGTATTGATCAGCAAGAAGTCAAGTAACAGCCTGTGACACGCAGACACTTTATATGGTTTGGGTCACCTAGACACTCACTTGATTTTCTTACCTTTAAATCCATATTTCGGCACTATATGACTATTTTTTATATCAGGAATGAAGATATAATGTTTTGAACTCATTGGAGACTCGTTTGTTATAACAAAACCATACCAGCGGTTAGGAGACTAGATCTTATCGGGCCTGTTGTAGGTTCAGAATCATTGATAGAATCCAGTAGGTGCAGTGATAGGGAAGTATTTATAGGTAAGGATCGCTACCTGCCACAAGTGTACCCACCTTCTGGCTACTAAGGAGGAAATCTGTTCATGAAGGGGCAGACTGATGAGTCTGAGTCTTGTCAATGAATAGAGTACTGGCTAGAAATAGGTTTCTAAGTGTCAGACATTTCCATTGAGCCTTCAGAGCAAAGATAGCCCAGTTGCAGGCAGCAGTGGCTGTACCTGAGAATAATCTACAATCAGTTACAGCTCTGCAGTCAACTAGGGTAAACCACCTAAGCAGAGACTCATTTAATACAGGTTTGGAACTGTGCGACAGCCCAGCTGCAGGTGATTCTTGACCCTGGGTAAGGGTGCTTACTCTAGGACCGGAAACACCCGCTAGCGCTTAGTAGGAGCGGGGTAACGGAGGAATTGTTTCCGCTCCAAAACAGAATCTTCACTGGAACTTAGTTTGAGTAGTGGAAGGCAGGAAAACCGAAAAATTTGGAGTATAAGTACTTATTTCCATTTCTACCCACTAGTTCTAGTTTTCCTCATCATCGGTTGTAACAAGCGGAAGAAGACCCTTAATATTATTCTAAATCTACCCAGAAGAATCTTTACCCTCTAAACCTAACTTCTATCATCTACCGGCCCTCTTGCTTCCTACACTCTTGTTTAATAGAGGCAGAGCCTAGTCGCAACGACTTCCTAGTAAACAATATCACAATGATTGTCTCCAATATACATTCAATAGTGGACGGGGGTCTGTTCATGTATAGTGAGCGATAAGTTACAATTGGCAATCAGAATTAGTATTTCTGAAAGGTACAAGGTAGGTGAATGAGATCTATATTAAAGATTATATACAACAAGTCCTAGAACCTATCATTACGCTAGCTTTTATAGGTCTATTGGATTATAATGTATCTAGAAGAGGTTTATATATTGAGGATAAAGCACTGTGACATGGGACTAAAAAGACACTGATGGAAGTCAAAAAGATATTTGGTATCCCTCTTTATTCTAAATCTGCTCAATCCCCTGACCTCAACCCAATAGAGAATGTATGAAGGATCTTGAAACAGCGAATTAAAGCAAGACCGAAGTTCCCTAATAGTGTAAATCAGATGAGAAAGGCAGTTCAGGAAGAGTGGGATAGGCTGGAGCCAAAGGATTGGAATAGATTTATTCATAGTATGCCAATAAGGTTGGAGGAAGTAAAGAACAGGCAGGGCCTGATAACTCAATATTAAATGATAAATGTATTTAATTGTTCTTAAACATCATATATTTTTAAATAGGAGGTGAACACCTCAATGTGTCGTTGAAATATCAAGGTCAACGTTGAGGAGGGTTCCCCGTTGCTAGGTGCGCTACCGCTACCGGGCACTTTTGGGTGAGCTCGTACTTGCGGCGAGAATAACTTTCCGCCAAATTTACAGAGTTGCGGCAGTTGTATTTTCTAGGATTGATCCAACCAAATAGCCCTAACCCACCCCAAATTATGATCCTGGTTGAAATTACGTTTTGACTCTTGGTTCGTACATGTAGAAATATACCTTTAATCCGCGAAGCACATCTAGCGGTCGCGAGTTGACTTCCCCTACTGATATTGTATTCGAGAGGTTTTGCACTCTCTGACCAGATATGAGGTGCGCCAACAGGCTGCAGGAACTAGCTATACACAAATAAACGGAGGTTTTGCTCTTTGCTTGCTCTTTCGCATCCGACTATGCACCAAGAATTCCTAGAGCGCCCTTTTGTAGGTAGATTTATGCACCCACTGGAGTCGTCTGAAGGAGATGCTTAAGAGTGTGCATAAGTGGTATATGACATCTAGAAACCCTGCGCATAGGGGCTATGCGTAGCTTCATGTACTCTCACAGTGCGAAAACGCCAATATCGGACGCTGCAAAACCTCCCTATTAAGGTCTTTCCTGAAATTGTAACACCCATCTTGCAGCCGAAGCGAGCGACTTAAAGCCCGTGCTTAGTTTCTTGGCGCAACCTCATTTCAGGGGCCCGCTGCACAGGCTGCTGCTCTCTCCTTTTCCCCAAACGTCCCTTTCCTCTCCTCTTCTTACTCTCACCAGCCTACCTACCTACTGCGTCAATCCCAGCATACTACGCACCCCCCACCTACCCCCAGCCTTTTACCTCTTCTTCTCTACATATAATTCTGCTTTCCCACCCGCATCTGGTCCATTCAACAAAACCCCTCCTCGTATTTAGCTTCTTAGCCACATCTTAAGCAGATATAATACCACAGAAAATCATTCACGATGCCTTCAGGACATGTTGATAACGCTATTGGTATCGCCAACCTTCCAAACCAAAGACACAAGATCGTAGCGAAGAGGTACAGCTTCATGAGCTAGTATTGACTAGCCATATGTCCAAGGTTCGATTTATATACAAGCTAACTCGCCATTTAATAATTACACAGAGGCGCTGCTTTCACTATTATGGTGGTTGGGGAAAGTGGTCTAGGAAAGACTACTTTTGTAAACACCCTGTTTAGCACAACAATCAAAAACTACTCGGAGCATCGTCTTCGTCACAAGAAGCAGATGGACAAGACGGTGTGTGCATGCAGAGTGATTTGGATAGCACAAGCTAAACTCCCCCCCTCTAGGTCGAGATTGCAATCACCAAGGCGGAGCTTGAAGAGAAATTTTTCAAAGGTACTTCCTAAACCTGGAAAAAGCACAACAAGTGAGACACGAAAATTAACACATCTCTAGTTCGCCTTACTGTTATTGACACTCCCGGGTTCGGGGACTATGTGAACAACCGAGACTCGTGGATGCCGATTATCGAATTTCTTGACGATCAACATGAATCATACATGCTGCAGGAGCAGCAGCCGCGCCGTACGGACAAGATCGATCTCCGCGTGCATGCATGTTTGTACTTCATCAGACCCACTGGCCACACTCTGAAACCACTTGATATCGAAGTCATGAAGCGCCTGTCATCCCGCGTCAACCTAATTCCCGTCGTCGCCAAGGCCGACACCCTTTCACCAGCCGATCTGACCCTATTTAAACAGAGGGTAATGACCTAGATCTATATTTCCGTTGGTTAGGAACTGACAGGTCAATATAGATTCGTGCTGTCATTGAAGCCCAAGGTATCAAGATTTATCAACCCCCCATCGAGGAAGATGATGAAGCCGCTGCACAACACGCACGTAGCTTAATGGTGAATCAATCCGAATTCTTGATATCGAGTTTAAGCTAACACTTTGGCTTAGGCTGCTATGCCATTCGCTGTCATTGGCAGCGAGAAAGATGTGAAAACTGCCGATGGTCGCGTTGTTAAGGGCCGCCAGTATTCTTGGGGTGTCGCCGAAGTCGAAAACGAGGAGCACTGTGATTTTAAAAAACTCCGCAGCATTCTTATTCGCACTCATATGCTTGATCTCATCCATACCACCGAGGAGCAACATTACGAAGCATATCGCGCGCAGCAGATGGAGACCCGCAAAATGGGAGAGGCCCGCCCAAGGAAGCTGGACAATCCGAAGTTCAAAGAGGAGGAAGAGAACCTGAGAAAGAGATTCACTGAGCAAGTTAAGAAGGAGGAGGCTAGATTTAGACAATGGGAGCAGAAGCTCATTTCAGAACGCGATCGTTTAAACAAGGATCTAGAGAGTACCCATGCTGCGTAGGTTGTCCGATACCCTAGACATTCTTCGCTTGATACTGATTGGTACTTGGATGTAGGATCAAACAATTAGAGATGGAGTTAGAGAACATGCAAGGAAATGTTGTTCGAAGCCATGGCAGACGCTAGATGTGCTACATCGTCCTGCAGATAGGAGAGGAAGGAAGACAAGCTACATGTGGCGCAAGCAAGAGTGTACTAGTTCATGGATCCAATAATTTGCAGGAGGGAAAACGACCGTTTTTTCTATTACAACACATGACTGATAAAAGGTTGTTTTCTGTTCAACAATCCACATACCCAAAATTCTCAACTTGTATGGCATGACTTCTTTGCTGGGATGTTTCTTTTGTATTTTCTGGCCTATTCATTCCCCCCCGTTTGACAACCCTACTTCTTTGTAGTTTCTATTCTTCAGTCTTTCTTAGTGGTTTTTTCCAAGAGTGAAAAGTGTCCTGAATGCAAACTTTTCTTTTTGGCTTCACAATTCCATTCCTCAGATCTATATTGGGCTGTAAAGTGTTTTTTGCCCTTCCTTGGCAGGTTACCCGGCCTGTAGTTCGCAGCATAGTAACCGAGCCGCCTCACTAAAACGAAGCTGGAAATGGACCTATGAATTGGATCGGGAGCTTGAGGTGGATGGGGGCTAAAGGCTCCTCAATTGTTGAAAACTTAATTGATACAAAGCGCAGCTCGCGAGTTGGCACCCCTAGTCTATTATGTACTACGGGTGCCAGGGTGAGTCTCCAGAACTGTGTCTTGGTTGCAACAAGCAACGTTCTGGAGACTTACCCTGGCACCCGTAGTGCTACGCCTGTGACGGTAAGTCTGTAGACAGGTGGCAGTGACACACAAGCAAATACCGCAAAAACTCATGAAGTGTGTAGATCATGTCTTCTAATAGTAATTTTGATCTCATATGCACAGCCAATTTTTCAATACTCAGAAATCCTCTCCCAATGCACCGCCACCTGTCTACAGAGTTACCGTCACAGGCGTAGTACTATCCCTTCGTCTGTCAATAAAATGCTGCCCCCCAAGACAAATTTACTAGCAGATCTCGTTATCCATCCATACAAATATAGTTCCTCTGTTATTGGTGCGGCGCGTCTTAAAGGTGACAGGTTGGTATGTGAACTGGAACAATCTTGGCTACTCCGGATGCTCTTGAACCAATTAGAACATTGTAATCCAGCCACTTTATGGCTGAAAATTTTATCTTAGCTGCAGCTCTGTAATGGGGGGTATAAATTGGTTAATACTGTTCCATTTCACCAAGTCTTGGCGCTTTTTACATACAAAAAGAGGTGAATGGCATTGTTTATACCTTTTCAGCCAGGCAAGATATCAAAAATCTATGAAGCCAAGTTGTAGATATTAGTATAATAAAGACTTTGGCTTCATAGATTTTTGATATCTTGCCTGGTTGAAAAGTTATAAGTGACGGAATTTTTGTCACCTTGAAGCCGCGCCACGCCATAGGGGGGGGGGGGGGGTCAGCAAATGACAGACGAAGGGATACTGCAGAATGATTTTGCGAGTTCCTTGGCAGGTTACCCGGCTTGGGTTCCAGGTAGACGACCTCACGGGGGTATGGTCAACCCAGGGGTGTGGTCAATCAATAGCTTCTTTGGGCACTCCTCAAAACCTTGGAATTGACCATACCTCGGGGTTGACCGTACCTCGGGGTTGACCACACCCCCGTGAAGTTGTCTAGTCTCACCAAAACGAAGCGGGAAATGGATTGGATGGGAGATTGAGGGGGATAGTGGGCCAAAGCCCATAATTGTAGAGAGTTGATTTGAGTTCAAGAGAGAGTGAGGTGGATAGGGGGGGCGGAAGGCCCCTCCATCGAAGGCCTTCCACAATTATTGAACTCTTGAATCTTGATTGATCGATACCTTTAATCTGAGAATGGCATCTCGCGGTCACGAGTTGGCATCCCTAGTCTATATTCTACTAGATATTCCGTACACGCTTTTGGAATCGGGGCCTCGTAGCGCTGACTTAGCGCTCTTTGGTGAAACGGAAATTGCAACGGTCAATTTGCGCATCAAAGCGCACAAGCGCAATCAAACAATGAGATATATTACATTTAGCATCATAAGCGATGAAAATCGTGGACAGTCTTGTATAGCACATGAAAAGATATGAAGTCATAAGCTGAAGACTTATGATTTTGGGTTCAAAAAAAGAATTAGTTAGGTGAGCTTCTGTTTGATGAAGAAAGCTCGTAGATGCGACAATTGCCATGCGCAAGTAGCACCTAAAAGTAAAAGCTGGATCAATGTCCATCGGACAACACGGGCATTTGTAGACTCCGACTGGTCTCTAAATTCGGCTTCGCGTTCCTACGCCGAAAACTACAGTCAGCTTGGCTACCTTCCATCATGAAACATACTCAGCGGAAGATATGATGGCCTTGACTTACTCTTTGGAATACCTGCTCTCTCCTAATGTCCTGCAGTCTTGCATTGAGGTCTTTGACCCTTTGTACAATGTCTGCTAGCTTATGCTTGTCTTTACTTTCTATCTCACTCGTTTCTCCAATTGCAAGGTCAAAATGGAGCTTTACACCTTCGGGGTTATTACTGAACCAGGAACCTGAAGACCCCGCATGAGATGCCCAGAAGCAAAGGCGATGTTCGCCGCTATCACCAGCAGTGAAAGTAAAACGTCCTGACGATGAGCCTTTTTGGTTAACGACGCGGTGATCGTTATCGAAGATCTCCTATCTCATGTTAGCGCACTTTCGAAGGGCGCGATTATAAAGGTTAGGCCAAGTACATCAACAGTGATTTGTATGGCAAGTTGAGGGTTATCGTTGAAGGAGTGGGTGTTGGAGTTGTATTCTTCGGCTCTAAACTGGCCTAGTTATTGTTTAGCTCGATAGTTATTGTTTATTTGTGAGCTACGATAGGCTCGAGCCCAGTATTTGTGGCCTTACCAACAACGAGCGTATCCTTCGGTAGCTCCTCGAAGAAGCACTTCGGCGTTACCCCGTCAATGTAAAAGTATAGGCCAAAGCTAGGCATTACTACCTGGGAAGCTGCAAAAAGCAGCGACATTAATGATGGACGCATTCCTTTTTAGTCCCTGTTGTTGAAGTTGGAGGTGGGAGAGGAATCAAATTGGGGATCCCGCGTGAGTGATTGATAATTTCAGGAGGTGTAGAGGTGTCTTCGACGAGCTGGCCTTAACTTTTCGTGAAGGGTTACCCGGACTTCACCTAATGAATGACATCCAATATGTACCAGAGTGGGGTGCAAAGTGAAAGCGAAATTCATGTAGCCAAGAGTCCACCCTATGTATGGTGCGCCCGATCATAAAGGTGACAACAAATGGCAGCGCTAATGACTTTTTAACCAAGATATCAAAAATCTGTTCAGACGAAGTCTGCTCCTATAGACCGTATGTACCTGTGGCGGGAATGTACCTGTGGCGAGCATCTAATCTGGTGATTTCTTGGCTGAGGCTTTTATGTGGTTAGGGTAATTGTTACACGCTAAGCCGGCGGGACAGGGGAACACTGGAAATAGGGGAGTTACAGAAATGAGGTCAGGGTTAAGTATTAAACCTTCAGATTCATAACATCGAGAGACACAACATGATGAAATACTGCTATCTCTATCTCCGTATTTACTTCCTCCAATTGGCGTATCTCCCTACCTTGATTTTCTGACTCCTATACTGACATCTATGTAAACTCTCAACTCAACGCCCAAATCGACACCCTTTCAGGCACCAAACCAATATCTTTCCAGACATCGAATTGATATCTCTCTAGGCACCAAATCAAGAACAGAATCAGGCACCCGATTAAGTGCTGAATCTGGCTCCAAACCTGACTTCAAATTGGCTCTGAATCAGAAACGATTACTGGCAGCTGATTGATAAGTAAGTAGGTATGATAAGGGTGGTAGGTAAGTGGAGGATGCAAGTCAAATTAGCATGTACATAGAATCATATAACAGGGTAGACCATGCTCGAAATAAACTAGCTTTTGCTGATTTGATTTCATTTCGTCAGACTGTAGGGTGCTAAAAGGGCGTCTGCCGGGCAAAAGGTACCTCTAGCGAAGCGAAATGAGTCTAGACGAGAAATGGAGAAGTTCAGGACACCCCAAATGGGTTTCAAACGAGCACAAACAAGTTCCAAACAAATTCAAATCGTACTATCCTCGTTCCAAATATCAGGGACGGTCTTATAGCACTGGAATGTAGGTTTTAGTGTAAACGATTGGATACCCAGGTTGCCCAGGGTATATAGGGCACCGGAACTTCACAGGACGAGACTTAATTCTTTACTGATAATCCTAGTGTGACAGGGCTCTGCCTCAACTAAACAAGAGTATAGGAAGCAAGAGGGCCGGTAGAAGAAAGAGTTAGGTTTAGAGAGTAAAGATTCTTCTTAGTAAGTTTAGAATAATCTTAAGAGTCTTCTTCCGCTTGTTACAACTGATGATGAGAGAAAAACTAGAACTAGTAGGCGGAAGTGGAGATGAATACTTATACTCCAAATCTTTCGGTTTTCCTGCCTTCCACTGTTCAGACTAAGTTCCGATGAAAACTCTGTTTTGGAGCGGAAACAATTTCTCCGCTACCCCGCTCCTACTAAGCGTTAGCAGGTGTTTCCAGTCTTAGAGTAAGTACTCTGAACCAAGGTCAAAGATCACCTAGAGCTGGGCTATCACACAGTTCCGGGCCTGCATTAAATGAATCTCCACCTGTGCCTATTCTAGCTGCAAGTAGCCTGTAACTCATCAGGATTATTCCCTGATATATACTCCCCGCCATGCAGGGACGATCTTTGCTCGTATGCTACACAGGATGTCCCAAGACTTAATCATTTCTTCTAGCCAGTCCGCTTATTCATGACAAGGTAATTTCAAATTTAACCTTTCATAATAGTTCTCCTTCTTAAGAAAAGAGAAGGCTGCAGATACTTGCACTAGGTAGCGGTCCTCAACTACAGGTACTTTCCTATCACTGTAACTACTTGATTCTATCAATGACTCTGAACCTATAACAGGCCCGGTGAGAACTAATCTCCTAACCGTTGGTATGGTTCTGTTAAACTTATAATGTTTTTACCTTGTTCTTGAAAGTGATGACGTTTGCTTCGATATCGTAGAGATACTCAAACAATAGGTTGTTTTGTTTGACAATGGCTGCTAAAAGGAGGAAGTTGACATTGTCAGAATGTGAGACAGTATCTTTACCAATTCTTAGTTTGATTGTGGTTGCAAAGTATGGGGAGGTGTCACTCTTCCTCAATTTATAGAGTCATTTGTCCAGTTCGCCTAGCTATAGCCCGTTAAAGATGTTTTCTAGTAAGGGATGGTTCCAAATGGGGAGGTTCTTTGTCTTGAGCACATAGTGAAGCCTAAATACGTGGGAGTTTTGGCATTGAGTTTTCCAAAACTGAATGAATAGAGAGAACAATTTGACATTATAGCATGTTCTCTAGTAGCATAGATTCCAACAAATACCTTCTCAAGTTCTAAATAATATTTCAAAGTCTTTTTCGGAAATTCTCTTGCCCTTGGATTTGTCTTGTTGCTTTAATTAGCAAAGTAATAGAGATAAATACAGGACAGACATACATTCAATGCTTTCAGACATCAACTGAGGCTGTTCGAAGTTGGTTCTCTTCATACCAATCGAAACTAGAATTATTTTTCAATGCAATGAAAATGTCATATTTCTTCTTCAACTATACTCCAATCAGTATTAGATATAGTGCTGTCAATTATTTTCATACCAAACTATATTTGTTCTTAACTTGCTGAAAATCTAACATAGTGCTACCCTTCTCATTGATGATTTGCGCAATATGAGCATAAGTTTCTTTTTTGAAACCATTCTCAGCCCGTTTCCCATTCTTGACTTCGCTTAAGAAAGCCTCAATCAGGTTTTTTCCATCTCCTCATCCCAAATGCCTCTCTCTACATCATCAATTGGGGTTTTGCACTTAGCTATAGTTGTGGTTTTATGTATTGGGTGTATGTTGTAGGATGCAGGTGAAGCAGGGTCACCATAATGATGGCCCTCTTAGGGAACCTCAAACTTGGGGATATGGACAGACAGCTACACAAACAAAGAGTGTGGAGCGACGGCGGCCCCTCTAATAAAACCTCCCCCCTCCTTGCCAGCACTGTTAAAGCGAAACTCGATACGGACAACCTCCTTCATCAAACAAAACACCCTCCTGTTCGAATACCTCAACGATATCCGAGCCAGCATGACAACCCTCGAAGAGAAAGCCACCACCCTACAACTTTCTCCTCCCCAACCACCCACTACAACCCACCACACTACTGAAAAGTTTGCGAAACTAGAAGACATAATCAAGACAATCCCCAAGAATTTCAAATCTTCCACCTCTCCCCCCAACAGGCCTTCCCAAAAGGCCACATCACTCCAAGCCCCCAAATCTTATGCAGACGCTGTCAAAACCCCAACAAAACCTAAAACGCCCGTCAAGAATGCCAATACATCAAAGGGCAAGAGAGCTGACTCAAAGAAGGAAGTCACTCTACCCACTGCCCAGCGAAGGTTTTTCGCTACCTGCTCCTCCCACTTCTCCATCAACGAGGCTAAACACCTCACTATCAGACTCTCATTGCTCTTTAGCAAACTTCTAGCCAGAAATGGACTCTCCGCTCCCGCCATACCACTCTCTTTCACAGTAAACGACAGAGGCACCATCACCGCTCTGACCCCTCCCTCTGCCCCAGCCACCACCTGCTCCCCCTTCTTACCCACGTTCAATGCCATTATCAATCAAGAAATGGTATCCCCCCTCAACCTCCACAACACCATGACCCTCGCCCCCACTGACGTCGACTTCGTCATCTATGAAATCCCACTCTTTGACATCCAGAACAAAGAGGCACTTGACTCGACCTTCCAAGAGGCCATCACCCCCGCAACACATCAGCAAAAAAGGGTTGGCGCCCAGACGAGCCAGGTCTCTTTCAACGAGATTTGTTCGTCTCGCTGCATTTGGAGCATTTAAAGGTCCCGAAAGCGACTTTGCTTTTTATTGCTTTTGAGACGCCCCTGACGTTGGAGACATCCGAAATATGATAGGTCATATTAGAGCTCGTTTAGGACGTTCTAGAGGTAATAGATCATATTTTGACTCATTTGGGACGTCCAAAAGCGCGATAGGTCATATTTACTGCTTCGACATTCCAAAGTCAGACTAGAGCCATGACACTGACCTACTTGACGTCAGCCTTGGCATGATTTCCAGGTCTTAACTGCCCCCCGAAGTCGCCTCCACCTCCACCTCCACCTCCACCTCCACCTCCACCTCCACCTCCACCTCTACATCTACATCTACATTTACCTTCACCTCCATCATGACCTCTGTCTCTACCTCCACCTCTGTCTCTACCTCCACCTCTGCCTCTACCTCCTCCAATTGGCGTACCTCCCTACCTCGAGATTCTGACTTATCACGGCGTAGCACGAAGACACATGCAAGCGTGAAGGAAAAGGATTTAGTTGGGTTTCGGTTCGGTTAGGAGATCACAGGGATTAATGACTCACTCGCTTGTAATGCATCTCTTATGTTCTTCTATCAGATTCCATGAATGAGTAAGCTAAGGAAGTACTGGGGTATATATAGAGGCCTCGCCTCCCACCTGTATTAGTTTCTCTTCCTTTCCTTTTCTCTTCACGCAACCTTCTTTGTCATTAGGAAATACTATTGTTTCAAGATTTGCAGACGCTATTTAACTTCGAACTACTTGCACCCCTCAGAACCCAAGTCCCCACAGTCCCCGAATACTAAACGTATTGAACCCATCCTTCGGTTCAGACATCGTGAATCTACGGCCGCAGATTTCTTTGACTCTCCTCCCGTAACACTCCGCGACATATCGCGAAGCGCCTAGATTCATCCGCGATACTAAGGCCTCCAACGCCAACCTACACGACTCATGGACCATAGACCACCACCAACAAAACCAGACCCCCCACGACGGAGATACCCATGAACCCCTACAGACATCAACAATTTCCGACAACCTTCACTAACTCTCGAAGATCGCTACCCTATACAGCCCTCCATACCCTAATGATTCGAAAGACAAAGAAGTCTGGAATGGTATGAAAGCGAACTAAAGGAAACCATCTCGGACGGGAAGATGACGAAGCGATCTTCGGCGAAGATATTACCGACTAGACTCGACCCAGAGGAGGCCAGAGAGAATTGACTACTACCAAGACAGCTCTCACAAGCGCTTAGAAGACCTCACAGCAGCCGGATCCTCCTCGTGAACCTCGCAATTCTCCAGAAACCTCACGCCAAAACCGGTTCCTCACCGTCAAGAACTGTACAAACACCCCCATACAACCTCAACCAAATCCGAAATACTTTGACCCAGAGAAGTTCAAAGGCAGCAGGCGAGCCCTCCTCTTCCAAAGACCAACTCCGCCTCAAGTTTAGTCCAAGAATGCGGACCGCTTCCTGACTCTACAAGACTAACTCATCTACGCTTATTTCGCGACTAGAAGGGCCAGCGGCAGACCAATTCCTCCCCTACCTCACCCACACTGGCGTCAACCTCCCATCCATGTAGAGGTTCTTTGAAATATTGGAAACAGCATTTGGAGATCCAGACCGTGTGGGCACAGCCCGTCCCAATTTAGGGAGAATCCAACAAGGTCTAACGGCGTTTTCATGTCTTGGTTTGGATTGCGGAGGAAGGATATCGCTTTGGGTTCTCAGCGCGTTGGCATTCGGATTATCACTTCTTGTTTGAGTTTTCTTTCAGGTTCTCGTGTGACGGTCATTTCTCTTCCCTGTAATTTTCATTCCTGTGCTTCCGTGAGTTTCCGTCGCGCGAATTACTAATCGCGTCTCGGCGCTTCGGCGTCACTTGTATATATATGGCTCCACCTCCCTTTTGTCTTCCTTTCTTTTCCTTTCTTCTTCACGCAATCTTCCACATTGTATTCTTTTAGTTTGGTTTTATTTCACGCTATTCCTTTGTGTCTTGGGCATTAGAATATATATTACGTTAAACCTTTAACATCGCCGCAGAACGCGTCTCAGCCTCAAATCTCCCCGACATCGTTCTCGATCCTCCGCATCTCTTCCTGCTTATAGTCCCATCTTCAATACAAATTCACAAGGCCTTTGCTTAGTTTACGCTACCAAGACGAGTCCTCTATCGCATTCTCCGTTCACTACTTCAGATGAGATAATCTACCTTATCGCCTCCCGAACTCGGGGTTACCCCGCCTCCTAAGATTCTGTCTCTCCGGTTCAGCAGAACACAAGAAGCGCCCTTCAGAATACTTTGCTGAGTTTCAGAGATACACAATGGAGGCAGCATAACGGTTTTAACATCGGCGCTTTGAAACCGGACTCAATGAGGAACTCAATGCGCCATTGGCCCACGTAAGAACCCCACAGATCGTCAAGAATACGCCCGGCTTCCAACGTTCCTGACAAGAAACACAAAAGGCCAACGCCATACCGCCCTGCCACAACCTCCCGCTTCACCTCCACATTCTGCCTCGCAGGACCCACTAACTGAACTTGCCCTCTGGCCCCAGACTTAACTCCTACAGCCACGCACGCTTCTAATGACAGCCACAGCACTGCCGCACCCATAGACCTCTCTGCTGGCCGATGACACTCAGACCTCATGAACGAGATGCACCGAAGGGCCGGTGTTATTATTATGGAATGACACTTAGTAAAAGATTGCCCCAAGCACCCCTCGAATGCCGCTCCTGCGATGAGAAAGATTGATTAGAACTAGAATACGGAGGCGAAGACTGGCGTGGAAGAAGAGACCTCCCGATGAGGCGTTAAAAGATTTATCGCTGGCTTGAGCTAATTCGGATGTTTTAAGGATTTTTCTAAACTTTCTGTTTCTATGCTTTCATTTTTGGCATGATATGGATGGGAATCAATTAGTTGTAACGTGTTCGATTTCTCAAAATAAAGATTCTTTTATCCCATCATATGCCCTCATTGATACTGGAGCGTCAGGTTATGGATTCATAGACAAATCCTTCGTAACCACCATGAGTTAATCACCAACCCTTTTAAAATACCCCGACAATTCGATGTAATCGATGGTGGACCCATAGAATCAGGAAAGGTTACAGACATCATCAACCTCAGTCTCGATATTCATAGGCACTAAGAACAACTTCCCCTCTTTGTACCACAGTTCGGACATTACCCCATCGTAATGGGAATACCCTAGATGCGAAAACACCAAGTTACCATCAGACCAGGCACCAACGAGTTATGTTTCGACTCCCCTATTTGCCTCAAGCACTGCAACCTCGAGAAAAAACCTGGCAGGGCTAGAGGAATCTCTATCCAACCCCCCACCAAACCAACCACCCACATCTCAACTGTTAGTTTTAAAACCTTAATCAAAGAAAAACGATGCAGGGGAATTCAACTCTACTCTACCACCCTGAAGGCATTGGATGACATCTTGGCGACAACAAAAGGCAACCCCCTAGACCTAGTACCACTCGAACACCAACATTTCCTACATCTAGTCAACAAAAATAATGCATCAGCACTCCCTCCTCAATCGAACAATTTACAACCTCCCCATCAACCTACAAGAAGCGCGAAACAGCACCATCCTACCCCATGTATGGGATGACGAGGAGGAACTTCAAGCATTACGATTATCTTACCGAATACCTTGCTAATGGAAGGATCCGCCATATAGTGTCTCCCCAGCCGGTGCCCCAAGACTTTTGTTAAAAAGGCCGATTGATCACTACGCCTGCGTGTGGACATCAAGATTAAACAAGCGACGATCAAGAACAGACACCCTTACCACTGACTCCAGAAACCTTCGCAAGATGTCATCGACATCAAGATTTCAATTAAATGGACCTCCGCGATGGTTACCACCAACTCAGAATCAAAGAGGAGACGAATGGAAAAAAATTTTCTGGACACGATATGAGCATTTTGAATATCTAGTCATGCCGTTTGGATTGACCAACGCACCTGGAGCCTTCCAACATTGGGTCAATGATATGCTGAGACCTTACCTATACTACTTCGCAACAGCATACCTGGACGACATACTAATTTACTCCAACACCCTGGAGGAACATAAGGAGCATGTGAACAAGGTATTACAAATCCTGAGCGACAATCAGGTACACCTCAAGCCGAAGAAGTGCGAATGACATGTCTATGAAACAAAATACCTAGGATTTGTCCTAACCCCTGAAGGTACCAAGATGGACGAGGAGAAAGTTTCCACAATACGGAATTGGGGGACCCCCAGGTTGCTTAAAGGACGACAGGAATTCTTAGCTTCAGAAATTTCTACAGACGCTTTATTCTAGGCAGTATTCAGGAGTGGTCTCCCTGACAAAGATTGACAAAAAGAACGCGTTAGATGGGTATGGTCGGACAAGGCTGAAGCAGCTCCAAAACTCAAGAAGGCATTGACAACAAGACCCATACTACGGCATTGGGACCGGACAGACCAGCGACAAGAGAAACGGACGCTTCAGACTATGACGCCATCTTATCACAATGACGACGGCGAATACTGCACCCCATCGCTTACTTCTCCAAGAAACACCCATCAACCGAATGTAATTACGAAATATACGATAAAGAACTACTCGCAATCATTCGGGCCTTTGAGGAATGGAGATACTTCTTGGAGTCGGCACAATACCCAATCAAGGTATTAACGGACCACCGCAACCTAGAATACTTCATGACAACCAAGATGCTCAACCGACGACAAGCACGCTGGTCAGAATTCCTATCCCGATTTGACTTTGTAATCTAGTATCGACCAGGAAAACAAGAACCCAGACAAGACTCAAAGGTCAGGCGACCTACCAAAGCGAGGGATGAACGCCTAAGCACACCAAAGTCAAACGATCTTGAAGAAGAAAAAATTTAGATTTGTTTTGTTAGAGGTTCTTTATCAAACGAACCCGCTGAAGGAACGCCCACTGTGGCGAATTAATTACCAAAGCTTACTAAATTGATAGCACGCCATCCAAGATCTCGAGATGTTCAGAACGGACTAAGAGACACAGCTAATCTCCTCGCTGAATGAAATTTGAAAACGATGAAGGGTTATTTCTATACCGCCGGAAAATATACGCCCTCGAATACGAAGTTAACTCCAACTACAACTACTTCAAGAACACCACGACAAACCATCGGCAGTGACACCTAGCAGAAAGAAAAAACCTCGAACTGCTCAGTCGCGAAGATACTTACCAACACGCGTAGACACAAATCGTTACGCCATGAACTGCAACGCTCGCCGAAGAAGAAGGCAAATCGGTTTCACCTTGTGAGCTTCCGACCACTCATAAGTCCCCGCCGCCATGACAGACATCTCAATAGACTTTGTCACAGGACTACCAACGAAGAATGGGTAGATAATGCAATCCTCGCTGCGTTGACCGCCTAACAAAAATGAGACACTTCATCCCCACTACAGAGAAGCCAACGCTAAGAATGTTGCTTCGAACGCATTGAAAAACATTTGAAGCTACATACTACCCACGATAATAGTCTCAGCATCATGCACACACAGTTCACGTCAGACTTTTGGAAGGCATTATACGAACGACTAGAAATATCTCCACGATACTCCACAGCCTTCCACCCTCAAACAGATGGTCAAACAGAAAGGATCAACACCATCATGGAACAATATCTCCATGGCTTCGTGAACTACCAACAGGATAACTGGACAGATTACCTACCCTTAGCTGAATTCGCAACGAATAATCACGTTTCCGAATCAACCAACATGTCCCCGTTCCAAGCAAACTATGGACTGAACCCCCGAATGAATTTCGACATCCTACGGCATGAAACCACCACCAACGAAGACCAAGCCAACACTCTGACAAGAGATATGTCGCAAGTCTTTGACTTCTTGAAAGCCGAAATGTTCCGAGCTCAGAGGATCCAGGAGGAATCGGCCAATACCTACAGGGTCCCGGCACCACGCTACATAATTGGAGACAAGGTATGGTTATTGACAAGGAATTTATTAACCAAGAGACCGTCCAAGAAACTGGATTGGAAGCAAATTGGCCCCTACACCATATCTCGAGTAGTCAGCCCCTATGCCTACGAACTCAACCTCCCCGCCTCAATGAAAATCCATCCAGTCTTTCACGTCTCACTACTATCACCAACAGCTGAAGACTCGGTGCCCGGTCAGAGTCAACTATTTCCACCCCCAGTTGAGATTGAAGGGGAACAGGAATGGGAAGTAGACGCAGTCTTGGATTCTCACCGACACCGTAGAAAGTTGGAATACGATGACGATACACAGATGAACCTTCCTGGCAGCCAGAAGACCTTTAACACTTCGAACTCGTGAGGGACTTCCACGATAGGTACCCACGAAAGCCTAAGCCTATCAGGAGCTAGGCCTCAGAGGGGGACCTAAGTATATATCACGGCGTAGCACGAAGACACATGCAAGCGTGAAGGAAAAGGATTTAGTTGGGTTTCGGTTCGGTTAGGAGATCACAAGGATTAATGAGTCACTCGCTTGTAATGCATCTCTTATGTTCCTCTATCAGATTCCATGAATGAGTAAGCGAAGGAAGTACTGGGGTATATATAGAGGCCTCGCCTCCCACCTGTATTAGTTTCTCTTCCTTTCCTTTTCTCTTCACGCAACCTTCTTTGTCATTAGGAAATACTATTGTTTCAGTACTTAGGTACGCTTACGAACTTCGAACTACTTGCACCCCTGTAAACCCAAGGGCTCCTCACAGTCCCCGAATACTAAAGGTATTGAACCCATCCTTCGGTTCGTACACGTGAACGACTCTGGCCTCGGTCGTGTACCTTGGCTCCTCGCCTCCCAAAACACTCCGTGAGATTTCAAGGAAGGCCTTAGATCCATCCGTGATATGACTCCTATACTGACATCTATATAAACTTTCAACTCGACGCCCAAATCAAGTACCCAATCGACACCTCTTCAGGCACCTTTTCAGGCGCCTCTTCAGGCACCGAATCGACACCTCTCCAGGTACCGAATCGACGCCTCTCCAGGAACTGAATCAGGCCTCTCTTCAGGTACCAAATTGACACCTCTCCAGGCGCTGAATCCACACCTCTCCAGGCACCAAATCAGGCATCGAATCAGGCACCGAATCAGGCACCGAATCAGGCACCGAATCAGGCTCAAATCTAGGCTCTGAATCAGACGATTACCGGCGCAGGTGGTAGGAAGATGCAGACATGGCGGACGGTGGGCAAGTGGAGTGCGGTGGGGATTACCATGTAAATAGATATATACGCAGACTATGCGAATAAAGTAGCTTTTGATTTGACCTCATTTTGCCAGACTACAGGTGCTAAAGAGGGCGTCTGCAACAAGATTTCAGAAAAAGACGAGCCCAGATGAGAAATGGACGAGCCCAAGACGCCCTAAATGAACCCCAGACGAGCCCCAGACGAGCTCCAGACGAGTCCAGGGCGTGATATCCTCGTCCCAGACGTCAGGGGCGATCTTATGGCGCCGGGGCGTGGGTCTTAGCGTAAGCAAACCAATTGGACGCCCAGCTCGCCCAGGGCATTTAGGGCGCCGGGATGCTACAGGACGAGACCTAATTTTTTGCTGATGCAGGCATCACTACTAACGCAACCCACTTTCTGGTCACAGACAACATTGTACACAACCAGAAAAAAACGTCTTCCGTGGTTTTCTCCGTTCACATGGAAGAAACCCACCACTTCAAGCGTCCAATCCGTTTCTTCTCCCGCCCACGCTATTGCCTGGAAATGTGGAGAGCCTCCCCTACCACCCAATGTCGAAAATGCTACAAGTTCGACCACAACACCAAAGGCTGCAAGCAGGAAACTCCACTCTGTTCAATCTGTTCGCTCCCCCATAGCCGCGATGACCACAAGTGTCCTGTAAACTCCTGTGAGGGCCACTTCAGCCCCATCAGCAACTGCTGCGAAGTCTCACCTCCATGTTGTGTCAACTGCGAAGGTGCTCACTATGCGTTTCTCCTATCATGTCCAGTCAGACCCAACTCTCACACACCGCAACCACTCCCCAACACTTCCGGTACCATGGACACTGACCACTAAGTAATCACCCTACTATTCATTCCCTAAACAACGTGTCCTCACCAGAAAATCGTAGATAATGATCCGACAAGACTGCGGAAAACAGTAAATTCAGACCCTCTCCTCCCACAACCCCCCATTTAGGGATCTCTACTCCTCTCTCTCCGCCTCCTCACGTCAAGTCCCAATCGTTGCCACTGACCCTTGGGCCCTCAAGGGAAACGTACCTCCTGTCCCCAGCTCGAGGCCATCCCCCTAGTCTGATTATTTTTTTTGCTTGTTTGTTTCTCTCTTCATGTAAATATTTCTGTGCTTTGATATTTTGTTTGCTTTTTGGGGATGTGTTTAGTTCAGTTGGGGATGGGTCTCTTTACGCCACAACTTATACTGCATGCGATCTTTCTGTACCCAGAATCAGAATAGAAATGAATTAAAAAAAAAAAAAAGTGAAGCGGGGTCAACGCCCTAGTCTCTTTCCCATACTCTTGGACAGTGGCAACCGAACAGGTCAGTAATTTGAACAAACTAGAACTTGCAGTTGTTGACACCTCAAAGGTACCAAAACCACCAAGCCGGAAACCACAGCAGTTTCAACCGAACGGAGCCTTAGTTATCCGACTTCACAGTGATATGCGTTAGTTGCTGATTACAGTACCAAAAGATGGTATGCCACTGGGTTCGATACAATATTCTTTGAAATACGGTAGGAATACGGTATTCAACTTATTGCTGGTTTAGTTCGGTATTCTGGGCCGATTGAGGTAGTACTATGAGAGTGATTGTAGCCTATTTTTTATACTGTAGTTGAAGGGAGCAATATAAGCGGTAGCAAACTGAGTTATTATACTACTGCACGTGCCCCGTTATTTCGTTTGGGAGGGTGATGTCTCATTACTTAACAACTGTGGGTTTATTATTTCCGCAATAGAGCATTATAGAAACAGACCAAGCATCGACCTACCCCACAGCGCCTACACTCCCAAGCCTTGCAATGCTATCAGGGGTAAAGTAGCTCAGGAACTGTACTGCCAACTGCTACGGGGGCAGTGCTCTAGTTACACGAGTTCAGGCTTCAAAGAAATAAACAGATGATCAATAACTTCGTTATACGTTAAAAGCTTAATTCCTCATTGTCTTCGAGTGTATCATTCGCCCCAAACGAACACATTACCTAAAATACTGTGCATTAGCTATATCTTCAGGTGTACGTCTTCTAAATCCATTCACCTACCATCAGCCCCCCCGCTCAGCATTTGCTTCTTCCCTACCGGGTTGTACGTCACACTTGTTATAGCCTTCCCCGAGTGCCCTTCCATTTTGATTACCACAGCCCCCTCGAGAAGATCATACACCCATATTTGGCCATTCTCACTACCTGTAATGACATACTTATCTGTATCCCCGAAGCAACTCCTGACTCTGTAATCCACATTTAGATGGCCTCTGTAACTTTGTAACATTTGCCCATTGATCTTATCCATTAACCTTATTCCGCCATCTAAAGCCGAGACAAGAATTGCATTTCCATCAGAAGATTGGGTAACGCAAGTTACCGGATATCCTATAACGTCGACGAAGCAGCGGCCCATCCGAATATCATAGTTTCTTAGCCTCCCGTCGACACTCCCCGTGAGAATCTCATGGGCTACTACGTGTACGCTACTAACGCTATCCTTTGCGTCTTCGAGTACCTGTATCGGTTTGCGGCTTTGACTCCTTATGTCCCACAACATCGCGTTTGTGTCATAGGACCCGGTGGCCAAAATAGATCCGTCCTGGTTGAAGTCTGCACTGTTTATGCGGCTGAGGTGGCCTTCAAAACGGCGAAGAGTTTTGGCGGTGGAGACATCCCAAAGAAAAGCTTGTTTATCTCCGCCAACCGACGCAAAGGCGGAATTGTCGCTGGTCACAGCGATATCTAATACTTCATAACCATGAAGCTTATATTCCTGGATACGGGCGGCACTTGTTGGGTTCCAGAGGTAAATTCTACGATCAGCACCACCTGTAAGAGCCTAGGTCTATTTAGAGAATGATTTCATATCACAAGACACAGGCGTACTTACATATTGACCGATACCGGCACTATAAGTGACGCAATGGACAGCACCTAAAGCTCGTGCGATGAGATTAGATTGGAAGTTCGGTGATGGTTATAGTCTTGGGGCCGGCCAAAAGAGAGGTGTAGAGGAAGGGTTATACCAATATGGCCTGTGAGGATTTTTGTGTTACGAACGGGGAAGATCATAAGTGGCCAAACAATGTAAAGAGAGCTTAGGTGTTGTGTGGAAGAATTGAGGCTCTTTATATACCTTGTTCGGAACGCTTCCGCTTCATAACGTCGCACTCGAGTTAAAACGACGCGAGTCAATTATCATGATGCAAAGCAGTCTAATTTTGTATCTATAAACATACATGCATTGTAAGCACGGTCTGTGTAGAAAGTACATAATCTACCTATGGCTAGTAGTTTAGTTGAAGCTTTATGCTTCTACCCTAATTAACCGCAGTAGCTTGGGGTTTGCCAGCATATAAGCGGCGGTCTGGGAAAACTTTGCTTACGATCTAACTCTTAACCATCATTCCACGGTCACAAGTCCTTTCAAACTGTTCTTTAGCATATGGAGAATACCGAGAACACATGTAAATAAAATTATCGGCTTGTAACTATCACAATTGGTGGCTATAGACCTATTCTATCAAGAGAGTTCAAATTTCTTGCTAGATCGTCGCTCATATTTGGATAGCCCACTATATCTAATTCAAGCTTATGTCAGCTGATTGACCCCGCGACATGCAAATCTAACTTAGAGTATCAAGGAACTAGTCACATCTCTTCTTTTCCCCGTTTCCATACGAAAACAAAAAGTGAGGATCTCACGTCTGTCTACAAATGCCCCCTATTAAACTTACGGGAAAGCCCGCACAGATTGCTGCTTTCATTGATAGATTCGATGTAAGTTAAAGGATATGCTGCCTCATAAAAATAGTCGGAATTTTGGTCACTTATTCATGCTCGTAGGTTTTTCTCTTTGACTGCGATGGTGTTCTATGGCATGGAAATACCCTTCTCCCAAAAATTGTGGAGACCCTGGACTTGTTAAGGAGTAAAGGTAATAAAGATCATTCCTCAACTCGAGGCACTGGAACTCTGCTTGAATCGTATTTAACATACAGAACTGAAGGGAAACAAATCGTTTTTGTGACCAATAACTCGACCAAATCACGCCGCGCGTACAAAAAAAAACTGGACAGTCTCGGCATCCCTGCCGAAGTCGACGAGATTTTTGGCTCTGCGTACTCTTCAGCAGTCTACATCAAGCGTGTTATCCAGCTTCCTGCTGATAAAAAGGTCTACGTGATTGGCGAGAGTGGGATTGAAGAGGAACTAGAGAATGAGGGTGTCCGATACTTTGGTGGAACCGATCCAGGGGAGAGAAAGGCTATGCAGGAAGAGGATTACGCTAATTTTGTTCCGGATCCAGAGGTGAGATTCCATTAAACGACTATCGTTATTTATACTTATTCTAGGAGACGAGAAGGTCGGCGTAGTTCTATGTGGTCTAGATAATCATATAAATTACCGAAAGTATGCAAAGGCATTCCAATACCTCCAGGACCCCAACACCCTCTTCCTTGCAACAAATATCGATAGCACTTTCCCTAACAAAGGTAAGCTATTTCCTGGCGCTGGAAGTATATCTGCACCACTAAGCTACATGTCCAAACGTGTTCCCCTTTCATTGGGGAAACCGTCGCAGGCAATGATGGATGCTATTGAAGGGAAGTTTCGATTTAATCGCAGCAAGACGTGTATGGTGGGCGATAGAATCGATACGGATATAAAGTTTGGTATTGCTGGTGGCCTGGGGGGTACACTGGCAGTCTTGACTGGAGTTGCTACGGAGGAGGATATTCTCAGCGCAGGGCCAGAGGGTGCGCCGGAAGCTTACTTGGACAAGCTGTCTGACCTTCTGGAGTAGCTGAAACCCTTCTGTCCTTTCGGGGAGAGCTTTGAAATCTTCATAGAGGTCATTAAGCTTTACTCATGTTTGTAAAGTGGTACATAAACTAGATTGCAGTTATATAGCAACTAGATTCTAGCATAAACTGAATTAAAAAATCCACCCTCACATTCATTTACCTAACTACATGTACTTTAGTTATTGCTCAATGGCAGTTTTGATAAAACGACTATCTACATTTATCACAGTGAAAACGAAATTCGAAGGACAGGAAATTTATAGCCCCATTTGTTTAATTCTAAAAGCTTGAGAGGCTTAGAAATCATATTTTCTGTATACAACAAGCAGATATTGGTAAGTTCTAAGGCCCAACGGCGTCAAGTTCATAAAGTATCACTCGATACTTTCACAGAGCTTTCTTTCGTCCCCCCCCCCCTTCCTTCTTTTTATTTTTTTTACGGAGCACTTCTAGCTATTACTATTACAAGAGTTTTTCTTTGTATGAAATGATATTGGACTCATGCAGCGTAACTCGTACCATGGAATTGGTCCGGTTTAAACCGGAGTACGGCATGGTATAAATTATCACTTGTATCGGCAAAATCAAACACTAAAGAGTTCATGCATTGTTGCCAGCGCAACTGATGGAAAATGCACTCAGATCCGGGTTATATGCCAGGTGTCCCGCAATTTGGTTGTGACAACACAGAACTGTCAAATCAACTCCAATTGAAAGAATAGTTATCCTAAGAGCCGTTTCAATCCAAATAGAAAACTAAAATTTCCGTCCGATTGGGGGAGGGGGGAAGAAAGAAAGGGATGAGCAGAAAAAGGAAAGAGGGGAAGGAAAAAAGAAAAAGAAAAAAAATACCCGGAATGGCGTATAAAACTTAGAGAAAATATCGCCAGTTCCCACAATAACGAGAAAGGCGAGTTAGAATACAGAAACATTCGTGCTCAAGGAAGTTTGGGGGAGGTACAAAACTGAAATAAACCTATAAAAAGCGGCTTTCTTGCAAAGAAAAATAAATGGGGTGGGATTGGACTGTCTATTTGATTCGAATTTCGGGCCCTCCAGCTCTGCCCCAATTTCCACGACTGTTTTTGTCAGGGTGATCCAAACCGAGTAAATCATCGCTATCTGAGGCGATGTCCGAAAGAATATCATCTATACCAAGTTAGTTACCGAAGTATGTGGGGCGTCCGCAGTAGGTATAACACCATTTTCAAGGAATATAGGTTTTGTGAACTGCGTCTTCTTCACCACTGCAAATTTAATTTTCTCAAAGGGCTTGCCCTTGATTCCGGTTCGAGCTTGCAAACGCTCTTTTGTCTTCTCGAAAATTTCCCCCTAGCGCCTGAGTTAATGCCGAATACTAGACTACTATCAGAGGTTTGGTTAACAAGGCAGAGTACATACGCTTTTAATCACAAATTTGAAAGGGATCCCCGAAATATGGCATTTGCCTGGTTCTTTATGGAAGTGAAATGCATAAATGAACCGATCTTCATCGGCCATCTCACTTTCTTCTTCCGGTATCCGCTCTGCGTACAGGGTCATATACTCCTGGATTCCGGCCACATTGAAGTTCGGTGCTAGCTCCTTTTGGAATTTCCCGGCCTGCGACTCATAGAATCGTATTCCCTGCACTTTCTCATCATCGAGGCCCAACTTTTGCTGTAACAAAGGAATGATATCCTGGACTTGCCCACTCTTGGGAACTAGGACCTCAAGCGGCTCTTCCTTCGAAATACCTTCAGGCAACCACATTAACTTGACAACCTTCTTTGTCTCGAGTTCTGTCAATGATAGTTCCAAGACCTCATAAAACAAGCTGTTAGGTGACAAAGTTGTACTAGCATAGTACTGATTAGTCAACATTTGCTGAAGGTTGGTATTAGGGTTTCTTTTAACAATTGATCGAGCGGTTCCAGAGCTGGCGTTCATGGTAGTAAAACGAAGATGGGTCGGTGGGGCATCCAAGAAGTCGCCTACTTTATCGGCAAGCTATGGAAGAGAATTAGTCGGTTGGTGATTAAAGGTAAGGTTAGTGCAGGGCATCATACTTGATCATAGCTCATCTTCTTATTCAGAGTGAGCTCGAAGACGCGATTCTCTTCTTGGTGTGGGTGCCTAGGTACAAACTTGATTTTCATCTTGTTGACTAAGTAATCGTAGAAATCCTTTGCGTCGAACATGTAATCTTTGTGCAGAAGTGAGAGCTGTCTATAGCAACAATCAACATTGACGAATAATATAGGAACCCAAGCGTTGTACATACTCCTTCTCGTTGTAGACCTTCTGGAAACATATAATGTCGCCATCCTGAATTTCCGCTTGCTGGAACGTTTGTTTCGGCTTCATAGGCTCAATCATGGAGGGTTTAATTTCCTAAAAATTTAGGTTAGTACTAGGACTGTGAGATAGGATGTGCGCAAAAACCTCATAAAGTTTAATCTGTTGACTTGATGGCCATCCCATCAAACCTTGGATCACGGGCGGCAATTCTGCTACTTTATCATTCTTACGCATGTATACATGATGTACACCCAAAAGTGTCTGCTCTTCAGCATCGAAATGCTTCAGAAAAATTACAATCCAAGCGCCATTTGAATCTCGAGCTTGATTCCATGACTCCGGGAGTTTGTTGTCGGTGCTGTCAGCAACCTCTGCCCAAAGTCGAAAATCAGTTGATTTGTTATTGTGTTTCATCGAGACCTCTTCAATAACTGTGGTTCCAAGTTAGCACAGCATTATAATACTTCATTAGCAAAGCTAGAACCGCATACTCATTTCAACAGTAGTAATCGGTTGATCAGGCCGAACTGTCTTGTTTTGCCTATTGACCATTACCCATAGTCTTACCCTGCTTGGGTCGACACCAATGTCTCCAGCCACCCTCTCCACAAGATCCTGTACCGGAGAGGACTTTAGTACCCGATAAACCTTGGGTTGTGCGTCGTCTGGCTGCTCTTTTTCATCCCAAAGCGCAAGGTCAAATCCTTGATGGGCCTTGAATTGGTGTTGAGTGATAACCTTTACATTTTGGTAAAGGTGTTGCTCCTCTTTCTCTTTTCTCTTTTGCTCGCGGATTGCTCTCTCTTCTTCTAGTCTTTTTTCTACGCCAAATGTCAGAATCTCTTCCCAAAAAAGAAACCATAGGCATGCTATCCAAGAACATACGAAGGTGTGGAGGCGTGTCCTTCTCAGTGAGAGGAGGTAAAATTTCGTCGATCTTATTCTTTCGTAGGTACACCAACATGTAGGCGTTCATCGATTTTTTGAGAGATGCCACTCTGGTATATTGATTTCGCACAGGCCCGTTACTGGGGCCATAGTGACCCCCAAAATTTTCTTGCATGGTCTCTCTCAGGGTTGCTTTAGTTACGCGATCGTCATCGAACTTGAAAAAAGGGCCATTCTCCTCGGGTCTTAAGAAGGCGTAATAATGTCCGGCATTGAGATCGCCGCTGTGTACCAGAACACTTTGGGGTTTTAGCATGATCCATACAAGATTCAGTGGATCATTACTTACCCATGAAGAACATAGACATAAGGTTCTGATCGATCCGCGTTTTCCGAGAGATAGGGCGAGGCGTCGAACTCTTCAGGAAATTCATAATGATCATTGACCTATAATCTGTCAACCACACTGTGTTTTTAAGGTGCGCTAATAGGTCTCTTTGAGATACATACCTTCTGCATTTGCATAGTATTAAAGTCATACTCAAACCGCTTCAGGTGTAGATGCAGGACTCCCGGAAAGCTTTCAAAGATCACGCCCTTTTTTGCTTCCTGAAGGCCATAGACCTCAGCATAGTATTTATTTTCACCATCCATTATTTCTTCAGCGATATAATCTTTGAAGGACTCATCCAAGTTATTGAATCCACGAACGTTCAGCTGGATATCCCAGAAGTCTTCGACTCGTTCCGATGAATAATCCACGTGTATACATTTGATGTAAGTTTTTGTCTTTCCAACGAATAACTTCGTGAGCGAATTCTCTGCCTCTGTTCCCTTCATTTTTTGTTCCAGGCTCTCCATCAGTATCCTGTTTAATTCCTGGACGTCCTGTTGAGCGAAAATATCCTGGGTCTCCCAACCAAAGGATTGTGTGAGCTCGCGAGTCCCTACGGCTTCATTTGAGGTTTGTAGGAGATAAAATAGTCTTTGGAGTGTAAGTGCACTGTTAGAAAGTGGATCGCCTTCAGTTGGGATTTGATGTACTGCCTATGTAGAATAGTGATGAGCTCGCAATTCACAATCAAAAAGAGGGATATATACCTTTCTAAAGCTATTTGTGAAGTAAAGGGATTGGAGGAGAGAATTCAAGTAACAAGTGGCGCCCTGATTCTTCAGCCCCACAAATCCTGTTTCCTTCTTCGAATCATAGCTGGAGCAATCAGCATATTTCCAGTGGAACTCTCGTTATAGGTACCTACTTAACGAAGTTATGCCATAGAACTCCTGTCGGATCTTTAACAACCCGAACATATGCGGTCAAATTCGCGCGGTCATCTTCGACCAATGGGCGGTGATTTTCCTTCGTTTTAGACATCAACGTCCGTAACTCAACGAACCTAGTAAAACCCCAATCCCCTTCTTCTGCAGTAAAGCGATGATGGGCATCTAATGAAAGATGACAGAGGAAACATTTGCATTCATTAGATGACGTAGGTTCAGGAGGGAAGCGGTAGAAAAGGAAGAGTTAGCTTACGGTGTATTGTGTTGACTGAAGGATCGTTGGGGTTCCATAGAACTAATGCAAATTGCACACACTTATACCAGTTCTCTGGGGGCTTTTCTGTATATCCCTGCTCTAAATAAAACGAAGCGTACTCGCAGCCGTTTCCATGCGGGAAAAACAAAACACGCCTACCCGATTATTAGTACACTCGAATTATCGTCACCAAGGCTAATTGTTTTGTTATTCTCACCAGGGATCACCGCCGCAGTTGAAAATAGGACTATGGGATCTTCTTTCCATCTTCCGCCAGTTTTCGATTTTCCATGTAAAAGTCACTTCATCCTCTGTCTCGAATGCTGGATCATCCGGGAGTAGGTGCTTTTTCATTGCGTCAACTAAAATGCAGGCATCATGTTAATAGCTTTAATATGGAAGTGGACCCAATTGGAGAGGAGCTAACAGTTATCGGCCATCATTATCGCATCCTTTTCTTCAATAGACTCGGAATCTAGAGATTGTTGAGGGCTTATGATAGCAACATCTTGCTGCTTCTCGGGGTCCTGCTCCACGTTGTCGATGAGCATAGACTGGTCATCTCCAGTCTGCTTTCCGTAAATGGCCCGTGAATGAAACGTTAGTTGACGGAATAATTGCGAAAGAAAAGTAGAAACCGTGAACTCTTTGGCGTTGACATACCATATCCATTATTTCTACTTTCCGAGGTTACCGAACTAAGTTGGTATATTCCAAGCTCTTTAACTTAAAATGACGGCGGAAAGCCCTGTATAGGTAACCGATCAAGGGT
Organism: Morchella rufobrunnea; assembly: GCA_024713595.1. Lineage (NCBI taxonomy): Eukaryota > Fungi > Ascomycota > Pezizomycetes > Pezizales > Morchellaceae > Morchella > Morchella rufobrunnea. The sequence continues at coordinate 614,962 of JAMGYT010000023.1, read as the reverse complement.
ATAAAATGTTTAAAGTATATTCACAAGAATTTCGTATCGGTCGACTTTTGAAAGTTAAGAGTTTCGGTAAAGTAGAGGTCGGCGGCCGTAGCGGGGTGATGTTGGAGTGATAAATGGCAATGGAGTAGCAAACCACCGGATATGCCAGTTGATTGGAGCAAAGCACCACTGGACACGGGGATCTGCTTCAAAGACTAAGTAGTTCGATTTCTATGAGCTTTGGATGGAGGATAAACGTTCTGAGAGTTGTAGATGGTGTTGGCGTTGGTGGCGGGGGTTTGTGTGAAAGGGAGTGGTGGGCAGGTTGGAGACAAGAAACGTTGGAACGAAGCTAAGAGTGTAACACCTGTAGTGGCTAGAAGGTAGTGGTGCATGTAACTGTAGAGTATATGTAAGTACTGTAGGTACCGGGGGACATGTACTTCTAGCAGTGGCCTTGAGGGCGTTGATACGGGCTTATTCAAAAGCAAACTTATTAATCTGTTATATTGAACTATGCGGTGAGCGGGAGCTTCTACGAAGGATATGCCTATTCACGCAGTTTGTCTGCACCAGTTTACAACTTGAGCTGCTGCTCTAGGTACACAGACAATGTCATTGAAAGTAAATCGACATGGCGCACCTATGTCGCGATGCGAGGGATAATGTGGCTCAATGCGGGGCTCTCCTTTGCACCGCCACATACCAGCACAGGAATGGTTCTTTAGAACTCCAACGGAAACGATCCAGATTTAAAGCCCCAGGGTCTCTCATAAAACATACATGTATACATGTATACCACTAAGTCCATCCATCGCTACAGCAACTTGCAGTATACACAAACAAATCAAGTCTATCACAGGGATAACCACTTTTAAGTTCTTACGTTCACCATAAATACCGAGAATCTGATAAGATAAACACCCCTATTCTACAGCAAGATTCTCCCTCAACCCCCGGTACAGTACTTTCGAGTATTATATATACAAAGCCTACATGCAAATAAGTAAGTATAAGTACATATAAGTACCTACATATAACCAAGCCAATATTTCGGTCTCGAGCTTGTGCGGGGAATAGTGGCAGATGATACTGCTGTGGGTCCCGCCCTTTGTGACCTAGTCCCATCCACTCACAGATAGCTGATTGACTGGTTTACTGAAGTCTCAACCTCACCCCGTTCCCGCAGCAGTCCTCTCTCCCTTCTTTCTTAGTACCCTCCCCATAGGGCTTCTTCCTGGCTATCTTATAGCGGCGCTCCCCATCCCCGCTTCCCATTCAATCAATGGCATTCCCTCTCCCATGGCCTCCATGTTCCTTCTCTCGCAGAGACTGCGATGCCACAATCCCTCGCTAGCTCTTCCTCTTAATAAAATATACCCATGCTTTTCGGCTCAAGTAGTGGCTCCTGCCAAATCTTTCTTTCTCCCTTCTGCTATCCGAAGTAGATCCTTCAAGTCTTCCGCTGCGTACCAATGGCGTTCATCAGTTGTTCTTGACTCATACGTCGAAAAACCGGCCCGTCCTATTTCTTTACGGCAACTGATATTTTTTGGTGGGCGCAATCTTGATGAGCGTCGCATCATCGACTTCGCCAATTATGTTCGATCAGAGTTACCTGTGCGTATAGCGCATAGGATAAGGGATATGCAAAAATTACCATATGTCGTGGTCACGAACCGTCATCTTTCCGAGGTTTACGAGCTGTATTACAGTGCCTTTGACGCATTTCGAAAGATCCCCGAGATTAAGACTGTGGAGGACAACGACAACTTCTGCCAAATAGTTAAGAGGACGCTAAAGGAACACCTAACAGTGATACCCAGTTTGGCTATGGGCGTCCTGGAATGCAGAGATTTAGTACCCCCCGAGGAATTGGACAGGTTCATGAATCGAATCCTACGCAGCGTATGGCACCCATCAGAACATATTGGTAGTTCATATGCTAAACCAAATTTTCTATATAGCGAATCTCCCGTCGAGTAATCGCCGAACAACATCTTGCTCTTACAGACACTTTCAACTCGCCTTTCCACTTCCCCGACTCCTCTCCCCACCACAATACTGGAGCAGATTTTGTGGGAGAGGTTTTTCCCCGGTGTAATGCCCGTGAAGTTGTTGAGACTGTAGGAAAACATGCTCAAGACTTAGCTCGCGAAGCTAATGGCCCCGACTCACGTGTTCCCGAAATACAAATCGAAGGTCACCTCGATACCACATTCCCATACATTCTTTCACATATCGAATACATCATTGGCGAACTCCTCCGTAACTCTATTCAAGCCACCGTCGATTGCCATTCCTCTGCAGCCGAACTCCCGCCTATCAAAGTTCTAATTTGCCATGCGCCGCAACATGTAATATTCCGTGTCTCAGACAGAGGCGGCGGGGTACCAGCTGATGAGCTGGCTGATCTGTGGTCATTTGCCAAAGGTCCACGGCCCCAGGCCAGGTTGCAGAATTTTTCCCAGGTCCCAAAAATGGCGGCTACCCTTCAAGAGCTCCAAAAGACATCTCATACTCATTCTCGAAGAGAGAGTCAAGATAGTTCCTTATCTACGCTAACATCAAGACCCCCTCAGTTACGATTGGGAATGGGACTACCTATGAGCAGGGTGTACGCAGAATATTGGGCTGGGAGTTTAGAGCTGCATAGTCTCGAGGGTTATGGAACGGATGTGTTTTTACAGATATCTAAGCTTGGAAATAAGAGCGAGCAGCTGAATTTGGATGGGGTATAATACATGTAGTTTTAACAAGGTACCCTGGGTTCGTGCGATTTCATATTTTTGTTCGTTGTTCCAGTCACAGAGCGCGCAGGCCACCCGCAGGCCATCCGCAGCTTCCGCCGGGGTGCCACTGTTTTCGGGTCCTTAAACCGCAACCCCAAATTATCCGCTTCAAACCCTATAATCACGAAAGATCACTCGAGTGATATACAGTAATAGGTTATCAGTCAGATCAAAGGGTTTTTGTTATATGAGATAAAGGCCTGTAACCTATGGCCTGTTGATGAGGGAATTTCTTTTCTGCATGTTAGTTGAATACCAGACTATACACCAGGCGGGATTTCATTAGTATCTACTTCTCCATCTCCAAAGATATCCCCAAATTATTATCAATCACTACAAGGATAATGCCCCCAAAACTAAGCCTAATAAACAAAAACGATGGTTTGAGGAATAAATAGAGTAGATGATGGGAACGTTAAAATCTCATTATGATCATTATCACTATGAAACAACGCGTCGCGGGCATAGAGCATCGTCAGGGTATTTGGGTATCACAACCCAGTTATAGACTGTAAAAGTATTTGCTGCAGTACGAACAAGAATATCCATAATATGATTAAGAATAGATAGGTTCCTTTCAAACATACCCTGCTATATGCTTTAGCGGGATGAGAATGACGAAAGGGGCCGGCAAGCGGAAAACAAGTGGATTCATAGGGCTGAATTCTGGGCTTGCTTACCTTTCCGCGCACCTTGAAAGAAGAATCGGACAATAAAGACTTGTAAGCATGACATGGTGATCATCATAAGAGATTCGATAACAGAAAAGTTAAAAATTCGAGATTCTGTGGAACGGACTGTGCTGAAATTACGATTCTCACGGGTACGAAAATACTTTTGGTTCCGAGAGATCGTGGAGAGTTGGCCCGAAAGTTTGAAAAGTGATTCTTCTAGGGAAGAAAGATGTTCAGGTGGTGTTCCCTGTTTCGATGGAAGTTCGGCACGTGCTTCGTTCTCGACCTAAATTTTAGTTGCGTTAGTCGGTGTGCTCATTCAAGATTGTTATCTTGGGCTAAATACAGCAATTTCGAAGTCGACCATCTTCTCCGCAAAAGTAGACATATCATTGGAGAAACAGAAACTATAGTCTCCGACTTCATTCACAGTGAAAACGAAATCTCCTTGTCTTTCCTTAGCGCCCTCGAGAATGATCTTTTCATTAGGCCCGGTCACTTTGTAGTCAACGTCAAAGGAACCGCCAGATTGTACCTAGGTTATCTGGTTAGATAGCTCGTACAAAATTACAGGCAAGGAAATTGCGAGCTCACTGCAAAATAAAAAGCAACTTTTGAATACTTTTTATCGGCGAACGTGTAGAAGCATTGCTTTTCATTAGGTGCGAGCTTGTATGTTAAAGCAGTGGCTGCAACCTGTGAGACAAGTAAGGTCATGGAGGCCAGAATGAAGCCTCCTGAGAAAGGTGAAAACCGCATTTTGGGTGGTATTGGGCGAGGAATTCCGATGAGTGATGAGGACTATTTGTTGTCTGAGGGCGCAGAGCACAGAAAGGAGACAAAAGTTACTGTTTCGGTGTCCCGTCTGTGTTATACGCTGTAACGATGTAAACTACAGACCGGAAGTAAGTGAACCTACTTTTATTGAACGCAGGTATTTAGGGACAGGGTTATATTTTAGGTTAGTATAAGTGCCAAGAGCTAGAACCTCTGAAGAAGCATGCAGATAAGCTGCAACAAACATTGAAATAACGGAAATTGCATAAATAAGAAAATTCGAGCTCTATTTGGCCTCAAATTAAAATAGCTTTCTTGTTCAGGTTCAACCTTTAGCGCAGTGGACGATCTTAAAGATAAACACATGCAGTCAACTTTGTAGACTATCCGCGCCCCGTCACACAAAAAACCCCGTCGAACACCCCCGACTCAGTCCCTTCGTTCAGTGTGCGCCCTTTTCTCCCCGGCCGTGTGGTTATGGTTCCTGTTTCGTGACGGTAACTGCGCTTTTCAAACAAAATACCTACTACAGCATGCCTTCTGGGTTTGGGGGTCATGAACTCAATCAACTCGAGAGCAAAGATGATATCGAAGACCCAGTGGATCTGGTATACGCGCCCCCACATATACCTAATCTACCGACTTCCCCCACTCCCAACCCCATTGAGATGTTCTCTCTAGCTGATTTCTTTAAGGTTAAGATCGAGAAACCCAAAACACGCCGCCACCGCCGCCTGTCCCACGAAGGCCGAAGTAATGCTGCGCCCACCCAGGAAGAGACGCAGAACTTTCCATATCACCCATCTGCCACTGTGTTTGTCTCTCTTCTCACAGATATCCTAGTTTGAATTATTAACAGGGATTGAGCATATGATATAGGCCATCAAAGGGAGCGACTAAGATTGGCATGCCGATGAGCAACAGTCAACCCCGAAAATCAACCCCAGTAGGTTATACTCATAGTCTCCCGAAAATTGTATCGACCTAATACGAATTTAGATCACGGGAGTGCTGCGACCAGGAAACAACCTTTATGGCAACCATAACGGGAGTGGATCACTCAAGAGGCTGAATACCAAATTATCTGTCGAGCTTCACCCTAGAAAACAGCAAAAAATAATAGCTGTGGATCAACCATCCGTAGACAGTGATGAGATAATGGAAGTATCTCCGACCAACTACGAGGAGGAGGAGGGTGCACAACCCCAGGAGGTACGGGGTTTTCCAAAGATATCAAAGTATTTTCCAGGTGGCCGTGACTCAGCGGAAGGGATGGAGGAAAACTTGTCCAACAAAAAAGAACTTAAAGGGGAGGAAGCGTTCATATACAGCGTCAATGAGCTTGTTAAGAAGAAGGGGCCAACTTCGGTACGTTATAACGAGAAATAGGCGGCGTTAGGGACTACGCTAATCTAATTTAGTCATCTAAGGGTCGATGGAGTTCGCAAGGCGCAGAGAGTTCGCGGGGTGGAGATTTCAACAGATGGTCCACAACAATTCCCAAAAGATCTATTAAACCTCCTCGAGAGCAATATGCGAAGCAATGTAAAACCTTCCGTTTACTTTGTCTCCAAACAGGCGTAGAATTTTTCTCCGAAGCGGAAGATTCTCCTGATTTATCTATTCAGATCCGGATATTGCCTCACCCGGGGGTAGAATGCCTTCAGGGAAAGTCGAAGGTGCGAATAATAGATCTAACTGATCGTAATGTGATAAAAAAGTTATATGTATGTTTATTAAAAGTTCTTGCCCTAAACTTTTTATTAACAGCCAATTCCAGGTCAATGCGCATATTCGAAAGTTTGGAATTCAAACCGCACAGAGAGTAACTACTGAGCCAGACCGGATGGTGATTTTCGTCTTGAAAGATAATGAGGATGTTGAAGATTGCATATCCGCCTTTAAGAATGTTGGGATAAAGCCCACAGAGGTAGAAGAGTATGTGTTATATGGAACTTTCCAATATGCCAACAACTGACAATGATAGGAAAACACTCGATACTATGTCTAATAACCTCCGAGACTGGGTAAAACGTAGCCAGACAGCCGCTTATGAGCCGCAGGATACTGAACCTACTCACCAATCTAAGGGCCATGAGAAAAAAATGACATTCAGCGATTTCCGCGTCGAAATCCCGGCTCCGAGGCGGAGCTCAAGGACAAGGGCGTGCAGGGCGCAGAATGAAAATTCTAAGCGGCCCCGATTGTCGTCTATGGAGGGTCTCGAGTATTCTCCATTAGAAACGCACTCACCAAAACCGAAATTGGAATTACCTAAACCTCCTTGGGAAACGCCACTTGTATATCCCCCTACTGGCCCCAGAAAAGAAATCATCGATTACGATGATTTAAAGAGACTTAACAGTAATTCTTATTTGAATGATAATATTATCAATTTCTATTTAAAGTGCGACTACCTCTCCCTCACCCCCCATTACTTGGACTTACTGGTTTGCAGGTATATCGAGGTCCAACTTCGTCATAAGAGTCCTGAGGTAGCGGAGGAAACTTATTTTCTGAACACCTTTTTTTACGAGCGTTTGACAAAGAGAGATGACAAGAAGTAGGTTGGCCTAAATTCTCCACCGGCAAATCATCTTACAAATTATTAGGAAACGCGACATTGATTCAGTGCTCAAATGGACTGCAAAAGTAGACATATTCAAGACAAGTTACATTATAATTCCAATAAACGAATCGTAGGCGTTGTTCTGTATCTATGGAGCTAAATTTAATGACTAATTTGCTACAGGACCCACTGGTATCTGGCCATTATTTGCAATCTCTGCAACATTGAGCGAAAAATAAACGATAAAGATTTGGGATCATCCGAGGAATGTGATCCTGTTGACTTGGAATTTACCGAAACATTAACCGAGCCCAAGAGCAACGGCCCAGATGTGTTCTCAACGAAAACCTCGAACCCGCGCGGTGCTACAGAATCCCTGTCGATGGCACGTGAACAGGAAGAAGAAGAGGGAGACTTGGTAATTGTGGCAACACAGGACAACCTTGAACATATGGCTATCGATCAGGAGCCATCTATTGAATATGAAGGACATGCCAGCGTTAACGGTGCGGAAATTAACAATGTGGACTCTTCCATAGATAGGTCTAGACATAAAAGTAGGGGTAGGATAAAGGCTAAGAATAAGTCCCCCCCGAAAAAAACAAAAAACGCCATGCCTCCTGATACGTATGTTTCGCACAACCACGGGAATAAAGACTTCGAAGCTTACAGTATACAGGCCAGCCATAATCATACTTGACTCTATGGGGTTTGGCCCAACAACTCATAACGGAACGTTCAGGAATCTTCGAGACTGGTTAGTGGCCGAAGCTCAGAAGAAACGAAACTTGAAAATTGATAGCGGTGACATTCATGCTGCATTTGGCAAGGTAACAGATTAGCGCTATCTACGCGATTACAGTATATTAATTACCACTACTTAGGTGCCCAATCAAACCAATTGGTACGATTGCGGGTTGTTCCTACTACACTATGTCGAACTATTTTTCGAGCAGCCCATTGAATTTACCACCTTGTTCCTCGCGAAAGCGGATCGCGTGTCAGATACCTCATTTTGGCGCAAGGAAGAAATTAAGGGGATGCGTGAGAAGCTTTTCCATCTTTTCGTTCAATTACATAACGATCAAGTGGCAGAACTCTCGAAACAAACAGGGAATGGGGATGGGAGCTCAAGCCGGGAGATGCTTGAAGGAAGTAAACGCCCCCTAGATGCGGATGGGTCAGTGAAGAGTGAGGACATGCAAGAAACACAAATAAGCTCTGATCCCAACTTCGAAAAGTTCACAGGTGAACTAGGAGAGCTTATAACATCTGGTGGAGGTGAGGGTAAGGGGAAATTTTCGGGGCTAGTCACAGAAAAAGCGGCGTCACAGCCAATAGGCCCGGGGGAAATACCCAACAGTTCTTCACCTAACAGCCCCCTACAGCCAAACAGGAGAATAACCTTACCCCTCCGTAACAGCCATGACGGTGAAGGTGTAGTCAAATAGCAGCGTCATTTTGCAATGTGGTAACTAGGATTCTCATTTTTCCACTCATTGGAATTATCAGAATGAAGTTTTATTATTTCCCAAATATTTCCTTTGCTGTATCTAGCGTCTTTTCAAGATTGATCGTGGCACTATGGGACAGATTTGTGCTAGCAAGCGAGTTTTGTACTTAGTATGACAATATGGGTCATATTTCCCCTCCTTACCCAATGTCAAAATTTCATTTTTCTATTTCTAATAATTTCTTTAAATGTATAATATTTGGGGACTCGTCCGCCAGTAATCTGCCTGCTGACTCCACAGCAGGTCGATCTTTCTACTCTGGAGCGAATTTTGCATAATCATTAAAGTTGGTAAAGATTTTTCTATTCAAAACCAAAACTTCCTCGCTTTTTGAATCTATGTATGAGAGGGAATTCGTACAAACGTTACAACCCTCAAACCACGCAGTTAAAAACAAAACAGGGATAAAAGGACTTTTAACCCTAACAAATAGTAATAAAATAACGTCGAAGCCAAAATCCCGGTCGAACCATACGCGAAACATGAATGGGAAAACAATATATACTGCTATTACAGAACGGATACGAAGAAAGAGAGCGGAAGATGGCTTCTAAGCAACTGAAGTTTGGCCTTGACTATGACTGTGCGCCAGGCTCTCGCGGGATATCGACTTTTGCTCGTCTGAGCGAGCACGGATGGAATGTGTGGCGTTGTCCATCTGTCTGCGGGTGTGTTCGAAAAGTATTCTGATGGAATGAGAGTTAATTCATAACCCAACTATGGTTGGAGTTGACTGGCCAGCCAATGATGGGGGAATTGAGCGGCATACCTGGCGTACTTGCTCACGGGGTCATCATGGTTGCGGTTCCCATATGATGCGTCGTAGCTCTGCTCTGAACGGTGCACTCCATTGTTCATGTATGGACTACTAGAGGGTTGCATGTTTGATGGAGAGGCCATTCTTGTTGAGACAGTCATCTTATTGATTGGTGTTTTTAGTTATTTGGTATTGAAGTATGGGGCGAAGCAAAGGCAATGATTGTTTGCGGAGCGCTTTTTATTGGTCGAGAGGCAATAAGTGTCAATTCAGCCGTCCGGAAAGGAATTTGAGTATTGTCAGAGATGCGGAAGCACGGCTTTTATTTATGTAATGGCAATAGCTGGTGTTAGCTGGTGTTAGCTGGTGTTAGCTGGTGATTTGTGGGATTGATTGATTGATTGATTGATTGATTGATGTAAGGGAAAACCACACACTGAGGGGGAACAAGCTTTTATATTTGTTCATGAATGCTTAGCCCGCAACCACAACTGCCACCGCCCACCACCACCACCACCACCACCAACGGCAAGATACAGCGATCGCGTAGACGTCAATCCGCGTAGAGATGGTAGAGTAGAGTACATACTCGCCCAATCAGCGGTCTTGCCACACTCTCGGCTAAGCGTCTTCCAATTCAATATTGAACCCTATGCACTACTGTACCGTTACCTGCATATTGTACCTACTATCCCATCCTTCCCAAGCTCGAGTTCAAGAAGCTCCTCTGGCAGGCCAAACTACCCAAAAGGATAAGCGGGGACGTTCGACAGGGCGTTATCCCCCCTCCCTGCTCCACCACTGCACACCTAACCGTAACCCCCCTGCACATCGTCATACCTCTGAGCACCCATCCGCTGACCTAATCCGGCGATTGGTGCGCCATCTCACCCCTTTTACCATAGTCTGCGTCCCAAGGGGGGGGGGGGGTTTGGGGGGGGCTTGTAAATGACATTCTACCCGCCAAAGCGAATTCTGCAACAATTCGATGCTGAACCACGGGCGCTCGCGTACATGTGATGTCATGATCGGCAGTGGACCCTTTATTACAATTTTGTGGGGTGGCTGCAGCTTAACCAAGCAAGAAAAGGAAAGAGAAAAAAGAAAAAAGAAAGCCCCGGGGAGGGGGTGGTTGGCTTGGCTTCGGCCGGTTTCGAATTCATGACGCTTCTTCTGGCACCTCGAGAAACCGGCGCTTTGCCGTATGGGTGGGGGGGAAGAAAGAGAAAAAAAAAAGCTGACGCCGCGATAGCAGCCAGCAGGTGGAATTGCAGTGAACTTCCCTACGTCGTCATTACAGCAGCGAGGGGCCTGCCAAGAACCTGCAGAGCTATCATTGCTTACTTTACAGGTTCGGAAGGAGGTTTACTTACTGTGCTTGACAAGAAATATCCTCTTAGCAGGACGTACCCGTACCTACTAGTTGATGTTTTGGGGCTACACCTGAAGTACAAGAAATCTCCTCTTAGTCTTAGCCTGGGAGAATTTTAACTACGTACTGAAGTAACTACCTACTAATGTTTCACAGTTACACAGTTACACAAACGGCTTGCAGATCTCTATCCAAATACAGTACAAAAGGTTAAAACATTCCTTGCTCCCCCATTCTGGGGCAAGCGTCCCTGAACATTCCCCAAAAGGGGTCCCCTACAAAGGACCTCAGAAACCGTTGATAACCACATTCACTCTATCTCGCTCTCTATACTAGCAAAGGCGCCTATCATCATCATCATTCCCCCCCCCCCCCCCCTCCGTCCATGGTATCCATGGTATCCATGGTATCCATGGTATCTACTCAACTCTCAGGCCTTGAATAGGCGTCCCAAAGGCTCAAAAAGCTAAACAACGTCAAGCCAGTGCCCCAAAGAAGTGAAGATGCACGCCCGTATCCATGGTGGTGGCCAATTACACTCTACGATTCACGCGTTCCGGCAATGCCACTCACAATCGGATCGTCATTGTGAGTGCATTTGGTTCACTCCACTCCAAAATCCGGGGAACGGCAGGCAGAGGCAGAAAAAGAAGTTACCGTCCACACCCCCCCCCGGTGAGAATGAGACTGGCCTTTCCCTGGCAGATGCCCTATGATATTGTCATCGAGAAGGCCATGCATAACAAAAAACTGCGATTGCCCTGATATCGAGGAGATTTAAGTAGATATGTACGATGCCATAAACTAGCAGATCTTGAATGGAGTAGTAATGCAGCCCTGAGCGGATTATTCCTGGAAGGCAGACAGAGACACAGACAGACAACGCCCTGTATTTCAAGGATTCACTTACTGGTAAATACATGAAAATTGATCTCAGCCCTTCCTGGGCAAACAAGCCCAGAACCACACGGCACAGCACATCACAGCACATCACAGCACAGCAGAGCAATTTACCACCCACCCCAACCTCCCCATTCTCGTATCGGGTCCCAAGTTTCTAGAGCAATATCAAAAAGGAAAGGAAAGGAAAGGAAAAGGATGAATACAATGTAGAGTGCTAAGACACACGGCGAAGAAAAAGAAAAAGAAAAAGAAAAAGAAAGAAATGAGATGACAAACAACGCTGTAATGCCCTCTAAAGAGATGGTAAAAATTGGGAATTCAACCATTCCTCAACGGATGACTTGCCATAATCTCCCTCCCATGTGTCCCCGTGCCCGTAGCCGGCGACGTAGCCCTCGACTGTATCGGACTCCCACGGATCGACCCGCTGGAAGCCCTCACACCTACCGACCCTCTCGTCCTCGCACCCACCTGCCTCTCGTGCTCCAAGCGCATTATGCGCTCGTCGCGATCACGAAGCTGCGTCGTGAGGGATTCAATATGCCTATCCCTCGCCAACACCATCGCCTCATTCTGCAGCGCCCTCAGCTGCACGACCACATCCGCGCTCTTTTGCTCCAGCACCTTCTTTTCTACTTTCAGCCTATCATTATCACGACGCAGCTCCAGAGCGCCGTTGGAAGCGCTCTGGTACTGCTCGCGCAGAAAGTCAAAGTCCTTATTCTGCGCCTGCAGTCTATTCTCCACCGCGCGGAGCTTTTCGGCCAGTGCTTCACACTCGGCGTGCGACTGCTCTAGTGCCGCCATGGGTGGTGGGCCGGCCAGAAGCGCCTCGCGAGCGGCTTTGAGGGAAGAATCGGACTTGGTGCGCTCGGTGCGGGCTTTGGTGAGTTCGCGGGTAAGGTGCTCTTTGCGGATTTCGGCTTCCTTTTGGGACTTTTGAGAACGTTTGAGGTCACGGCGAGCGGCGACGAGCTTGGTTTTGAGGTCCTGGTAGCGGGTTTGGAGGCGGCCGGTGGACGCCATCCATTGGTGAAGTTCCTCGGACTGCCGCTTGAAGGCGGTGAGGAGTTCCTCTTTGGACTATACGACAACACACTACAGGTTAGGGCTCCTCCCCCCACGGCCAAAGGAAGAGGGATGATGGACTAACCAGTGATTCGAGGTCTAGGCCGTTTATGCTTTGTATCTCAGGGAATGTTACTGCATGGTCCTCGTGAATGTCCTCGGCCTCTTCCTCGTCGTGCTCTTCCTCGGTCACTGTCGCGCTGGGCTTTGCCGTGCTACTTGCATCTATACCAATTGACTGTACATTCTGGTTCTGGTTCGGAGCACTCTCTATCTCCATTGCCGTTCCGCTATTGTCTGTGCTATTTCCCATTTCCATAGTCTCACTATTATCTACGATGTTCTCCACCTCTAGTGCTGGCGATAACAGCGATGGACTCTCCCGTACACTCTCTGATGCCCCTTGTGCGTAATCATCAGTGCTCATCTCCATTGCCGTCGACCCAAACGTCGCATTGCCCTCATCTGACGTTTTCTGTTCCTCCGCCGGTTCTTGTTCCAAAGTGCCCGGCATGGAGTCACTAACATGCGTGATATCGCCCATCGCATTCGCCGAGGACGCCATATCAAACTCTGCAGGATCATGATCCCTAGGCTCCGGATCATTGACCCTCATTCGCTTCGTCTCTACAGGCAGTGACACCAGAGACTGTGTGTCCTACCCCGTTCCATGAGCTGTCTACAATAACCACAAGTGAAACCAGTCTTGTCTTGTCTTACCTGTCTCTTCCTCTTGTCACACCCCTCTCCTCCACTCCCACCATTCCCATTCCCATTCCCATTCCCATTCCCCCCCACCGTAGCCACCGGCTTCACATGCACCGTCAAGCCCACCTCCGGCAGCTCCGGAATCTCCGGAATCTCCAGACATCCCTCCGCGCCTGTCTTCAACCACTTTGATATCTTTGTGGGGGCGCGCGAGATGGCCGAGCCATACTCCTGGGACGCAATGCCCACCTGCTGCCGCAGATTCTTGATCGTCTCGATGTACACGTGTAGGGGGATCTCGTTCTGGGGAGGACTGCAGAGGCGGAGGTGCTCGATGGTGTTGATGGCGATGAGGCGGATGATGGGGGTTGGCTTTGCGTTGTTCTCGGGGAAGGGGCGGGGAGTAAAGGTGCTGTCCATGGCGATGATGATGTCGACTGCTTCGGGGCCGGTTGTACGCTAGGTGAGGGGGGAGGTTGGAGGTAAGCTTTTGTTTTTTTGACTGTGAGAGATGGAGGAGGAGAGGGGGATACTTGTGAGATGGGTGTAGCGCTGGGGTGTAGAAAGACCGTTACGAGGGAATCGGTATCCTTAAGATTGGGGAGGACGCTGTTTCCGCCGATGCGTTTGTACGGGATCTTGATACCGCGGAGGAAGATCTCTAGCATGTCCTATGTAACCCCGATGTATCAGAGACTCCATACCCACAAGTAGATAGACATCTTTGAATTAAAACTAAAAAAAAAAGAATATCTATATAAACTCACAATCAACAGTTCCCTCCCCGCCAAAATCACAACCCTCAGCATCTGCTGCCTGACAGCTCCCAGGAATGCCCTTAGAAAGACAAACTTGCTACTCATCGCCGCATGATACTCCGCCTCCCTTGCCGCATTCCCATCCGAGAACTCGACCTCGTCACGGACGAGGTCCGGGTGCGTGGCGATGCGCCCACTGGTCTCGAGAACCTCCCGCATTTTCGTGATCAGCTCCGCGCTAGCGCTGTACGGTGATGCTAGGTACTGCGTGATCTCGGCGTGGGCGCTCACGATGCATGTTAGGTAAGCGTTTTTCTGGTCGATGGCTTTGGCGGTGACGGTCTTTGTGCGGAGTGGGAGGCCGATGGCGTACTCGGCATTGCCTAGGAAGGGGGTCTTGAATGGGGACTGGGCTTCTTGTGAGGCGGACTCGGGCGTGGGTTTTGCGGCGGGTTCGAGGCCGGCTGGGGCCTCGGGGGCGGCCTGGGGGCCAATTTCTGGTGGTGGTGGTGGTTGTGATAAGGCTTGCTGTTGCTCGGGCTCGGATTGCAATTGCGGCCTCGGGGGTAACTGCATGGAGCCCCTGGGGCTCTGGCGGCGCTCGTGCTCGTGCGCAACGTCCTCCATTGCCATTTCTGTGGCCGCATTCACGTCCTCAATCTTGGCCAGGTCAATATCTCCGTCCACCTCTCCCTCCTCCTTAACGGCTACGCTCTCGATGGGCGTACCCACGGTGGGGGTCCCCACCGGCGTGATGGCCCCTGCTGCTATCTGCCCATTGGTACCACTATCTGCGGCCCGAGTTGTCGGATTTGGGGAAGGCGTGGCAGTCCCGGGGACGGACACGGGCGAGAACGTGGCGCGGGCGTTGCGTTGCGTGAGGATCTTGGCGCTACGCTCCTCGCGGCGTTTGGCGAGGCGCTCGCGGAGGAGGATGGCGGCCTGGGTGCTACTTGAGGAGGTGTTGACCGGTGTGCTGTTGGCAGACATTGGGGATGGGGTCGGTGTGTGTGGGGGGGGCTCTGCTGGTTGTGGTGGTTTTGGTGGTGGTAGATCTGGCTGTGGGTCAAGTGGAGGAGGAGGAGGAGGAG